>OZ024720.1:56272482-56741483 GCA_964016875.1 Fallopia convolvulus | reverse complement strand
CTACTGTGCGCATATCGGGTCTATCCTCTAAGGGCTGAACGCTTCACTCTTCATGCACGGGGACGCCAAGAACCCTCTGATCCTGAAATCAAAGGTTAATGACAAGGATTGGGCCTCACGCTTCTTCTCCGTGGAGAAATCTATCCTGGGAGAAATGTATCAAGCTGCTTTCTTTGACTCTTGGACCACCAAAGTAAGTACTTTTAACCCTAATTTTTGCAACTCCCAATTGTTTTCTTTCGCTATTTTGTTCTCTAGTTTTCGACTATGAGGATTTATCGCGCAGTTCCGCCTAGTTTGGAGGCCCATGTTCTGGAATCAGAGGCGTGCAGGAAGCTCTTCTCTCTTCCTGAGGCTAAGAGGACATACCGGAGGTCTGTGGAGCAAGTGCTTAAAGGTGAATCCAGTAACAAGACGACGACAGTCACTAAGGATCCTCGGGACGGTGAAGATGATGCGGGGTTGGGAAACTCCGAGAAGACGATTGAGGACAGCGCTCTGGCGTCTGGGGAGCTTGCTGACACGATTGTGAACCTTATCCGGAACCCTACAAGTAAGTGTCCCTCCTCTTTGCTTTCGAATTCGGTACCGATTGTTTCCTTGAATTTTAATGCTTGTCTTCTCAGAAACTTCATCTTCCCTGGGAAAGAGCTTTTCTGTCGCGGCCCTGATTCAGTGTAAGCTTCGGTCAAGTGACAAGAGACCTCCCCTGGACCCAAAGGTGAAGACGGAGGCTACGGTGAAAGTAACCCCTACCAAGAGGCCCTCGCCTGAAGCTACTGAATTCATCGACTTGGATGAGAAAGGTGCCTTCGATCTGTGGCAAAACCTCCGGGGTGCTCATGGCTCAAAGAAGCCTCGCTTGGATGTTCCCAGTTCTGCTCCGGTGAGAGACGCTGGCCTGGCGGTTTCAAAGGTACATTTCCTCCACCGTTTTCCTTCTTCACTTCCTTTTCTCTTTTTTTTTTACATATCCATCGCGGATGATACCATGCCTTGGTGTGTAGGCCTTGCAAAGTTTCCTATGGGTTGCGGACACCGATGACAAGGAAGAGCATATTTTCAGAGATCATCAGGCTAAGTGGAATGCCGAAAAGGCTGCTTTGGAGAAGGAACTGAATCTTGTGGCTGAGCGGCAGAAGACAGACGTAGGTAAGCTTGCGAAGCTTGCTGAGACAGTCAGAGGTCAGTCTTCTCAAGCCGCTTCAGATCGGTCCAAGATTGTTGAGCTCGAGGCCGAGAATAGGAGAATTCTCAAGGAAGCTGGTGAGATCGGGGCCTACTATTCGATGATGTCTAGAGTGGAGACGATCAAGCAGTTCGCAACTGGCCAGCATTCAAATTGGGATCTGGACGCTGAGATCGCTTCTTTCCACGAGTGCTATCCTCCAGATCAACCAGCCCTTGATGATGAGCTTTTAGCTTCTCTTGACACTGAGGAAGAAGGCGGCGATCATGGTCTGAGCACGGGTGGGATACCAGAGCAAGGTGATGGGCTTTCAGCAAACGCAGTGGAGCAACTGGGAGGCACTTCCGTCAATGATGAAGATTAGGGCCGTCAGCCCTTGTAAAAGATTTCTATGATGGTTTTTCTTTTGTTTTTGTTTGAACAGACTATGGGTAACATGTATGGGCCGTGTGAAGGTCGCGAACAATATTGGTCCTTTGTCTGGACGTCTCTTCTTCCTTAGGAAGAAGAAGCAAATAGTTTTGATGCATGCGTGTTTTCTTTCTTGCGTATTTTCGTTTGGTATTGTCCTTCCTTTGTGTGCAGGGCTTCTCAGGACGCGTGGGTTCTTCGGACAGAAGGCTTTAAGATGAGGACTCTTGGAGAAGTCTCTAGTCAAAGGGTGACAGCTGCGTTTACCGGAGGAGTTTCCAGGCATATAACAAATATCGCGTTGGGACTTGCGCTCGGGAGGTTCGGTCAATTAGAGATGTCTTTGGTCTAGGATTGGTTACCTCGGTTGTTTAAACTTGTATTTGATTGTATAATGCATTCTATATTTAAATAAAATATACTTCTGACTTCCTAGTTCTACTTATGCGAAGAGAGAATAAAGGTAATTAAATAGTGATGCACTAACATCATTCATTCGATAAAAGAAAACTATAGCATAGGGATCACACAACAAAGAGTCTTCACGCAAACAAGTTGATCACAAACATATTAAAAAAGATGAATTTAAAGCAAAAGCAAGATAATAACTGCGGACAGATGACCTCTAGTGTTTTGAATATCTGACGCTGAGAACCTTCCGTTGAGGGTTCGGGGAGGTCTGCATCTCTGATAAAAGGAGTTTTCCCTCAGAAGTGATATTTCTTCAAGTGTGTTGCGTTCCAGCTCCCTGGTAGGCGCCTTGCCCGACGACCCCGATTATCTTATAGGGTCCCTCCCAAGTCGGGGCTAGTTTCCTCGACCTGGTTTCATGGGTGTTCTGGAAGACTCGTCGTAGTACCCAGTGAGCGATCTTGAAAGTCCAGATCTTGACATTTTGGTTGTAGCTTCGAGTGACTTGTTGTTGGTGCCTTGCCAGTTGTTCCCGGGCTTGGTCACCAAGCTCGCCAAAACTATCCAAATCAGCCGATAGCTCCAGATGGTTATGCTCTTCGGTCAAAAAGTTGGTACGAGCGGTTGTGATGAGAATTTCGGCGGGAATGATCGCTTCGCATCTGTGTGTTAACGAGAAAGGAGATTGACCGGTTGCAACCTTCGGTGTCGTGCGATCGGCCTAAAGGACGTATGGGAGCTCATCAGCCCAGTTCCCTTTAGCTTTCGCAAGCCTCTTCTTCAGATTATTTATGATCACTTTGTTGCTAGCCTCGGCCTGCCCATTTGACTGGGGATAACGGGGTGTTGAAGTGACCAAGTTGATCTTCCAGTGACCACAGAAATCTCTGGTCCTCTGGCTTATGAATTGAGAGCCATTGTCACACACAATCTCTGCGAGTACCCCGAAACGACAGAGGATATTTCTGATAATGAAAGAGATCACCTGTTTGTCTTTGATCTCTCGATAAGCTTCAGCTTCGATCCACTTAGAGAAGTAATCGGTCATAGCGAGGAAGAACACTCTCTGTCCTGATGAAGGGAGTAACTTCCCGACTATGTCCATTCCCCAGCGCATAAAAGGCCAAGGTGTCAGTGTGGGGTAGAGTGGCTCAGGAGGTTGGTGAGCGGTTGGCGTGTGTCTCTGGCAGGCATCGCACTTACGATAGAAGTCTGCAACATCTTTCCTCATAGTAGGCCAAAACCACCCCTATCGAAGGGCTTTTTTGGATAGACTTCTCCCTCCGATATGGTTCCCACAATCTCCATCAATGTCGTCACTGATCATGGAGACGTTGTGGGGGTAGCATCGAGAACATCGATCATTTCATCAGACTTCTTGCTATCGCTGGTGTGAGTTCTTCTAATGGTGGGGACCATGATGTGGACCATCAGGATTATCGGATACTCGTCAGGGTCAATGGCTGACGCTAAGCGGGCAAGAGAATCCGCTTGAGCATTCTACTCTCTTGGAATCTGTGCGAAGAACACCTTCTCGAAATGAGGAACCAAATTTTCGACTATATCCAGATAAGATGCCATTCTCTCATCCCTTGCTTCATACAGCCCCAGAACTTGGTTGACTATCAACAACGAGTCGCAATTGACTTCTATCTACTGTATGCCCAGGTCTTTGCAAAGGATCAGACCGAAGATTAGAGCTTCATACTCAACTTCATTGTTCGTGGCTTCGAACATACATCTTACGGATTGTGCCACCCTATCCCCCTGTGTTGATTTTAGAACTACTCCTATCCATGTTCCTCTAGTGTTAGAAGCGCCATCCGTATGAAGCGTCCATTTGATTGGAGACTTAGCTTCTAGTGTCATGAGCTCTGCTGGATCGGATCCGTCTTCTATCGTAGGGCTAAAATTAAGCACAAAGTCAGCTAGCGCCTGAGATTTCAATGCAGTTCTAGGCTCATACTTAATGTCAAACCCACTCAAGTGAATTGCCCACTTTGCCATCCTTCTTGTGAATTCGGGTTTATGCATCACCCTCTTCAAGGGGTGTGTGGTTCTCACCACTATCGGGTGTGCCTCGAAGTACGGGCGAAGCTTGTTGGAGCACATGACTAGGGCAAGGACCAACTTTTCCAAGGAAGAGTATCGGGTCTCGACTGACAGGAGTGTTCTACTAACGTAGTATACGTGTTGCTTCTGCCCGTCTTGTTCTCGGACCAACACCCCACTGATGGCTTGTTTAGTGTCGGCCAGGTACAAGGGTAGAGCTTCTCCTGCTTCGGGTTTGGCCAGAATCAAAGGATTGGAGAAGTATTTCTTCAGTTCTTGGAAAGCCTCCTCATGTCTGGGGGTCCATTGGAAACATTTGTTTTTTTCTAAGCACTTTGTAGAAGAGACAACACCGGTCTGCTGAATTAGATATGAACTTGTACAAGGCAGCAATCTGCCCAGTGAGCTTTTGGACGTCTTTCACACACCTGGGGGATTTCAACAATGTTATTGCTCGAATCTGCTCGGGGTTGGCTTCTATCCCTCTTTGGCTGACTAGATACCCTAGGAATTTTCCTGACTTCACGCCGAACGTCAACTTCTGTGGGTTCAACTTCATGTTAAATTGCTTTAGGATTTCAAAAGCTTTCTCTAGGTGACTTCTGTGGTCTGCAACTTTCTTTGATTTGACGAGCATATCATCTACATATTCCTCTATAGTTTCCCCGATTTGATCTCGGGACATTTTGTTCACCAACCTTTGATATGTGGCCCCAACATTACGCAACCCAAAGGGCATCACCTTATAGCAGAACGTTCCCTTACTGGTGATGAAGGACGTCTTTTCCTGATCACTTTCTTCCATCCTGATCTGGTTGTACCCACTGAAGGCATCCATGAAAGTCAACAATTCATGGCCCGTCGTGGCGTCTACCAGGGCGTCTATGTGAGGTAACGGAAATGAATCCTTGGGACAAGCCTTGTTTAAATCCGTGAAATCTACGCACATCCTCCACTTTCCTTTCTTCTTGGGAAAGACGACTACATTCGCCAACCACTTAGTGTATTTGACTTCTTTGATCTTTTCTGTTTCCATCAACTTTATCACTTCTTCATCCACTATTTTATTTCTCTCGGCGGCGAACTTCCTCCTCTTCTGTTTTACTGGTGGATGACTGGGGCCCACATTTAATCTGTGCATGATGACATCCGGATCGATTCCCACCATATCCTCATGGGACCAAGCAAAACACTCCGAGTTTTTACTGAGGAAGTCTATCAACTCGTTTTTCATAGCTGGCTCCAAATCCTTTCCAATCTTCACGGCCAGATTGAGGTCAGATTGGTCTAGGGCCACTTCCTCTACATGTTCGTCTTTCTTTTCCTTTTCTTTTAGAGAGGTAGAGTTAGTGGCCTCCTTTAATTGCTAGGTGGACAATTGGCTAGCGGCTGGTTTCATCGCCAATTTATAACACTCCTGGGACGTTCTTTGATCACTCCGGATCTCTTGAAACCCCCATGGACTTGGGAACTTCACCGTTTGGTGGTAAGTGGATGGGACGGCTCTCATGTCATGAAGCCATGGCCTTCCCATTATTACATTATAACATGAAGGGCAATCCATGACAAAATACCTAACCTGGATATTTACGCCCTTTGCGTATGTGGGAAGGATGATGTCTCCTACGATGTGCTTCACTTCTCCGCTAAAGCCTACGAGTGCGGTGGCGTTTTTCTCCACGTCCTTCTCGCTCAGAACCATTCCTTTCAAAGCCTCCAACGTCATGAGATTGGTTGAGCTCCCGGTATCGATGAGGACTCGCTTCATTAAGACGTTTCCGATTGATAGAGAAATCACAAGACTGTCATGATGGGGTCCGTCAAGACCATTGACGTCATCCTTGTCAAAGTGTATTGCGAGGTTGACGACCTCATTCTTCTCACACGCTGGGCGATGAAGGGTGCTTTCTCGTGTGTTCCTTTTGGCTGCTGAATAAGTAAGGCCACACACACTTGACCCTCCGGTGATCACATTCACGATTTTAGCAGGTACTGGCGACGCTGGCCTCCCCGAGCGCGAGGCCTCTACGACATCTGGAAGGACTTGCACATTCGGCGCGACTTTTGTAATCCTTCCCCTAGATACAAGGTAGGCAATCTCTCTTCTTAGGGCTATGCATTCCTTGGTCACATGACCGTAGTCGTCATGGAAATCACACCACTTGCTCATATCCTTGTTCGGATAGGGCTTTTCATTTCTCTTCGGCCACCTAACACCTCGTATTGTTTGAGCTATGTTCTTCACGAGGTCCTCGGGGGATATACCCAGGTTGAACTCATCATACTTCGGCGGTAACGGTTTGGCCGGTTTGGCTTCAGCGACGTTCACCTTCACCGCGTCGGGGTGAGGGCGTCGATATGGTTGGTCACGATGTTCTCGGCAGTGATCTGGTGCTTCTTTCTTATCTACTCTCTCCCAGACACTCGTGGGCTTTCTCATCTTCAAATCCTCCTCGAGCCTGGTTTGCACATCCTCGAAGCTGTGGCAAGGATGCCTAGTGAGCTCTTTGTAGAGGTCTACGTCTTGATTTACCCCCTGACGGAAAGCTTCCATCGTCGTCGGCACGTCACAGTGCGGGATGGAGATCTTCTCTCGGTTAAACCTGTCTAGGTACTCCCGGGTGGACTCCTCTGGCTTTTGGACAACCCGATACAGGTCGCTGGACTGCTTCTCGAATCTCTGACTACTAGCGAATTGCACTTGGAACAAGTCCATTAATTCAACAAAAGAACGGATGCTTCCCTTGGGAGGTTAACGAACCATTTCAAGGTTGGTACCGCGAGAGCATCTCTGAATCTCTTACACATCAGCGCTTCGCGAGAATGGTACGGTACCGCGTTGGTCATCATATTTTGCTTGAATATGGCCACGTGTTCGTTAGGATCCCCCGTGTCGTCATATGAAGTCATACTAGGCACCGAAAACTTCTTTGGTATCTCGACTTGGGCGATGTGGGGAGCGAACGGTGACTCATCGTAACCGTCAACGCTTCTTTCTCTACGGGCCGCAGGACCCCGGGTATCTTCAATAACTGCTCGGTGAACATCCTGAATTGGTTCCAGACGATATTCTCGAGGTCTCGGGGACGGCGGCTATCCCAATCCTCGTCATCGTCCATGGTTTCATCTTTCAAGCGTCGGGGGCTAACCTCTCGCGCCGATCGCAGGCTTATGGGTGCTCTTGTTCCTTCGCTAATAGGGTTTCCCTGAGCGGGGGTAAATGATGGTACCCTAGGGACCGTTGCTGGTGGGGTAATGAACTCTAGGTCAGGATTTCCCTCATGACGGCTGGTATGGTTCCCAGAGGAACCTTCACCTCCACTGTTTCGGGTTCGATTCGTTGCTCGGGCACGCGGGCCGACAAAGGACACAGATCGAAGTTGGGAGCGCAAACTGTCGTTATCGGCGATTAACCGCTCTATGCTTGCTTTGTGCTTCTCGTTACAAGCAGCCTGATCGGTCAGTTCTTTCTCCAGAGCTTGGAGCCTTTGGGCGAATTCGGACAGTTCGAGACGAAGGGTTGCCGACGCGTCCTGGCGTGCGCCTCCATCATCCCCGATGTTTAGCACTTGACCACCTTCGTTAGAGTTGCTCATGGCGATCTTCCGGAACTTCTTTCAATGCAAAGAACTGAATCTTTTTTCGATCGTTGGGCCTCACGGTGGGCGCCAAATTGTTTTGGATAAAAATCTGATCAACAAATCTTTGCCCTTAGTTGGGGCACGGTCGAATTCAAAGGAAACAACAAATACGAACAAGCACGAAAATATCGAAATCAGAGGGCTATGATCCTCCCGTTTGATTGATTTTCTGTATGGTTATCGATGTGTGTTCTACAAAATACATAATTTTACATATATACATCTTAGCTCTAACAGTTACTTCCCATATACCACGATTTCCGGATTTCTAGGGCATATCTTGCAACTGCTTCCCACCTCCCGCATGTATCAGAGACTCGGAATGCTCTCATCAAAGCCTTCTGGACAGATCTCTCCGCTTTATGACGAAAGCTTTCTTCCTTCAATCGGGTGATTGATGACTTCTCCCCATTTCAGGATCCTTTCTCGATTGAAACGGTTGGCGACTTCTCTGTGTACTTATGGGCTCGGATTACCAAATGGGCCGATGGACATTTGGGCCTCACAACTTGCACACTCAAAGTTAGCTCATGTTCAACTATCCTTCACCAACTAGAACGACGTCGTTGTGGTTTTAGGGTTAAGATCTTCTTCTCTCGTTTGCCACTTGTTGAATTCAATCTCAAACTTTCTAGAGTTTGCCTCTTGAGAGTGTTCTCCTTGGCTTCCTTACCTGAGCTAGACGTCGGCGACTCCCTGAGCTCCATCTGAAATCCAAACTTGGGAAGAGAAATTGAGAGTGCACCTTAGAGACCTTCGTGATTGGTCGATTAGTTCACTTTCAATCTTTCCCTCTATTGTATATTGTGATTTATGTTCTCTTTGCCCTTCTTTGATCAAAGCTCAAAAAACTCAATAAATTTTTGTTTTAGTTGTTTGTGCTTCGATTCCGTTTGTTCAAGTTCTAGTTGTTCTTCCGCGTTTTGGATCGTCGATTAACAATTACAAGTGTGTCATATTCGTCACCATTTCGCCAAAGAGCGGGTTCCAAATCGTTGCAATTTACACCCTAGGGACTAAATTCTTGGAATGAAATTGAATTTTAAGGCGATATATCACTTTTTGGTTTAGGAAGAAAATCGTCCCCTTGGAAGGTGCTTTATTTGTCCTTGCACAAGATCAGTATCCAAGTCCTTTGAAATTGGTTTCATTTGATTTGAGTAGTGAGATGTTTGCTTCCATTGAATTGCTTGTAGTTGATGGTCCTGATGCCCATTCGTGCATTTATGACCATGCGCTAACAATGGTTGATGATGGGAGTTCACTTGTAGTGGTTAATTTGACTAGGTCTGAAGGATCTATATGGAGCTTGGAGAGGTTAGGAGACGGTATCAAGTTGTGGAGTTGGATTCAACGTTACACCTTTTTTGCAGCACTTCAATTCGAACTTGTAGTTTGATTTATCAAATTTCTATGCCCGACGAAGAATCGTGAGATGCTGTTGATGTGCATTAACACTAGTGTGATATGTCACAATCTTGAAACTCGTTAAGAAAATATTGCTGGAGAAGAACAAGAAGGCTTTACATGAGCATAATAACGTGTTGTCCTATGTCGAGAGCTTGATATTATTGCATCATTAGGTAGATGCTTTATTTTTATGTTATTTCTCTTGTCAATGGCATCAATCACATCTAGAGCACTGGTAATCTTATTAGGGAATTTATGAATTGATCTCATTTGATGTCTTATGCGTACTTGTTGAACTTGATCATATTCTCTTTTGCTCATACTAAAGTATGTGTATGTTGACCATGTTAACTTGATCAGAGTTGGAAGCCATTCAATTTTTTCTGTTTTAAATTGCTAGATTAGATAGAGGACTTGAACCGGTTTCTTTTCCTTTCTAAAGTCTTTGCTAGATGAGCTGCCAAGAATAGGACACTGGTGCAAGAAAACTGGTTGTTTACCAACCATCCTATTAAAATGCAGGTTTAACCAAGTTATGTGAAGCTTTATCTACTTTATAATATTTTGTTTTAGGGATTTAGAACCCTAAGAATATTGGTAGGTACTATGTTAGCATCTTGATACACATGCTAATCTCATTTTGATGTATGTCCGTTTTACTGAATCTCAGTCTAGTTTCGTGAAATCTCCTTTAGAAAAGCACCAAAACCAACATTTAACCAAAGGTTACAATTAGAAAACCGGTCCAAATCATCTGTCCCAAATGCAATCCCCATAAACACAAAGAAAGAGTGTACATTCTCAGAAAGTAGTCTAACTTGCATTGGTGGTAAAAAAAACTGGAATAACATCAGGGACTACTAGAATAAAACACAAACGCCTTGGTATGTACATCAAAGAGAAATTAAAAGATCATTAGTAATATTACCTGTGGACCGGCGCTAAATGATCAGTAAAAATAAACTAGTCAGCATCATCCTATAAAAGGGAGATCATCATAATCATCCAGAGATCATCAGCCAAACCATAGCTCATCATCCAGCCTACTAAACTCACCAATTAATTCCCCATAAGCATTGATAACACTCGTACCAAATTCTTCATTGCTCACAAAGGATGAACATGGTACTTGAATAATACTATCCACATTCACTTGGCTTCCTCCACATTCATCATCCATATCAGCAAATTTGAGTACTTCGGATATCCCTGCCCCGGAAACAATATCCTGACATTTTGAAAAGAGCTCAGTTTCAGCATTTGATTGCTTGCGCTTCATCTCAGCATACTCGCGTCTCTTTCTGTTGAGAGCCTCTAAAGCCTCCTCAGCAGTCTCATAAGTACCCACAGAACCCCTCACCTTTGTCATTGGATTTCGAATCTCAGCAAACCACCTTCCCGACTTCCTTTGATACACACCACGTGGCCTGCTGCAAATCACTTGTCCATTCACAGATTCCCCAACTGCCATTTTTTGTTTTCTTGATCTTTTAGAGCAAGATTCCGGGTCCAATTCCTCAGCGACTGCCGCTTGAACTTGAGACAGAGAATCTAGGTCCTGCCTTTTTTTATGAACAGCTGCTTCAGCCTCTTCCGGAGTAGCGTACGTACCCAGGTAAATTTTAGTTTTTCTAATAGAAATCTGCGCTCGCCATTTACCTGAGTTGCTTCGGTAAACTGAACCAAACCTTCTGATACAATTTGCAACATCAGTATTGTCAGGTGATTTAGTCCCCACACTATGTGCCTTCCCAGTTTCTGTAACATGAACATTTGATTGTTCAGCCTGATCCGTGACTTTTGGCTCACAACTCTTCCTACTCAGAGCTTTCTCAGTCTTCTGAACAGTAATATCATACGTGATCATAGAACCAAACTCGAGCTTTTTTTCGATATATGCATCTGCAGCCTCTTTAGGGGTATTGTAACTGCCAAGCCA
Source organism: Fallopia convolvulus (assembly GCA_964016875.1). Taxonomy (NCBI): domain Eukaryota; kingdom Viridiplantae; phylum Streptophyta; class Magnoliopsida; order Caryophyllales; family Polygonaceae; genus Fallopia; species Fallopia convolvulus. Next base: position 56,730,430 of record OZ024720.1, on the reverse strand, counting down.
CACTGAAACCTTAGTGATTGGATGCCGAATTGCAGCTCCCCATTTGCCTGATTTTGTGTGTCTAACACCTCGGTGTTTCGTATAATCTGTATGATTTGTTAGGGAAGGAGCAGACATTTTATAGAGATAGACACTCTAACTCCTTATTAGGCATAAGGCGGCACAAGTATAATATAGAAGAAGGCAAGCTTTTTGTCATATGCTTAGCAATGTAGCGAAAAGCAAGCACCTGAAATAACATCAACGGGTTTTACGGCCAGATTTTAGATTCCTGAAATCACAGAGAATTCAGAATGTAATGAAGTGTTGCCATCCCCTCAATAGTATTGATCAGTTTCTGAATATATGCTCTTACCAAGTCGCACAAACTAAAAGCACATAAATCTGATACAAAGCGGTGAATTTATTTGAGAGTCAATCTCAGAGTAAGTGTTCACTGTTTGCAAATCTTGGCGCATTTGTTGCAATCAAACTCTTCAGCAGTTTCGAAGGATTAATCAATTATCCAAATCGCTTGAAAAACTGTCTAATGCAAAAAAAAAAATCCTGATATAATAGAACCAAAACTGAAACCAGTACAAAGCCAAGTTATTCAGAGTTGGGTAAAACAGTAAAAGCATTATCTTTTATGACATGCACGGGCTTACAGCAGTGAAACAACATAGCCGATGTGTTCAAGGGTTTGGGTTTTATAACTTACTCTCCACAGTGCTCATAGCTGTTTCAGACAAAATGGAGTGTTGCTATAAGGATGTTCCTCCAGAATATGAAATTGAACTTCAAAGATGGAGTAATCGGTCACCAATTATAGACAAGAACTAAACAAAGATAGTAAAGATCCCAATTTCAGAGCACTCTAGTTTCCCCGTGGCGCATGCGAAAGAAGAAGAAGGCACAAGAAAATGCTGATAAACCAAGAAACAGGAAATGGAAGATGGGAGAGACTAACTGAGCACCTTTGATCGCCTATGAGGAAGATGACGATGGTCTTTCTCCTTCTACAGCGCCTTTCTACTGGATTAGTGGATTATGGAAAATGATAGTGACTGACAGGCAACTTGAATTTGCTTGAAGCCTTGAATTTCCGTCAAATACTACGCTTTTGCGAATTTTTCTTGAATCTCGTGACAATCTCACAATGTACAAGCGTTTCTTTTTCTGAAATTCTGCTATCTCTGGCTTTCTACTTTTTGAATGGTGACAATGTAAGTTCGTCCCGCCCCCCCCCCCCAAAAAAAAAAAATGATTTAACAAATCTACTATATATATAAAAAAACAATAAGGTTTGGAGCCTCCACGTTGCGCCACCTCAGCTTTTTCCACATGTCGTTTTGAGAATGTGCCACATTCGATTTTGTCACATGTCACCTTTTCCTTAAGCCATGTCATTATTTTTTTTTACACATCATATACCATGTCATATTATATTCTGTTCTATCATTAACATGTCATATTTAACTATAATTAATAAATAATAAATAATTAAAATAAAAAATTAAAACAATTACATTATGCAATTTATCTTAAAATCAAGAAGAATTTTAGGCAATTTATGTACAACCACCATATCAAGCCATATCAATATATATATATCTTTTATAGTATATCTAAAAAATATCGAGTCATAGTCGTGCATGGCACGACGGGGACAACTAGTAAAAAACTAATAGCGTAAATAAGGTTGTTGACCTATCTTATTATAAAAGACTAATAAAATTCTCCCCGGCGACTCCACTCTTTCTACCAGAAAAAACTTATTATAAAAGGTTTTATATTTAATATATATTGTGAATAAATACAAGACAAACCTAAAGGAAATCTATATAGTACAATACTAAAGTAGAACCCATGTGTGTAGAAAATTTTGTACCACTTGTCATAATTTTAAAATGTTAGGATTAATTTTTTATTTATAAATTTTGTCACAAAACTACCCACTTTCTCCTACTTCCTCCACTTTCTATAAAACTACTACAATATTTTTAATGAAAATTTGATTCAAAAATATTTTTATTATTATAAATTTTTTTATGTAAATGGTTATTTTGAAGTTAACTAAAATAATATTTTTAATAAAAATTTAATTAAAAAATCTTAGTATTCTTATGATCTAGCAAATTATTTTTTGAATTTATCCAAACACTTTTTTTAATGAATTGTATCCAAACATTATTATTATCCTAACCATCTTGTACAAATTTTTATTTTGAATTTATCAAAATATTATTATTTACTCAATTTTTTTCAACGGGCCAAAAATTGAGAGAATATTGGCATGAGATTGCACTTAAATGCATATCTTGAATTCATTTTTATAATTTCAGATAATATAATTATAAAATAAATAAATGTGATAAAAATATATATTGGTTAAGTAGTGTTATTTTTATAATGGGTAAATAATAGTTATAAATTTTGAAGAACTACTTTACTATTCAACTTCTTAACTACTCATATGACTTCTACATTTTGAATTGAATTTCACTTTCCATATTTCATATTGTGTTATAAACATATATTGCCTTTTAGATTTTTTTCTAAAAACTTTGATTTTGACAATTACTTTTAGAATGTTATAAGTTATTGTATCTATATGTGATAGTTTTACAACAATCTTTCAAATATTAAAAGTTATAATATTCGTCTCTAATATAACCCATACATAGTACGGGTCTAACACTAGTTTTAACTATAAAGGAAATTAAGGGAAAAAAAAACAAATCAGAAGGTCTAAAGCTCAATTAGCGTCCCTCATCATCTCCAATTCGAGCTTTGAATGCCATCGCAGATCGTGTTCTACGACATAACCCGTCTCCACTTCGTCACCGCGTTCTGGCCATCATCATCATCATCATTGTACAAACCATAGCTCATCATCCATCCTACAAAACTCACCAACTAATTCCCCATAAGCATTGATGATATTACTCGTATCAAACTCTTGGTTACCCACAAAGGATGAAGACGACGGTACTTGAATAATACAATCCCCATTCGCTTGCCTCTCTCCACCACCTTGATCCCCATTGCTCTCTATCTTACCCGCCAATGCCACATTATACTCTCTAACACCATCCAATTGCTTGTACATCCTCTTCATCTCAGCATACTCGCGTCTCTTTCCATTAAGAACCTCTAAAGCCTCTTCGGCCGTATCATAAGTACCCACAGAACCACGCTTCTTCATCACCGGATTCCCAATCTCGGCAAACCACCTGCCCGACTTCCTCTGGTACACGCCACGTGGCCTGCTTATGATCACTTGCCCTTTAACATCCTCCTGGTCCAATTCACATTCCTTTGCAAGCACGCCAACACGTGACACAGAATCTAGTTCTTGCTTTCTCTTATGAAGAGCTGCTTCGGCCTCTTCCGGACTAGTGTAACTACTGCCCACGTAAACTCTAGCTTTTCGATGATTAAACTCTGCTGTCCACTTGCCTGTCTTATTTCGGTAGACAGAGCCAGTACCATACGGTCTTCTTGCACGATTCTCAACTTTAACAGCATCGGCATTGATCATTGCTTGTACGAAGTGTTTATCACAACTCGGCCTATATTTCATTTCATGCTCATCTCCTAAAACCACAGACCATTGGTTTGTCATCTGATTCCTTTCAGATCTAGAATCTGAGTCCAGCTCATACTTCTCACACTTCATTTTTACCTGATCCATCAACATTGGCACTTTGTTATTATTTTGATATATATGTTACATTTAAGTAGATAATATATACTAACACAATGCATAAATAAACTTCAAACAAACTCCACCTGGGAACAAAAATAAACTTCATACAAACTCCGAATCATAATTGAAAATATTCTATAAGGATATATATTTAGTTAATTAGGGTTTTGATATTTCTCATCTTCTACCCATAATTTACTTAAAACTAAACAAATTCATCACCGAATTCTAATATCTACTTATTGAGCATATTTCTAAATCTCAAAGGTTTGCAGGTTTTAATTAATCGATCCCAGATCTCAAAAACTTTGTACATGCGGAATGTTATGCTTTGTAACGTCTCCTTTGGTGGACATACTAACGTTGAAATCAAGAACGAGAAGCTTTGTGGATTTTTTTGTTAAAAAAAAAAAATCTAACCTAAATTTAGTGATAAATAGATATTCAAATCAAACTAAAACCAGTCCACGAAGAAACCAATGATAACAACTACGGGAGCCATATAAATTGAATTAGGGTTCTTCCACCAAAAAAAATAATGAATTAGGGTTCATTACCTATACAAATTGGAGAAGATAAACTACTTATGTATAAGAGGACAACTTAGAGTCCAAATACTCTGTAGAAGACGAATGTTGCGTAAGCCGAAATAGAAGAGATCTCCTTTGACGAAGGCGTGTATAAAACGATAATTAGAACACCGCTTACGAACGCCAACACCATGGAGTTTATCGTAATCATATTCGGTGTGTCGTATGGCGGCAACTTTATAGATAGATTTCTAAAACATTATCAAAAGAAACAATAAACAAACTATTTTTACCATCTATCACATATCTAACTATCTAACTAACTATAACTATATATTAAAGTTGTACTTTTTTGAGCCAACAACGATTCTAACTCCACCTTATATTTAAAAAATTAATTTTTATTTCTAATAGTATAACTTCTTTTAATTAAATTCTTTTTAAAATATTTAAATTAACGGAAATTCCACATGGTAACCCTAAGGCCTGACATTATTCATGAGGTAAACTAAAATTTGACATAATTTATGAGGTAACCTTGAATTATTGCCAAAATTTACAAAATAACCCTGTCGTTCAAACTAAATTTGTCACATAACCAAAAAGGTTAAAATTAAAACTAATTATTAATTTTAAATTTCTTTAATAAAACTAAAAAATGTAAAAGTTAAAAATTAAAAGAACTATAAAAAAATTAAAAAAATTTAAATTTTAAAAATTTTAAAAATTTTAAAAAAATTTAAAAAATTAAAAAAAATTAAAAAAATTAAAAATTCAAAAGTATAAGAAAATAAAATTATAAAAAAAAATTAAAAACATTTTAAAAACTAAAAAAATTGAAAAAAATGAAAATTTGGAGAAAAAAACGAAAATAAAAAAAACAATGAACTAAAATATAAACATTAAAAATTAAAAAAATAAAAAATAAAAAACGAAAACAAAAATTCTTAAAATTTAAAGGATCAAAATTTATATTATTTACAAATTTGTATTATTTTATTTAAAAATATTTATGAAAAAAATTATTAACGAAATAATTTGACTACATTTAATGAAAATTTAAAGTTTGAATTATTTATATTTTGAAGATTTTTTTTTTAAAATTAAATTATTTGATCCTTAGTTCTAAAAATAATAAAGAATTAAATTCTTTGATAAATTTTTTTAAACAACATTTAAACTTTGATAAATGAGAAAAAAAATATTTGATAGCTTTTTAGTTGATTAATTTATACATAAAAATATAGTATTAAATGTTGGAATAAATTAAACAAAACAATTAGTTGATATTAAAGTAGTGAATAAGATTATATTTTTAGATTGTTAAAAAAATCAATGTTTTATAAACAAAATGAATGATATTTGTTAATTTTAACCTTTTTGTACATTTGATGAATTTTGTACAAATCTAAAGGTTATTATGCAAATTTTATATGAACCTTAGGGTTACCGTGTGAATTATGTCAAACTTTAGTACACCTCATGAATAATGTCAAATCTCAAGGTTACCACGCGAAATTTATCTCTAACATCAAATAAATATCAATTTAGTATAATAATATCTTTTTAAAGCTTCTGTATACAAGTATTTAAAATTAAAGATAAAATATTTTAAATATTTTAAAATAAATATAACTCTGTTAGCATATATCTTTTGACGAATTTATTTATATATATATACTGATTTTCTTTTATGATAAAAAAAATTAATGATGAATATTTATAATGTTTAAAGTTAATAAAAATAGTTAATAAAATATTTAATAGATATATTGAAATATTTGATTATCTCTAAATTTATGTACATGGAAAGTAATAAAATATAAATAATATAATATTTAATCTTATTTAATCTTTACTATATCGAACCACAAAATGAGTTTGGTCACATCTTAAATTAAATTAATTAAATATTTTATTTAATTAAAAGAGAAAAGTAAATATTTTATCTTAATAATATATTTTCATTTCAACATTAAATGTAACCATTTATATTGATTAAAAAAATTATACATTCTATGAGCAATAAAATTGCTTATTTTAAAGTTTATATTGCATTTTTATTTATTAATATCCTATTTATAATGTCTAAAAAAGTAACGAATCACTTTCGTACATGGTACGACGGGTACAACTAGTTCACATTCCGTTCATAATTCGTAACAAACTTTTTTTGTTTTACTTTGACATAAATATCATCTCTTCATAATAAAAGGATTATATATCATGTATATCTTCACTAAAATATAAATTAACAAAAATAATTGTCATTATACAACTCATATTTCTAACCAAAATTCAAAAAGTTTCAATCTTGTAAGTTGTAACATTTATCAAGTCAATAAATTTCAAAGAATAAGCAATGTGAAATCCTTTTGATCAATATTCCGTCTAATAGATCAAATCAATCATAACTATATACTAAAGCGGAGATTAAAAAAATTATTAAATAACACATGTCGCTTTTAGATCGGACCACACCACCCCTTTTATTAAAACCAATCTTTAGCAAAATAATTAAGTTTAATATAAAGATAGTGTAATGTATATACAGAGTTTGGTTCAAATGAAACAAACTCTTATCCTAAAACGAACTCTTATCCTAAAACGAATGCACTTTTTGTAGTTAGTAGTGCACTTTTCATACTTCAGAGTGCACTTTTTCGCATTTATACTTTTCGTACTTTTTAGTGCACTTTTCAAATTTTTTTAGTGCACTTTTTCGTAATGCACTTTTTGTATTTTTCAATGCACTTTTATATGAAAAGTGCATTACTAACTATGAAAAGTGCATTCGTTTTAGGATAAGAGTTCGTTTTAGGATAAGAGTTTGTTTCATTTGAACCAAACTCTGTATATACAATCTTATATCACTATAATCAATGGATAAAAAATCTCATTATTTTTGGATATGATAAATAGAAAGATTATTAAGATATTTTTTATGCTATACTAGTTGTACCCGTCGTATCGTATACGACTACGATTCAATATCTTATAAACATTATAAATAGGATATTAATAAATAAACATATAATATAAAATTTAATATAAGTACTTTATTACTTGTAGAATGTATAATTTTTATAATCAAATATTATATTTTTCATATTTTATTACTTTCTATGTGCATAAATTTAGAGATTATCAAATATTTTGATATATCTATCAAATACTATATTACCTATTTTTATTATTTTTAAACATTATAAGTATTTATCATTAATTTTATTATTATAAAGGAATATATATATATAATAAATTCGTGAAAAGGTATTATGTTAAAAGATAAAAGATAAAAGATATTTATACTTATTTTAAAAATATTTAAAACTTGTTATCTTTAATTTTAAATATTTGTATAAGGAAGTTTTTAAAAAATATTGTTATACTAAATAGATATTTGTTTGATGTTAAAGATAGATTTAAATAGTTAAAGAACAATTTAATAGGAAAAAAAGAAGATTTATTAGAAATAAAAATTAATTTTATAAATATAAGGTGGGGTCAAAATCATTTTGGTGGTTCGAAAAGGTATAGCATTAATATATAGTTATAGATATTATACAAATACTAGGATATTTATTTTATTTATAGATAGAATGCATATGCTAGGTTTAGATAATTATGTTTAATATAAAGATATTGTAATGTACGTATAATCTTATATCACTATAATTAAGTTTATTTTGAACGGTCCCATGTATATAATAAATTGATAAGTATATATCTTATTACTTATCTATTTTTATAATTAAATAAATTATCATGTTTTGGATATTAATTTAATTTATAATACTAATAAAATATTATTGTTTCAAATAAACAACTTTTATAGTTTATTGATTTTAAATTATTATTCAAAATTTATATTCAAGCATTTACATGATTATTTTTCTCGGATAATAAATATAATTAAAAATATTTTATTTTTAATATTTTATTTATTAAAAACCCGTACAAGGTACGGAAATACATACTAGTATTATGTCTAAATACTAGGCGTTCTTCTAGCCGTCTATGCGTAAGCCCAATAGAGTTTCATCTTAAAATTAATTCACAATAAGATGAGTAGTCTATTAATTTATATAAAGTTGTTTAGTTCCCAAAGTAAGATTCAAATAAAACAACTCTTTATCCTATAAAATAAGGAGCATTTAAAGCCCTTGGATCAAGGTAATCGAAGGGCTGATGTTCTATTTCTTTTAGGGACGCGGTGGCATTTTTGTAATTTCTTGGAAATTATAAAAGTGCATCGTTATGGTGAAAAAGTGAATTACTATATACCAAAAAGTGCATTACATATGCACTTTTACAATGAACTATTGACTTCATTTTTGTTAGCACTTTTTTGGTTTAGGAATGCACTTTACATATTTCACACTGCACTTTTTCACGTTAACGATGCACTTTTGTAATTTTTAAAAAATACATAAATGACATCGCGTCCCTAAAAGGGATAGAACATCAACCCTTGGATCAAGGAGATCCAATGGTTCTAAGCGCTTCTTATTTTATAAGATAAGGAGTTGTTTTATTTGATACTTACTCTTAGTTCCCATATCGATGTCAGACTTTATATTCTCAACACACTCCCACAAATGCAACTGGTATGTCTTAGTTGACACTTGGACAATGCAATAGGTGGTGGACTGGTGGGCATTTTAATCTCTTTATAGCCGAAACCAACCTTTCATGGGGTATCGCAGTCTCTTTCTAGCTGAAACCAACCTATGCACGAAAAACGAGCTTAGGATCGAGATAAGTTGTTCGGTGGATAGAAGAGTCAGGATCGTCCACGGGAAGCAGGGTTGTTTGTCTATCAACTACAGAAACAAGACAAGAAAACAAAGAAAAACAAGCAAAAACAGTTACAGCCCACCTCGTTAACGACCTTGTCAGGGTCGTTAACGAACCTGAAAATCTACCGAAAACAAAACAACTAACGACCTAAAAGCATGTTCGGTACTGATCTAAGGTGTCTTGGTAACGAATGTAAACGAAAGGAAAACTAAGCAAATTCAATGGATAAAAAGCTCTAGGACAAGGGTTACCACAACATAGCCATGCATAAAAACTCATATGAAGATAAAGATCATGCCTTTGAAGATAAATTCATCAACTTTCGCTGACTAACAAGCAAATCAATCAACTTTCATAAATCAATTCACTTTCTTACTTGTTTTGAATCCAAAGCTCGAAACTTTCGTTATCGAACAATATCAACATTCAATTTCATAACTTTCTCTTTCGATCAAGCAACAAACTCAAATTAATTCGACTATCGTCTAAGCATAAGCACAACAAGCGATTCAAAGGATAAAAGGCATTCAAAACATCAACAAACTCATTTAAACATGCACAACTATGTCGGGTTTCAACCCCGACCCTAGATAAGAAGACTACTCACTATTCATTGAAACAAAGCAAATAACTTTAATCAAAGAAGACATTGAAAGCAAAACCAAACTTACTTGAAATTGAAAAGGAAATATTGTCTTACAAACTTGTGGAATCCGAAAACACTAAGAACACCGAGCAAGAACTAATCACCGAACCTAACTCTCTCGATCGATCGAACCAGTCCGACTCTCTCTCTCGATCGACTTCTCTTAAAACTAACGTCTCCTCCCTCCTTGTCTAGGCTTAGAACAAGGGTATTTATACTAATTAAGAAAGCTATCTATAAAAAACCTAAAAGATATAAACTTACCCTACTTAAAAGATAACAAGATAAAAGATATAATTTCTGAAAATCGGCTACACCTCTACCGACACGGGTCCCTCTTTAACGACCCGCATAGGGTCGGTAGACTTTGTTGAATCCCTTACAAAAACTCTATCTTTATAGCCTCGTTAACGACCTTCACAAGGTCGTTACCGAGCCTCTGTTTTAGCTTCTCTTGAACTTTTCTTTGGCTTTAACTTGGATTTCAACTCGATTTTCCCATGCAATCTTCTTCCTTATCTTCCATGCATTCCACCTCCCACCACAAGACTTCAACTCAGCTAGAAAAGTGCTCCTTTTCGCTTAAAAACCTACAAAAAGACACGAAACGGAGTAACTTCCATACTTTTCACAAAATATGCAAACACATCCAAAAACACACAAAACTAACTCTAAAACCTATCAAAACTAAACTAAACAACCTAAGAAAGACACCTAAAACTAGACTAAAAACACGAACATCAGTTTCATCCTAAAACCAGTTCGCAATAGTATAAACTAGGATTTTTTTAGGGGGGAAGCTATATATACAAAATTTTCCCCATTGCACATGATTTGGCTTACATCATAATGCGAACCATCTACGAGTACTTGAGCGAATTTTTGACAAAAGTAGAAACATGTTGCAAAACGGCTCGCTTCACGAAGCGAGTCGCATTATGGCGATATTACCTAAGCCAATCCATTTATAAATATAAAACTAAAAAAGGCGGATTTATCGACCACTAAATGGTTGCTAAATCAAAAAAATGACTGCTAAAACAATTTAGCGATCATATTATGGTCGCTAAATGATCGGCCGCTAAACTATTAGCGACTACTTTTTTCGCAGAAATTAGCGATCACTTGACCTCGGGGACTACTCTTGGACACCAAATCTAGACCAAATTTAGCAACCATCTAGTCACAAATTAGCGACCAAATGGTCGCTGAAATCGTAACACAATGCACTATCCTAGCCTTTTACTGGGATGAACCGCAAGATCGAGCGCTTATTAATGCATGGGATATGGTGAAATTAGTTACTAAGTGGTCGCTAAATCTATAATATTTTGTAATAATTTTTTTATTTAATTAAATATTTAAAAAAATAATGAAATATTTATTTATATTATTTAAAATAATATTCAAATTTATTTATAAAATAAAACAAAAACGCTAAACAATTTTGTTCCGTCGGAGTCAGAATGACGTGACACAGACGGATTCGTTCCGTCGGAGTCGGGCTGACGGGACCCAGACGGCTGTGTTTGGATTCTGCTCATTTGCTTCATAAACTACTCCTTCAGCACGAAGGGCGGCGTTCTCTTACCGCGTCATCTAGGTTACCTGGGGAGGCTGTTGATGTGAACTCCTCTTCTAGGGATCCGAATCCACGTGAGGATCTCGTCTTTGGATGCGTATTGGGTCTCGTTTGAGTAGCGGAAGCAACAATGATTGACGTGAGGTCTTTAGAATGGGGATGAGAAGAGAGAAGAGATAAGAGTTGATCGATTCAAGGGAGAACCGGTCTAGAGGGAAGATAGATGGAGGAGGGGTTGACGCACAATCGAGAATAGTAGGAGCAATCCTCAACTAGTAAACTCGAATTATAATTGTGCGTGAAAACAAATGAGTTCTAGAGCCCCTTATATAGAGGTGACTCCAAAACCCTAACTAGAAACTAGGCTAATTGATGCGACCCCCCGTCATGGATGCTAGACAGGAGGACGACGTCTTCACACTTCGCTCGGATGGCCCCGTCACTCGTGTCAGGACTCGAGCAATCCAGGCCGCGACACAATCACTTGTGGCGCGCCTTACCGCAGGCCACGGCGCGCCCCTCGCCGCCCCTCAACTCGACTTTCTGAGGTTGGCAACCTTCAGAATCATTTTTTTTACTTCTCACGATTTCTTTTCATGCCAAAACCTTCTCTAGCTTGTTTCACCCACATCTTGTACATATTGTATCCTTCGACACTCTTTTGAAACTTTGCCCTTGTTTTTGAAGGTAAAATTACCTCCGTTTTGTTGTAGTGAGACAACCTTCCCTGTACTACTCATCACCCGAGCTAAACATGAATTATATACAGAACCAAGGGAAGCCTCCTCTCACTCACATCTGCAAGGTAAATCTCAGTTTCTTCGAACCCAACAACTCTTCTGGGTTGGGCAACATATGGATAGTTTTGACAACAAGTATGGCTATTTGAACAAGAGTTCACATGGATCTGATTATTAGCATAGGAATTTTCATGATTTGACTGACTCCACCACCTAGCTTTTTCATCATCTTAAACTTTTTTTCAACACTCATATCGGTAGTGACCAACCTTGCCACAATACCAACACGCTCTATGAGATTTTGGACCAACATACTTTCTATACATGGGATACATAGGTTTTTTACAAGTAAGAGCATTAAAATTGATTTGTGAAGGTTTAGAATTCTGAACTTGGTTATTCCCCATGTTGTGCACCTTCTGACCAGAGTACCATAGTTGTTTACCTTTGTCCGGGTTGGCCACCCCAGATGTGGAACAACTTGCGTTGTTATTGCACATGGGGGTTTTACCCTTGAACTTTGGGAAACATTTACTAGTACTTTGATTGTTTGGTGTACTTGTGTACCCAATTCTAGGCCTTTGCTTCACAAATTTCTTTGGATACTCTTTCTTGACGTCAACAACTTGATTAGCAACACATTCATCAACTGATTTCTTTTTCTTGAACTCATCATCCAGTTTTTGTTTTTCAAAGTCACTTGATATCTTATCATTCCCTAATTTCAAATAGCGTTTTTCACTTTCTAGGTTAGTGACTTTCTTTTCTAAGTTCTCAACTTCACTTTTCAAACCGGTGCAAGTGTTGCACACATTTGAAGTAGAAACAAACGACATCTTTTCTAATTCAATGACTTTATCAGACCAACCTAGATTATCATCAATTAAATTAGAAATAGTATGATTTTTCTCTTCTAGAGTTTCACTGAGTTCACAAACCTTAGTTCCCAACTTCTCAATAATGGACAACAATTGTTCTCTAAACTTATTAGACAAAATAGAGGAGAATCAGTATCACATACCTTTCTTGAAGAGTCTTCAACTTTTGTCATGAGACACACTCCATTTGGTTTAGAATCTTCCCAAGTTGCAAACATTGAACACTTGCTTTTCTCATCTTTCTTCTTCAAACATTGTCTTGCAAAGTGTCCTATACCTTGGCAATGGTAGCACACAACATCTTCAGACGGTTGTGTCGTACCTTTGTTGCACTTCCCCAACCTCTTCATTGATCTAGCCATGAGTGAAACATCGTCATCAACATCGACTTGATCTTCTTCAGTTTGTGCGAGATCAAAAGCTTTTTCCACTTTCAAGTTAATCTCAGTTTCAAAACGATCATCTCGCCTTTTCTTGATTCCACCATACATGGTCAACTTCCCAATGACATCCTCCAAGATGAGTGACTTGGTCTCACTATTAGTTAGCAACGCAACAGTAGCTTCGTTCCATTTTGAGTTAAGCCCTTGGATCAGTTTGCTAACTTGCTTCGATTGAGGAAGCTTCTCACCAAGAAACTCAAGTTAGCTAACCACAGCCTGAAATCTTGAGTGATAGTCACTCAAGGATTCATTTTTCTCTTGACTCATTCCTTCATACTCCCTCTCAAGTGTTATGATGCGGTCCTTCTTCACATCATCATTTCCTTGATGAAGTCGTTTGAGAGCATCCCACATTTCTTTGGCCGTCTTGTAGTGAATGACTTTCTTCAAGTCTCCAAGAGATAAAGTATGATAGAGAACCTTCTTTGCACGGGCATTTTTCTCCAACTTCTTGAAGTCATCATCATTGTAGTCCTCCTTCTTTATCACCTCCTTCCCATCAATAGTGAGAAAGGTTTCAGGACCAATATCAATCACTTTCCAAAGTCAGCCATCACGGGAAAATACGTGGGTTTCCAATTGCTCAACCCACCAATCATATTCTCCTAGATTGAGCATTGGCGGTTTCCAAAATGAGTCGATGATCATAGTGCTCTTTGAACTCATCTTTCCTGCAAAACAATAAGTACTAAAACAAATCTAGAGACAAGGCTCTGATACCAATTGTAGGATCGTTAGTACTTCTAGGTCGTTGACCTAGCCAACGTTCCCAACCTGGTCAAGGTTGTCGACTTAGTTGAATGAACTTGTGAAATCCCCCTGACTCTCTCAGTTGAATGAACTTGTGACCCTTCAGATCTAAGGGTAGGAAAAGACGGAGATTAGATCTGACAAAGAAAATCCATATTGTGGGAATCTAAGGAAAAAAAATAAAGAGAAAAATAAATAAATAAAAGATGATATAAAAAATAAAAATTTCATGTTTTTACACGATTAAAAATAAATAAGGAAAAAAGAAAATTTAAAAAAAAATCCATGTCATCAAGTTGAAATTCTTAACTCGCTGAAGTATCGACCTTCACGCACATTGCCACGTCAGCGTACAGTGTTCGATTGAACAAATTTAATTGAGTTGAGGTGTTTCTTTGAAACTTTTATAGTACGGGGGGTTGATTGAAAAAAGTTACAAGTTCAAGTGTCTGTTGACGTATTCTGCCCCATAGAATATATTTGGCTTTTGGCCTACTATAGAAATGCTCTAAAAGGGAAAAAAAATATCTATAACTATGTATCAAAGCTATACCTCGTCGAGGAGTTTAGTTACGGTGGAGTTGAACAAAAACTCTACCGGTGAATTTGGGTAAATCTCAACCATCTAAATATAATTTAACGGTTAGATTAATTTGTTCTCTCTCCACATCTATTAATGATTTTTTTTCTTTTTAATTTTTTCCCTAGGGTTCACTAATTTACCATAGGGTTTTAGAACTCTGCCTATAGAGTTTCTAAGAAACTCCACCGGAACAAGACCGCTTTTCGAGCCATCAGAACGATTTTGGCCCCACCTCATATTTAAAAAAAACAAACATAACTATAACCTAAAGCAGAGGTTAAAAAAATTATTAAACGACACATGTCACTTTTAGATTGGACCACGCCACCTCTTTTTTTAAATAATCTTTTATTTTTGGATATGATAAATTCCTTATTCATGTTTTTAAAATATAGGATAGAAAATCTCATTATTAAACAATCTTTTATTTTTGGATATCATAGATAGGAAGATCATTATGATATTTTTTATGTAATCATACAAATTCTAAAATATTTATTTTATTTTTAGATAGAATCGTTACAACCCCTACAAGGTACGGGAATACATACTAGTATCAATTTCTATAATTATAACTTCTATCTATTAAATTTTTTTTAACTATTTAACTTTATCTCTAACATCAAAAAAATATCTATTTAGTATAACAATATCTTTTGAAAGTTTCCTTATACAAGTATTTAAAATTAAAGATAAAATATTTAAAATATTTTAAAATAAATATACATCTTTTAGTCTTTTAGCATATATCTTTTGACGAATTTATTTATAGATACATATTGATTTTCTTTTATAATATGTTAAATTAAATTATTTAAATTTTAAATATCTTATATAATTAAATTCTCTTTATCTTTCATACTTGATAATATCATTTTATTAAGTTAACTATTATTTTTTAAGTTCTTATCTCTTCCATATTTGAATATATAAATTTTTTTATTCATATTTTATCTTCTTTTTTCAATTAAATATCTATGAAATATCATCAAGGAAAAAGAGAAATGTAATTATTTTTTTCTTAATAATATATCTTCATTCTCAACATTAAATTTAATCATTTATATTGATTAAAAAATTATACATTATATGAGCAAAAAAATACGTATATTAAATATTATATTGCATTTTTATTTATTAAAATCCTATTTATAATCTCTATAAATAGTGAACCGTAGTCGTACATGGTACGACGGGTACAACTAGTTTTTTTTATTGCTATAGAGTTATTTTGATAACTAAATTGTACATAATTTTAATATATAATATAACTAAGAAAGAAGTTGCTAAAAGGGCAAATCCTGGCACCCTAATTAGCCGCTTATAAGTGAAGGACAAAATTTTTGGTTTTTGTCAAGTATAAAAGCCTTATTTTTTTTCATTTTTTTCTCTCCCCGTTTTTCTCTTTCGCCTACCTTCCTCGCTCCTTCCAGTTTTCTCGATCGGAGCTCTCCGCCATATCCTCGTCGGAGCTCTCCGTCACCGTTCGTGATCTTCTTCTTGATTCTCCTTCTTTTCCTTGAGAAATCTGATCGATTTTGGGCGTATTTGCTCGCCCCCATCACTAGGGTTTTGAGATCTCTCCTAAGCTGGTGATCGAAGGGGCCTTGCTTTCGAGTTATTGAAGATATCTTCGAGATTCCTTTGTTCGATTCTGGTGATTTAGTTTGTCTAGTCTCTTTGAGTCGAATTTAGATTTCTCGTTGTTTTTTTGGTTCTCCTGGGCTGATTTGTGTTCTAAACCCCAATGCTTGTGTTTTTCGATTATTTAGGTATGAAAATGGCGGTTTGTGCATCTTCATCAACTGTGTTTGTAATTGCTAGAACAAGGGGGCATGAGCAGCTTAGGGCAGATAAGGACCTTGGCAACATTCAAACCAAATTTAAAAATAAGAAGGTTAGGTTTTTGATTCTGTTAATTTAAGGATCTGGGAGTTGGATATCGAATTGAGACGTTGATTTGATTGAGGATAGTTTATTAGTCTGATATTTTGGCATCAAAGGTACTTGGTTATTTGACAATGATGATGTGCTCTGATATTGTTGCATTGATGACGCTCTCAACGAGATCCATCAAAATATGCCGGTCAGTGGACCCTCTCACTTCTTCAGTTTCTTCTTTCCAATACACAAAATTAAAATAATATCAACCCCATCATGGAGTATTTTATAAATGAAAATTGTCAATTTTATTCAATACTATGTATATTTGAAAGCACAAGTCATTGAATTTGCGTGTCTACATGGTTTACTTCTTTAATGTTGTCCACACCTCATTGAATTTTGTGTGAATATATGGAATCGTGTACATGTATTGAGTTGACTAATTGCTGACATAATTTTGTGTGTATAGGTTGAACAAAATTACGTGGTCATAGTAAAGATAACATGAGCTAAGTCCTATGCTAAGTCGTATGAACGTGAACAAAATTAGGTGATGGTGATGATCATGATGATAATGAGCAAGTGATGAGTTTTTATTTGTTTTTTATGTGGTGATCACAACTATTTTTATGTGATGATAAGATTTGATGATAACTATTTTTGCGGTGATGATAAAAACAAACAAGTTTTAAGTGATGACAGTTTGATGACACTTGATGATAGTTGTTTCTCATCAAGACCTTTCATGACAAAACAATCAATGTCATCAAGATCCTTTGATGACACTTGTTTGTCGTCAAGGCCCTTTTGATGACAAACAAATCAATCAAACCGTCATCAAGTGTTGATGACAATTGATGTCTCTTTATTTGGTGGTGTTTTCATATGTGATTTCCTTTGTAAATATGTTTCTTTTTCCCCTTTTCTTGTGTATTTTGTTCCTTTTTAGCTTAGTTCCCGTATTTCTATGAGATTCGGAGACTATGCGCATTTTATGTGTTTTGTAGGTAATTTGGCATGAACCGAGGATCGATTTGAAGGAGGGTCGAGACATGGAGCAAGGCCCGAGCTAAAGCGGGAAGGAGAGGAGCAAGCTATGAAGAAGAACAAGAGGAAAGCCAACAAGAAGAAGGTGGAACGAGGTCCGGACCGAGTTGCAACAACGCCGGGCCCGACTTGGAAGTTTCCAACCTCGGACCGACATGCACAGTAACTCGGGCCCGAGGTCCTCCGTGTCGGTCCGAGTCGGTCACTGGACTACTTGGGCTCCAAGGCACGGAATTGTGGACTTCCACTTTTGCCCCTCATCTAATCTATAAAAGGCCCTCTTGTCTTCTAATTTGGGTTTTCAAAAGGGGGGGTTCTCTCACACACAACAACCCTCAAAAGGATACTTGGAGAGCAAGGAGGAAGGAGAGGAGAAGGAAGAGAGAGAGAATCGGTCAAGGAAGAGGAAGGATTGATAGGTTTGGTTGATAGATTAGCTTTGCTTTGTTTTGATCTTGTGGATTTGGAAACCCTTGATTGGAATTTGTGGATTGCTTTTGATTTGAATGAAACTTTGCTTTGTTTTGAGATTGATGATGTTGATTGCTTTCCCTTTTGATTTGTTTGCTTTCTTTGTTTGCCACATGGAGTAGATCTCCTTGATCTTGGGTTATGGGGGAAAACCCTAGCTAGGTTTGGGCTAGAAACCCCAATTCCATAGCCTTGAGTGTTTGATCTAAGGAACCCACTCTACATAGAGCTACAATTCCTTGCGAAAGTTGGGAATCAAGGCTTGTGATTGGCAAAGTAGCGAAAGTGAACATGTGTCAATCTCAAGACCTTGCTTCGAAGGGGATTTTCCCAAGGATCGAGGTGTAGAAGTGGTTGGAACGAGGGCGAAAGCACTCGATCCTAGTCCGATCATCACTCATTGCTTGAATTGGGGTGGAAAAGCCTTAATCTACTAGAGAAGAAACCCAAAAGCCCAAGATCTACTTTTAATCTTTGAAGTTCGACAAACCCAGCTACCTCGGGCCCGACTTACCCAGTGTCAATCCCGACTTCCTCTTGTCGCCAACATAGGGCCCGACGTGACCTCAGTGTCGGTCCCGACTGTTCTCTTTGTTTTCCTTTGTTTTAAGCTCTCCTTTCTAGCTTTCTAGTGTCTAGGCACATCAATCGAGTAGACTTCCCGAGTGTTCGACACCCACCACGTGCTACAACGGGGTCGGGTTATAAATTGTATCTCTAAACCCTCGCATTCCTGAGCGATCAAAAGATTAGCGCCGTTGCCGGGGAAGTCTAAGTGCATTGAGTGCCAATTTGGTGAGTTTCTTGTGTTTTGGTAGTGATTTGGGTGAGGGAATAGCCCAAACCCTTTGTTTGTTTCTGATTTGTTTTGGTTTGTGTCTTTGTTTCGTAGGTGTATGCTAGCTCGTTCCTCTCGAGGAACACTTGAGCTTGAGTTTGTGAGTGATCCGGAAAGTATTCTCAAAGAAGCCCGAAGAAGGAAAAGGATGGCGAATCAAGCTCTCCATGTTGATGAGGAGTTGGCTCAACTTAGGGCCGAAATGGCTAGATTGCAACTTGAGAAGGACAATCAAGAGGAGGTGGCAAGAAGAGAACGGGAGCAACGGATGAGAGCCGAGGCTCAACTCAACGCTCTACCCCGGAATGCACGCCAATACATGCATCCGGAGTTGAGGGTACCCGAACCGGCTATTGTGCTTCCCGAGGTTGCCAAGAATTTTGAGATCAAGACGCAATTCATTACCCTCATCAAGCGTGATCAATTCGAGGGCCGTCCACATGAGTGTCCCATAGAGCACGTCAAACGCTTTGTGGACATGTGTGAGACGATCTCTACCGACGAGGAGACATTGGAGTATGTGCTTTTAAAGGCGTTCAAATGGTCACTTGGGGGCAAGGCCACACATTGGCTCGAGATCCAAGCTCCTAGGTCAATCACAACTTGGAAGACACTCTATGATGCTTTCTTGATGAAGTTCTTCCCGCCCTCAAAAACAACCGAGCTAAGAAGGAAGATTGCAAGCTTTCAACAAGGTCCGAATGAGCCTCTCTTCGAAGCATGGGACCGTTTCAAGGAGATGTTGCGCCAATGTCCTACTCATGGCCAACACCGATTGTGGGTTCATAGACTTGACACCGGATCAAGCTTGGGAGCTACTTGACAAGCTATCCGATTATAAGGCCATGTATGGGGTGAGTCAAGCTAGCAAGGAGGTGAAAGTTCAAGGTGAAGGTGCAAGGAAGTTATATGATCCAAAGGGACAAGACATTGACAAGGATGTGAAGCTCCAATTCCTTGAAGGTGAAGTGAGCAAGCTTAAGAGGCAAGTCCACTACTATAAGCAAAATGCTAGAGCTTGTGAGGAGTGTGGATCCTTTGCACATGCTACACAAGTTTGTCCGAATGAGAGCCAAGTGCGCTTGGCCGAGCGAATTGAGGAGGCAAACTATGTTCGAGGAAATTTCGGTGGAAGAGGCAATTTCAACAATGGTGGCAATGGCCGGTGGAACAACGGTCAAGCTCAAAGTTACAACAACAACTTCAACCAAAACGAGCCAAGGGCGCCACCACCACCATATAGACCATCGGGATTCAACGAGCTACAATCATTTGCTCAAGAGATGAGAGATGTGTTCAAGGAGATGAGGACCCAATTCAATGAGTTTGGTGCATGGAGGAGGCAAGTCGACAATCAATTTGCCCAAATTGCAACTCAAGCCCCGAGAGAGAATGGGAGACTTCCGGGCCGACCCGAGGAGAATCCTCGAGCTCAAAACAATCAAAATGAAGTCCGGGCAATTGGATTGAGAAGTGGCCGAAACCTACCCGAGCCACACATGCCTAAGAAGAATGAAGAGAGTCGGACCAACTTACCCAGCAAGTCGGGTCCGACGTTCCCCGAAGTCGACCCAGCAAGAAGATCGACCCCTTTACCCCGGACCGAGGTTGAGAGCAACTCGGGCCCGACGTACCCAGACCTCGATCCGACTCCTCTGCCCAGGACCGAGATTCACAACATCGGGCCCGACATGGTGCCTAAGTCGGTCCAACCAGGAAATATAGCAAGTGAAGTGGGGAAGTCCAAGGAGGTTGATCCAAGCAAGATTCAAGGTGCAAAAATTCTTCCATATCCCTCGAAGAAGCCGAAAGATGTTGTTGAGAACAAGTTCAAGAGGTTTCTCAAACTCTTGCAAGGCTTGAACATCTCTATCCCGTTCACCGATGCATTGAGCGAGATGCCATCTTATGCCAAGTTTTTAAAGGAGATTTTAAGCAAGAAGAGATCCATAGTTGAAATGCAAGATGAGGTCAAGACCTTGGAGTTACCGCAAAAGCTAGGAGATCCCGGTCGCTTTGCTATAACTATTGGTGTGGGGTCTCAAAACTTCCAAGCCTTGTGTGACCTTGGAGCAAGCACGAGCATCATTCCTTACACCATATGGAAATCCACATCCATGGGTCTCATAGCTCCGGTCAACATGAGGTTAACGATAGCGGATGGGTCGTCCATCGAGCCAATTGGTATCGTCGAGGATTATCCCGTTTGCATTGAAGGCCACTATGTCCCAATCGACTTTGTTGTGGTGGACATGATAGAAGTGCCGGGTGAACCGATTATACTAGGGAGACCTTTCCTTGCTACGGTTGGGGCAATCATTGATATAAAAAAGGGCCACTTGTCTCTTGACATTGGAGGAAGGGAGATTGAGTTTTTCTTTAGGCCAACTTCAAAAGGGACCGTACATAAGGAAGCTAAGATGATCCAAGTTCCTCTTGGATTGCAATGGGAAGCCGTTTCTAAGAAGTCAAGGCCAAGGGAGCTTAGGTTGAAAGCCACCCCACCACCTAAAGAAATTGAGATAGAGCGCCAAGGTCTAGCCCTCAATATGATTGAGCATGAGCAATTGGAGGAAAGGATGTCTTATTTGGAGGTGTTCAAGGCCGAGAAAGAAGAAGTTCAAGCACCACCGGAACCATCTCAAGAACTCAAGGAGCTTCCAAAAGATTTGAGGTACGCATTTCTTGGTCCCAACTCTTCTTTACCCGTAATCATAAATGCCAACTTGAATGAGGAGGAGGAGTCTAAGTTGTTAGAGGTTCTAAGAAAACATAGAGGAGCTTTAGGGTATTCACTAGAGGAACTAAAGGGAATCTCTCCCTCAATTTGCATGCATAGGATTTATATGGAGGATAACCATAAACCCACTATTGAACCCCAAAGAAGATTAAATCCTAACATGAAAGAAGTGGTAAAGAGTGAAATACTTAGGATGTTGGATGCGGGAATCATCTTCCCAATTTCCGATAGCAAGTATGTGAGTCCCGTGCATGTAGTTCCTAAGAAAGGAGGTCTCACCGTTGTGCAAAATGAAAAGGGAGAAATGATACCTATGAGAACCACAACAAAATGGCGTATGTGTATTGATTACCGTAAGCTTAATAGTGGCACTCGCAAAGACCATTTTCCTCTTCCTTTCATAGACCAAGTCCTAGAAAAATAAGCACAACATGAATATTTTTGCTACCTTGACGGGTATAGCGGGTTTTGGCAAATCCCTATTCATCCCGATGATCAAGAGAAGACGACATTCACATGTCCTTATGGGACTTTTGCCTATAGACGCATGCCTTTTGGTTTATGTAATGCGCCGGCAACGTTTCAAAGATGCATGATGTCCATCTTCTCCGATATGGTTGAGGATATAGTAGAAGTGTTTATGGATGATTTCTCCGTCTATGGTTCCTCATTTGATGTTTGCTTAGCTAACTTAGACAAGGTTTTGACTAGATGTGAGGAGACTAGCTTGGTGCTTAATTGGGAAAAATGCCACTTCATGGTGAAGGAGGGCATAGTACTAGGAGACCTCGTTTCTAGTAGGGGGATAGAAGTAGATAAAGCTAAAGTTGAAATAATTGAAAAACTACCTCCTCCCTCTTGTGTTCGTGATGTTAGGAGTTTCTTAGGTCATGCGGGATTTTATAGACGGTTCATCAAGGATTTTTCTAAGATTGCAAAACCATTGTCTAACCTCTTGATGAAGGATGTGCCCTTTGAGTTTTCCGAGGATTGCATGAGTTCTTTTTGTAG
Organism: Fallopia convolvulus; assembly: GCA_964016875.1. NCBI lineage: Eukaryota > Viridiplantae > Streptophyta > Magnoliopsida > Caryophyllales > Polygonaceae > Fallopia > Fallopia convolvulus. The sequence continues at coordinate 56,707,793 of OZ024720.1, read as the reverse complement.
GTTGAGAGATGCCTTGATTTCGGCTCCAATAATGGCGGCACCCGATTGGAATCTTCCATTCGAGGTGATGTGTGATGCTAGTGATTTCGCCGTAGGGGCCGTCCTTGGGCAAAGGAAGGATGGAAAGTTGCATGCCATCTACTACGCAAGCAAAACTTTGGATGAAACTCAGTGCAATTACACAACGACGGAGAAAGAGTTTCTTGCGATAGTGTTTGCTTTTGAGAAATTTCGTTCATATCTTGTGGGATCAAAAGTGGTAGTCTTCACGGACCATGCGGCAATCAAATACCTCATGAAGAAGAAAGATGCAAAGCCGAGGCTTCTAAGGTGGATGCTCCTTCTCCAAGAGTTTGACCATGAGATCAAGGACAAAACCGGTGCGGAAAATGTGGTAGCTGATCATCTATCCCGTTTGCCCATTGAGTACATGTTGGAGATGGAGGATGGTTTGACTATAGATGATCCAAGAGCAGATGAAGTTCTCATGAGCGGAAAGGAGGAAAGGAAAGGTGGATCGACGAACCAAGTAAGTCAGGCCCGAGGTCCAGAACATCGAACCAAAGGCAGGGTAGGTACAAGTGAGTCGGGACCGAGGTCTTCAACATCGGGCCCGAGTTACCTGTGTGTCTGCGAAGCTAGACCAGCGTCCAACCATGTCGAGCTCGGTACACTTCAATGTCGATCCGTGGAAGAAAGTAAGTTTCCTAACTCGATTTCCATTCCTTCTCGTTCTCAATTGATTAATTCTTTCTCCCCCACTTGCCTTCTTTCTATTAGTGCCGTAAGACGAGGGGTTTCCCCTTGGTTTGCGGATTTTGCTAACTTTGCCGTAGGGGGAGTGATCCCACAAAATTTGTCTTATCAATCTAGGAAGAAATTCTTACATGATGCTAGACAATATTTTTGGGATGACCTATATCTCTACAAGGAAGGGCGTGATCAAATCTATAGACGGTGTGTGTCAAGTGAAGAGGTTGAGAGCATAATTCACCATTGCCATTCCTTGCCTACGGGGGGTCACGCTAAGAGTTCCAAAACCACTTCAAAAATTCTTCAATGTGGTTATTATTGGCCAACCATGTTCAAGGATGTGCATGATTATGTGAGGAAGTGTGAGGAGTGCCAAAGAGAGGGGAACCTATCAAGGAGGAATGAGACTCCTCAAACTGGCATTCTAGAAGTTGAGTTATTTGATGTATGGGGTATTGATTTCATGGGACCATTTCCCACATCGGAGCCTTACAAGTACATCTTGGTAGCCGTGGACTATGTCTCAAAATGGGTGGAGGCCATACCAACAAGAACCAATGATGCTAGGGTGGTGATGAAGTTCTTGAAAAGCAACATTTTTGCAAGGTTTGGTGTGCCTAGGGTTCTCATAAGTGATGGCGGACCTCATTTCATTGAGAGGTGCTTCGAGAATGTGTTGATCAAGTATGGGGTGTCTCATCGAGTTGCTACTCCTTATCATCCTCAAACAAGCGGGCAAGTCGAGGTGTCAAACCGTCAAATCAAGGCTATCTTGGAGAAGACCGTATCTCGATCAAGGAAAGATTGGGCCTCTAAGCTCGATGATGCACTTTGGGCTTATAGAACCGCCTTCAAGACACCTCTAGGAACTACACCCTTCAATCTAGTTTATGGCAAGGCATGCCATCTTCCGGTCGAGCTTGAGCACAAGGCAAAATGGGCACTCAAAGAGATGAATTGGGATATCAACTTGGCTGGTGAGAAAAGGTTTCTAGAGCTTCATGAGTTGGGGGAATTGAGGTTGAAAGCCTATGAGAACTCCAAGTTGTACAAGGAGAAGACCAAGAAGTGGCATGATAGGAAGTTGATTCCAAAGACTTATCAAACCGGTGACAAGGTTCTCCTTTTCAATTCAAGGCTTAAACTTTTCCCGGGAAAGTTAAGGACTAGGTGGAGCGGACCATTTGTGGTCCACCATATCTATGCTCATGGTGCGGTGGACTTGGTTGATGAACGAGGACATCTTTTCAAAGTAAATGGTCATCGAGTGAAGAAGTTCTATGACAAGGCCGGCCCAAGCGAAGAAGTTAGAGCCTCATGGGCTCTCGTCCTCGCCAATTGATCCTAGACCTGCCATTAAAGAATAAGAAATTGTGAGCTCTTCATACTCTTCCCTCTTGCTTTTAAGTTTTGGTTTCCGTGTTTGATGGGGACATCAAAATTTTAAGTATGGGGTGGGGGTAAGTGTGTTCATGATTTCACTTGCTCATGTTTGTTTGTTATTTTGAGGATATTTGTTTTTTGTTTCTAGTTTGTGTTTGGGATGTTTGCTTCTTGGTTTGTGGTTTGATGAAAGACATGGATGATTAATTTGGTTTTGAATGGATGAGTTTTTGGTTTTAGAGAAATTTTTGCAAAAATCCATAAAAAAATTGAAAAATTGTGTTAAAAACAACAAAAAGATTTTGTGTTTTGTAGGTTTTGGACTAGAAATTCCCATCTTAGATTGCCAAAATAAAAGCTAATGATGATGTGAGCATGTAAATTCCTTTGCATATTTTTGGATAGTTTAGCCTCTAAAATGATGCTGCTTTTGATGTGATCATGATATCTTGCTTGTTTTATTGAACATGTGAGTTCTAGGATGAGTTCTTATGCAACTAAGTATGAGTGACCTTTGTGAGATTGATTTTTGGCCATTTTAGGGATTCTTGTTCATATTTGCATATCCCTCATGTTTCTTGTGTGATTAGCTCATTCATGCTTAGTAAAACTTGCTATTGCGGTGTTTATCTATTTTCCAAGACCGTCATGAGATTTGTCCTAGCATTGTCACATTGATTTTGAACTTTATTCTTCTAGTCACATAAATGTTCCATATCCTACCATGAAGTTAATCCTTTGTTTGTAGCCCCGTTCTAGCCTAAGCCTTTGTTTGAAACTCCTCAAAAATATTATTCCTAGCCTTATATGACTTGACCCTTATGGGATTGGACTTTAGAAGAGAGGTTTGGATTGTATTTGAAGAGTTGAGATTCTCTTGGGTTTAAGGGCAAAGAATGGTGTTATGAATCATGTGGGTAGTGCATCTTTGTTGTACAAAAATGAAAAAGAAAGAAAAGAAAGAAAGAAAATGTTGGAAATGTAAAGTGGAATAAAGGAAAAAGGCCTAAGTGAAGAAAAATGGTCCGACCGAGTTACACGCAACATCGGGCCCGATGTCATAAGAAAGTCGGTCCAAAATGTAGAAAGTGTGGAAAATCCAACAAAAAGCCTAAGAGCAAAGATGAAGTGGAATGTTAAGTGAAATTTTGGGTTGAAAGGAAAAATGTTAAGTCTTTTGGGTGAGTGTGAAAGTAATTGTGGAATTTTGGTGAAGTTGGTGAGAGTTTAGGTTGTTCAATCCCCATTGTAAGCACCACAAGACCAAATAATTCCCACCTTGAGAAATACCAAAAGCCCCATTACAACCCGGCCGAATGGAACCTCTTTGAGGACCTCCATTGATCCAAGTTCGAAATTCTTTGTGTACTTTGCATTAGGCATCTTTGGGTGGAGGAATTGGTGATATTAGCTTCAATAGAAAAGTCCTTACTTGCATGATTTTTGAGCTTGAGTGTTCATTGCTAAACCCAAACACATGATGAGTGATACACATTCACATATCCCTAAAGTGAGGCTTAGTTGCATTGACTCTATTCCTTGGAACACTTAATCATGTGTGATGATGTAATCTTGCTTGAATATCAATCACTTGTGCTTAAAATGTGTTTTCATACGAGGCTTTACTTGAAGATTATGTTTCGGTCTTGCTTACATTGTTATTCCTTGAGGACAAGCAAGTTTAAGTATGGGGTATTTTGATGTCTCTTTATTTGGTGGTATTTTCATATGTGATTTCCTTTGTAAATATGTTTCATTTTCCCCTTTTCTTGTGTGTTTTGTTCCTTTTTAGCTTAGTTCCCGTATTTCTATGAGATTCGGAGACTATGCGCATTTTATGTGTTTTGTAGGTAATTTGGCATGAACCGAGGATCGATTTGAAGGAGGGTCGAGACATGGAGCAAGGCCCGAGCTAAAGCGAGAAGGAGAGGAGCAAGCTATGAAGAAGAACAAGAGGAAAGCCAACAAGAAGAAGGTGGAACGAGGTCCGAACCGAGTTGCAACAACGCCGGGCCCGACTTGGAAGTTTCCAACCTCGGACCGACATGCACAGTAACTCGGGCCCGAGGTCCTCCGTGTCGGTCCGAGTCGGTCACTGGACTACTTGGGCTCCAAGGCACGGAATTGTGGACTTCCACTTTTGTCCCTCATCTAATCTATAAAAGGCCCTCTTGTCTTCTAATTTGGGTTTTCAAAAGGGGGGTTCCCTCACACACAACAACCCTCAAAAGGATACTTGGAGAGCAAGGAGGAAGGAGAGGAGAAGGAAGAGAGAGAGAATCGGCCAAGGAAGAGGAAGGATTGATAGGTTTGGTTGATAGATTAGCTTTGCTTTGTTTTGATCTTGTGGATTTGGAAACCCTTGATTGGAATTTGTGGATTGCTTTTGATTTGAATGAAACTTTGCTTTGTTTTAAGATTGATGATGTTGATTGCTTTCCCTTTTGATTTGTTTGCTTTCTTTGTTTGCCACATGGAGTAGATCTCCTTGATCTTGGGTTATGGGGGAAAACCCTAGCTAGGTTTGGGCTAGAAACCCCAATTCCATAGCCTTGAGTGTTTGATCTAAGGAACCCACTCTACATAGAGCTACAATTCCTTGCGAAAGTTGGGAATCAAGGCTTGTGATTGGCAAAGTAGCGAAAGTGAACATGTGTCAATCTCAAGACCTTGCTTCGAAGGGGATTTCCCCAAGGATCGAGGTGTAGAAGTGGTTGGAACAAGGGCGAAAGCACTCGATCCTAGTCCGATCATCACTCATTACTTGAATTGGGGTGGAAAAGCCTTAATCTACTAGAGAAGGAACCCAAAAGCCCAAGATCTACTTTTAATTTTTGAAGTTCGACAAACCCCAATTCCATAGCCTTGAGTGTTTTAATCTTTGAAGTTTGATAACTAAATTGTACATAATTTTAATATATAATATAACTAAGAAAGAATTTGCTAAAAGGGCAAATCCTGGCACCCTAATTAGCCGCTTATAAGTGAAGGACAAAATTTTTGGTTTTTGTCAAGTATAAAAGCCTTATTTTTTTTCATTTTTTTCTCTCCCCGTTTTTCTCTTTCGCCTACCTTCCTCGCTCCTTCCAGTTTTCTCGATCGGAGCTCTCCGCCATATCCTCGTCGGAGCTCTCCGTCACCGTTCGTGATCTTCTTCTTGATTCTCCTTCTTTTCCTTGAGAAATCTGATCGATTTTGGGCGTATTTGTTCGCCCCCATCACTAGGGTTTTGAGATCTCTCCTAAGCTGGTGATCGAAGGGGCCTTGCTTTCGAGTTATTGAAGATATCTTCGAGATTCCTTTGTTCGATTCTGGTGATTTAGTTCGTTTAGTCTCTTTGAGTCGAATTTAGATTTCTCGTTGGTTTTTTGGTTCTCCTGGGCGGATTTGTGTTCTAAACCCCAATGCTTGTGTTTTTCGATTATTTAGGTATGAAAATGGCGGTTTCTGCATCTTCATCAACTGTGTTTGTAATTGCTAGAACAAGGGGGCATGAGCAGCTTAGGGCAGATAAGGACCTTGGCAACATTCAAACCAAATTTAAAAATGAGAAGGTTAGGTTTTTGATTCTGTTAATTTAAGGATCTGGGAGTTGGATATCGAATTGAGACGTTGATTTGGTTGAGGATAGTTTATTAGTCTGATATTTTGGCATCAAAGGTACTTGGTTATTTGACAATGATGATGTGCTCTGATATTGTTGCATTGATGACGCTCTCAACGAGATCTATCAAAATATGCCGGTCAGTGGACCCTCTCACTTCTTCAGTTTCTTCTTTCCAATACACAAAATTAAAATAATATCAACCCAATTCCACGAAGCTATTCACTAATTTCTTTTAGCTATGGACTTAGTCTAGTTGACTGACTAATGGTGTTTTTCTAAGGATACCCCTTTCAAGTATTGATATTATTAGTATTCACTCTCTTCTCTCTCCTAGGGTAGGGTTTCCTTCTCTCCTTCCGCCGTTCCCCCATTTCTTCGGTTGTTCTTCCTTCTTCATCATGTAAATCCGCCTGGTGTTTGTGGTTGTTGGTTTGGTTGTGTTTCCCCTTCCTCCTCTACATCTGTGAGACATGCATCCCTTTTGTCTCGATCCATTCCTCTCCTTTTTTCTTCTCTGTTGAAAAATCTAGGGTTTGTTTGGTGCTTGATCTTCGACTGGGTAGATCTTGCCTTCCTCTTATCCCTTATGAAACCTTCTCTTCCCGAGATTTTTTGTTGCTCCTTTGGTTGGATCTTTTTGTTTGGTGTGGCTTTGATTTGCCCTTTCGTAGTCTCGGTGGTTGGATCTTTGACTGTTCCCTCTTTCTTGTCTTTGCTCGGCGTGGTTGTCTTTCTCTGGCTAGGGATTTCTCTTTATTTGAGAGATTCTTGGTATGGATTGATATTGTGAGATGTAGATCTGGCTTCTTTTTGCTTGATTTCTCTATTGTGCTTGCTGGAGGTTGGAAATTTCTTGTTCTTCTATGGGAGGATGAGAAGTGTTCTCATTCTCTTTGCTGATTTTGGAGTTCGGCTTCTTCAGGTTATGTATCTTCTTCTTCTTTTTCTCTTCTTTTGGCTCTAGTTTTGTATTCTCTGGTTGTTATTATCCCTGTTAAAACTTTCTCTTGTTTGCTGCATTGTGGTATCCATCTCTCTTGTCTGACTTTAGGGTTTGCTGAGATTGAGATCTTGCTATATTGTTTGCATCTAGAGAGTGAACATTTAATATATGAAGTATCACTGAAACTTGGCTCTCGCTATTTTTTGAACCTTACTCTGTTTCTTATCCTAGATCTTCGTTTTGAACTATTGAGATCTAAAGTTCCTATTACTTTTCTTGCTATTTTGACCCTCATTTTGTACATTATTCTTATCCTATTATCTTGTTCAAGCTTTGTGCAGGCTTGCTGTGTGCCCTCCTGTCTTAGGAGTGGTATTGTTCAATTGTATGAGTATCCTTGGGGTTGTACTTCCTTATTTATACTGAATGTTCTTGTTTTTTGCCGCCCTTCCCTTTGGTGTTGGATGCCGCTGAGCTCAACTTGTTCAGGTTATGCCTTCATGATTTTTTCTCTTCTTTTGGTTATTTTTTCTTCTCTGGTTTTTGTTCTTATCTCTGTCAAACTTTTCTCTGGATTGTTGCATTATGGTTTCCATCTCTCTTTTCAGACCTTCTGGTTTGTAAGGTTTGAGATCTTGCTATATTGCTTGCATCTAGAGAATGAAACATTACCTTTTGAAACATCACTGAAACTGGTCTCTCACTATTTTTTGAACCTTAATATGATACTTATCTCAATTCTATATTCTGAACTTATGAGATCTAGATTGCCTACTATTATAAAGCCTGGTTTTATCTCTACCCATTACAATATGCTTACCTTTTTATCTTTTTTAAGCTATATGCAGGTAATTTCTGTGCCCTCCTATTTTGGGAATGTTACCCTACATCTTCTTGTGTTTGGTTTCTTCAACTTAATAGCTAATGACAAAACTTGTGGACAATTAAGGATTCCAGGTTCTTTCTTCTCTATCTCTATCTCTGTTATGCTAGATATTTGTAGCTTGTTTGCTTTGTCTGTGCTGATACAACTTCTATCATTTCATATTTCAGGTGAACTATCTGTTATAGATTTTGCTCATGATCTTCTAATTCTCTTCTTGTTGATCTTATTATCCTATTATTTTTTTATAATAACAATTTTATGCTTTTGGTATCTTCCTATGACTAGGTGTCATTTTGATTGGGCATTCTTACCTTTAATGCATAGATTTGCCCTTGGTTCCCCCTCCAATTGGATTTGGCAGCATTTTCTCCTCTTCATTGAGGTGTTATTGCCTCCATTTGGGGGGTTGTGTTTGAGCCATGGGTTAATCTATCTTGTTATCATGTCTAGTGTTTGGTGGCTTAGGCTCCTTTTCCTTCTTGGAAGAGTTGTAGCTTTTCCCCTTCTCCTTTCATGGTATAAAATCAAATTCAATGAGGATACTTGGGTGCTCTATCTTTGTGATAGACTCCCTCTGAGAATTGATTCTATAACTGCAAATTTATGCCTGCCTTCTTCTTGTGGTGTTTCATTTGTTAAAACTGCTCTTTATTATGTGATTAATTCATCTCTATGGTTAAAAAAGAATTCATGGTTCTACATTGCAAGGGTTGCTTCTTCTTGTCTACTTGAGTTTTATGAGTCATACTATCTGTTAAGTTGTGCATTTTATCAATACTATACCAAAATTTCCAATTTACTGTTCATCATGTCAAACCTCTTTATTTTATTATTCTTTAATCTGTATCTTATGAATTCTTATTTTCATATTGGGAAAATCTTTCCAACTAGCTTTCTCTGTTTAACCAGATTTTGTTTATCTGTATTTGTTCACATTGGTGTATCTTGTGAGTCAACTCTTTCCAATATTATTATAAGGCATAGAATATATAATATCTCTGTTTGCTTTCTTCTCTTCTTAGCAATCATTCCTCTTGCTACTTTTATCATAAATGCTTATGTGGATATCTTTCTTCTCATTTATGGTACAAGGACTTATTTTACATTCATTAACTTCTTTCTGTACTTGTTACTGGCTATTATCCTAGTCTACTTTTGTAGAATTACTGTTGACCTCTTTCCTAACCAATCATATCTGCTTACATTTAATTGTTTCAACTATTCCTCTGAGGTGATCTTTTTGGGTACTAATCTAAGATTCAATTTTAATGAATATTCTCTCTGTAGTCCTCTCTTTTGCACAATCATTTATCTAGCCACCTATTCATTCAATTCTTCTGCACAACTCTCTCTGCATTCCTTTTGCCAAAGAATATCTTTCTCTGTACTATGCTTATCTTACCATATACTTCAGTCTGTTACCTATTTCTCTACCTATATGGTTACTGTTAACCTCTCCTATATCCAATTACATTTGTTAGTTCTGAATTCACTAAGGCATGTCATTTATTACTACTTCTCTCCTACTAACTACTGCCTCCTAGTTCTTCATCTTACTTCTCTATTTAAGAACAGCTTTGAGATCAATACTTCATACCATCCTCGAAATACAAAGCATCCTACTTACTTACCTTCCTTTCCCTTGGTTACTCTGTCAACAATGTCTGATACTATATCTTACCAAGATGCTTTGGTCAACTTCCCTGTTCTCAACTCTATGTCTGCTGGCATGGAGGTTGATAGCCTTTTGGCATCTTCTTTCCCTAATGCTCATCTTCAACCTCTTGGAACCAACCCACTCAAATCTCTAAGCCCTACTGGTCCTCTTTCAGGTGGGGAGGCTCTGTCCCACATCTCTGATGAGGCTCCTGTCATTATCCCTGAGTGTGACTTTGTCCCATCTAATGATATTCTCAATCCTGCCACCTTCACTGCTTCTATTCCTCTCCCAAACCCAACATCCATTCCCTCTGTTAAGAAATACTTGCAAGAGTTGATGCATTTTTCCCTTTTGCTTAAGATGGTAGAAGACCCTATTTCTACTACTCTGATCAATGGGAAGATGAAAGAGGTTTGGAAAGATTATGTGAAAGGTGAAGTTCAGTTTTAGGAGTTTGCAAACTTTTGGATCCTTTTTAAAATTTCAAATAAGGAAGCTAGAGATGCTGTTTGGAATAAAAGGCCATATCTTGTTTAGGGAAAACTTGTTGCTCTTCTTCCCTTTTATCCTGAGTTTAACCCTATATCTGATGAGGTGTTAAGAGCTGATATTTGGGCCCGGATCCCATCTTTACCTTATTACCTTTACACTCCTTCTGCCCTTGACCTTATCCTGAGAGACAATCTTATTGGGCACTTTGTAAGGGTTGATGAAGCTTCTAATGCAAAGAATAAGATGAAATTCTGTAGGGTTCTGGTTAATGTGGATATTACTTCTCCTCTCAAGGGTAGTGTTAAAATTCAAACCCAAGTAAACACTGTGTTGACCCTTAAGGTGTGGTATGAGATTGTCTCTTCTGGGTGTGGTTGTTGTGGGGAGAGTTCTCATTCCTTTGATGAGTGTCCTCTTAATAACATTCAGCCTAGAAGTTGTAAACTTATTGTGCTTGATAATCCTGTTGAAGCTGAACTCATTAACCAAACATACAATAGGCTGCATGGGGATGTTTCCACTAGGCCTTTGACTCAAAGAATCTCTAATGGTCCTACCTTTGTAAGGTCAAATGTTGTTGCTCCTCTGTTTGCTACAAACCAAGCTTCTGGAGGCCCTGTTGTGTCTGTTGGTGTGCCCTCTGTTGGGGTGAATCCTACTGACCTTATCCCTGTGCAGACTTTGCCCCCTATTAACCCTCTTATAACTTTGGATTTCTATTCTTCAATGGATCCTTCTGTGTTCTCTGACCCTGTTTTGTTGATGAATGCTAGAGAGCAAGTTGCTTTGGCTCTTGCAAACCTGAATGCCCCGATCCCTGAGACTATGATGATCCCTCCCTACCTCTGTGCTTCTCCCTTGGTGACTGGTGGAATGATTATGCCTAGTGCTTCTCATTCTGTTCCACAGCTTGCCTACTTGGGATTGACTGGTATGGACCCTGGGGCTGAGTCTTCTAACACCCTCTTGAGAAACCAAATGCATGCTGTTGACATTAGGTGTGCTGGAGAGAGCACCTCTGACTCCTCCAAACGTAAGAGCACCTCTGACTCCTCCAAACGTAAGGACAATGAAGTTGTCAAAGAATATGTTGAAGCCTCCTCTGTTGCCAAGAAGCCCAAGAAAACTTTGGGCAAAAAGCAAGCCACCTAATGATTAGTGCCCCCCTTGTGATTGGTTCTGTTTTGTGTAAAATATCCTATGAATCTGGCCTTCTTGTTGGTTTTATGTTCCACCTGTTTGTTGCACCTTTGCTATATTTCCTATCTTTCCCTTACTGTTGTAGCTTGCTGGGCCTAGGCTTCTTTATGTTGCCTCCTTTTGATAACTGTAATGCCCTGTGTAGTTCCTTCTGGTTGGATGTTTGCTATATCAATCTTCTATGTATAATATTATGCTTATTTGGTTTTTACTTCTGGTTGTCTACCTACACTTGGTTAACTTTTACTATATTTGGTTGTCACTATAGTTCTCTCTTTTTGTGTTATTTGTCTTGTTCTACTTTCTATCTTGTTCATTCTAGATGTATGTCTTATTGCACTCTTATTTTTTGGAATCTTTGCAGCCTTGTTACTTGGAGCTCCTCTCCAAGTAATTGTTTCTGTATCTGCCCCCTCTCTGTAATGTTGATATCTCCCTTTAGTGTGCCTTTGTATCATTGCAGCTTTGAGGTCTTGCTTGTTGCTGCCTATTTAGTGCATATCTATACTGATAATATACCCTGGTTCATAGTCTCGTGCTGTAATTTAGTCAAAGTTTGGATTGTTACAACCTGCTTGTATTATGTTCCTATTAATCCTAGCCATTATGTAGTTACTAATTTCACTCTATGTATAAGTTCTAATGACTTATCTTCTGTTTTCCTAAATGTAACAGCTTATTTTTTTAACACTTTAAGGCTTTTCCTTTGTCTTGTGCTCATTTACAGGAAATGTTATATTTGCTTCTTGGAGAAATGCAACATCAAACTCACTTACTTCCTTTTCGAGTTGTTCTTTATCGTTGTTTGGTCTCTTATAAATTTATGTATTTCTGGCCACTTAGTTCTTTATATTTTGTATTTATGGTGTATCAGGTTAATGTGGCTAAAAATTCTGTATACCTTGTTTGGTTGTAATCTTTTAGGCTCTTCTTATTCTTTTTGGTATGGGTGGAAATTTGTAAACTTTTTAAATATCATTTCTCACTTATCTCTTTTGATTAATCATTATATGAATCATACTTGCTTGCACTTTTGTTTCTCTTATAAACAAGGTTTTTTATGAATATAGGTTATTGGAACATTAGAGGGATTCGTAGGCCTAACTTCTGGGAGGAAGTTGGGTTCATAAGAAAGGTTAATAAACTTAATTTTCTTTGCCTAGCGGAAACTAAAACTGACTCTGACCCTGTCATCTCTATTATTCGAAAATCTGGCTTTCATAGAGTAATTTCTTCTCCATCTTTTGGTACTAAAGGTGGGATTTGGTTACTTATCTCTGGCAATATTGAAACCCGAAAATGTGTTTTAGTGCATCAATCCGATAATCTTATTATTATGCAATATACCTATCGACAGCATACTTTTTTATTGATATATGTTTATGCCCCCTCTCGAGAAGAACACAAAGTCTCTTTCTGGAATTCAATCTCCGAAACTATTTATCGTTTCCAATTACCTTTCCTGTTAATGGGTGATCTTAATGAGATTTCATCTCCCAACGATAAACTTGGAGGTTCTACTCCTGTTTTAAGTCGTTTCAATAGACTATTGAACTTCGCAAATGAGTTTGGACTTGTTGACTTAAAAACAACTGGTTTTCCTTTCACTTGGAGAAAACGATCTGTTGCGTTGGATAATATTTTTGAAAAATTAGATCGTGTGTTATGTCATTAAACTTTGACTACTTTATTTCCTTCAATTGTAGTGCATCATCGTCCTTTTACTACCTCTGATCATTGTCTTATTACTTTCTCCCTTGGGACTGCAAATTTATTTCGAAAAATTCCGTTCCGTTTTGAAAATGCCTGGATGTCCGATTGTTCTTTCATCCCGCTTGTTTCTAAAGTTTGGATTTATCAGATGTCTGGTTCGTTTATGTTTCGTCTATCCATGAAGTTAAATCTTTTAAAGAAATATTCGAAGGTATGGGCTAAACATCATACAAATAATAATTTTGAGCAGTTAAAAATATCGGAAACACAGCTCCAACACCTACAATCAGATCTGTTACTTGATCCCTTAAACCCTACTATTATTCTCCGGCTACAAGCACATTTAAATAAATATAACGCTTTGCTGGATTTCCAACATAATTTTTGGAAGCAACGTGCTAAGGTCACTCACTTACAAAATGTAGATAAAAATACCAAATATTTTCAATCAATCACTAAAATTCGTTCGTATAAACAGAGAATTATTTCTTTTCAAACACATGAGGGTGTTGTTATCTTTGATCATTATTTGATTTCGCACAGCATTACTGAAGAACTTAGTCATAGATTTTTAATTAACCCTTCATGCTCCATTTTATCAGGAGATCTTGATATTATTCCAAACTTAATTTCTACATCAGATAATCTTATGTTAATTAAATCTCCTTCGGTTGCTGAGATTAAATTTGCAATGTTTGATCTTGCTCCGAATAAAACACCGGGACCGGATGGCTTTCCAGCAGATTTCTTCCAAAAATTTTGGAATATTGTGGGAAATTCTGTAATTTTCGCAGTACAAGCTTTCTTCCATTCTGGTCAAATGCTTCGTTCTATTAATAAATCTTTTGTTACCCTTATTCCTAAAATTGATGCCCCTCTAACTATTAACCATTTTCGTCCTATTAGCCTTTGTAACACCATTTATAAAATAATTACTAAAGTTTTAGCCAATCGTTTGGGAATGCTCCTTCCTTCTCTTATCCATCCACTTCAGGGGGCTTTTGTGAAAGGAAGACTTATCCAGGATAACATCCTTATAGCGCATGAAATTTTCCACTCTTTTCATAAAAAGAAAAAAGGAAAAAAGGGCTGGATGGCCATTAAATTAGATATGGAAAAAGCTTATGATAAAATTAATTGGAACTTTATCAAATTAATTCTTCTAAAATTTGGATTTCATTCCAAATGGGTTAGTCTTATTATGACATGCATTTCTACTTCCTCTTCTTCTGTTCTTGTTAATAATGAACCTGGGGTCGAGTTCTTCCCTCAGTGTGGTATTAGACAGGGGGATCCAATTGCACCTTTTATCTTTGTTATTGCTATGGAATTTCTTGCACGTACATTGCAATTGCAGTCTACTCTTGATTCCAAATATGTTGGTATTCAATTAGTTAAAAATGGCACGTGTTTACCCTTTCTTAGTTTTGCGGATGATACTTTAATTTTTGCAAATGCTTCTCATACGAATATTAATTACATTAAGAGTTTTTTAGATAACTTTTTGAGAATTTCGGGGCTTTCGATTAATTATCATAAGAGTAGCTTTCAAGTGTCAGAAAATATTTCGAGGGCGTCGGCTCTTTCTCTTGCTTCTGTGTTAAATATACAGATTACTACGTCCATGGAAAAGTATCTTGGAATTCCGATCCTTAAAGGGAGAGTACAAAATTCGATTTTTTTAGATTCTATTACTAAACTTAAAAGACAATTATCTCAATGGAAAGCAAATTCTATTTCTCAAGCTGGAAGAACTATCCTTATTCAATCTAATCTGCTTAGTCAAGTTAACTATCTAATGCAAAGTTTTCTTCTTCCTAAGGGAATCTTGGGTGATATAGATAAAGTAAATAAATCCTTTTTTTGGAATAAATTTTAGCCAAATCATCATCCTCTTATTAGCTTGGATAAGGTGTGTTCTCCTAAAGAAGTTGGGGAAATGGGTCTTCGTACTGCTGAGAATAATAATTTGTCTCTTCAGATGAAACTTCTATGGAAAATTCTGGCCTCTCCCCATAATTATTGGGTTCGTATCATCAAGGAAAAATACCTTGGGTCTGAGTCGCTTTTCCAATATCAGAAGAAAAATTGTTCTTGGCAATTCGGAAGACTAATGAATCTTAGGAATTTATTTTGCAAAGGAATTTTGTGGAGTATTGGAAATGGACAGACTGTTAATTTTTGGACAGACCCTTGGCTCCCGAATATTGATTTATTTCAGTATTTTGATAATGAGAATATTAAACTAAAAGTATCTTCTTTTATATCAACGAATCATTCCTGGGATTATGAGAAATTACATTTAATTTTGCCGGATTTTTTAGTTGTTTTAATTTCAGATATTAGAATTCCCATTTCTCCTTCTTTGGATAGATTAGTTTGGCTTCCTTCTTCGGATGGCGATTTTAATGTAAACACAGCATCTTCTATGCTTAACTCTTCCCACCACGATTTCTCTTTTGACTTTCCCTGGATTTGGAAATCTTCTCTTCCTCCCAAAAATAAAATTTTCATTTGGAAAGCTTGTGCAGATTGTCTCCCAACTACTGATCGACTTAATAGGTATTTTAATTGTGT
Source organism: Fallopia convolvulus (assembly GCA_964016875.1). Classification (NCBI taxonomy): domain Eukaryota; kingdom Viridiplantae; phylum Streptophyta; class Magnoliopsida; order Caryophyllales; family Polygonaceae; genus Fallopia; species Fallopia convolvulus. The sequence goes on along the minus strand of OZ024720.1, from coordinate 56,692,579 downwards.
TTTCAGTACTTGTTCCTTATGTGATTCGGAAGATGAAAGTTTGAATCATTTATTTTTTAAGTGTCCTTTTAGCCTTAATATGATCTCAAAGTTAGAGGGGTTGCTAAATCTTACCTTCTATATTGCAAATACTGATAATTTTGTGGACAATTTATGGTCTACTTTAAAATCAAATAAGAATTGTAATGTGCTTTGTTTCTTATGGTGGTTTATTTGGGGCCATAGAAATTTAAAAAATTTTAATCCAACCAAACTTATGACTATGCTTCCTCCATGTGATCTGGCTTTTTCGCAACATCTCCAATGGGTTTCCTCTCAGGTTTCTCCTGCTCGTAAAGTTATTTCTCGCCCTAAAAGGAAGAATAATTGTTTCTGGAAGAAACCACCTATTAACTCTTTAAAACTAAATTTTGATGCCTCTAAACGCTTGAATAATTCCACATATACAGGGTTCTTAATCCGTGATCATAATAGTAAAATCCTGTCCTTTGACAGAAAACATGTTTCTTCTGTTTCTGTTCTACAGGCGGAGGCCCTTGCGTTACTTGATGGTCTTAAATCTGCGGTCCTGTTAAACCCCTCTCGTCTGGTTATTGGGGGCGATAATTTAATTCTTATTAATTCTTTGAAAAACATTTGGAAAGTGCCTTGGGAAATACAATCTATTGTGAATGATATCCGTCATTTTGCTGCTTTTATTCCATGTGTGGTGTTTTTTCATTGTTTCAGGGAGTGTAATTCGGCGGTGGATTTTATCGCCAGAAGGTGTTTAGTTTTGGCTGATCTCAGTTTTGCTATTTTTCATTTTTTTCCTGGATCGCTGTTTGATCCTTTAGATTCTTCTAGTTTGAATGTGTGGATTCAGACTCATCCTCTATTATTTGAATTTCTAAAGATCATCCGTTGTGAAGATTTAGGGTGGCCCTGTACTGTACGGGCATCCTAGTGTTGGCTATGTAATGAGCTAGTAGCTCATTTCTTCAAAAAAAAAAAAATAATATCAACCCCATCATGGAGTATTTTATAAATGAAAATTTTCAATTTTATTCAATACTATGTATATTTGAAAGCACAAGTCATTGAATTTGCGTGTCTACATGGTTTACTTCTTTAATGTTGTCCACACCTCATTGAATTTTGTGTGAATATATGGAATCGTGTACATGTATTGAGTTGACTAATTGCTGACATAATTTTGTGTGTATAGGTTGAACAAAATTACGTGGTCATAGTAAAGATAACACGAGCTAAGTCCTATGCTAAGTCGTATGAACGTGAACAAAATTAGGTGATGGTGATGATCATGATGATAATGAGCAAGTGATGAGTTTTTATTTGTTTTTTATGTGGTGATGACAACTATTTTTATGTGATGATAAGATTTGATGATAATTATTTTTGCGGTGATGATAAAAACAAATAAGTTTTAAGTGATGACAGTTTGATGACACTTGATGATAGTTGTTTCTCATCAAGACCTTTCATGACAAAACAATCAATGTCATCAAGATCCTTTGATGACACTTGTTTGTCGTCAAGGCCCTTTTGATGACAAACAAATCAATCAAACCGTCATCAAGTGTTGATGACAATTGATGTCTCTTTATTTGGTGGTGTTTTCATATGTGATTTCCTTTGTAAATATGTTTCTTTTTCCCCTTTTCTTGTGTGTTTTGTTCCTTTTTAGCTTAGTTCCCGTATTTCTATGAGATTCGGAGACTATGCGCATTTTATGTGTTTTGTAGGTAATTTGGCATGAACCGAGGATCGATTTGAAGGAGGGTCGAGACATGGAGCAAGGCCCGAGCTAAAGCGGGAAGGAGAGGAGCAAGCTATGAAGAAGAACAAGAGGAAAGCCAACAAGAAGAAGGTGGAACGAGGTCCGGACCGAGTTGCAACAACGCCGGGCCCGACTTGAAAGTTTCCAACCTCGGACGGACATGCACAGTAACTCGGGCCCGAGGTCCTCCGTGTCGGTCCGAGTCGGTTACTGGACTACTTGGGCTCCAAGGCACGGAATTGTGGACTTCCACTTTTGCCCCTCATCTAATCTATAAAAGGCCCTCTTGTCTTCTAATTTGGGTTTTCAAAAGGGGGGTTCTCTCACACACAACAACCCTCAAAAGGATACTTGGAGAGCAAGGAGGAAGGAGAGGAGAAGGAAGAGAGAGAGAAACGGCCAAGGAAGAGGAAGGATTGATAGGTTTGGTTGATAGATTAGCTTTGCTTTGTTTTGATCTTGTGGATTTGGAAACCCTTGATTGGAATTTGTGGATTACTTTTGATTTGAATGAAACTTTGCTTTGTTTTGAGATTGATGATGTTGATTGCTTTCCCTTTTGATTTGTTTGCTTTCTTTGTTTGCCACATGGAGTAGATCTCCTTGATCTTGGGTTATGGGGGAAAACCCTAGCTAGGTTTGGGCTAGAAACCCCAATTCCATAGCCTTGAGTGTTTGATCTAAGGAACCCACTCTACATAGAGCTACAATTCCTTGCGAAAGTTGGGAATCAAGGCTTGTGATTGGCAAAGTAGCGAAAGTGAACATGTGTCAATCTCAAGACCTTGCTTCGAAGGGGATTTCCCCAAGGATCGAGGTGTAGAAGTGGTTGGAACGAGGGCGAAAGCACTCGATCCTAGTCCGATCATCACTCATTGCTTGAATTGGGGTGGAAAAGCCTTAATCTACTAGAGAAGGAACCCAAAAGCCCAAGATCTACTTTTAATCTTTGAAGTTCGACAAACCCAGCTACCTCGGGCCCGACTTACCCAGTGTCGGTCCCGACTTCCTCTTGTCGCCAACATAGGGCCCGACGTGACCTCAGTGTCGGTCCCGACTGTTCTCTTTGTTTTCCTTTGTTTTAAGCTCTCCTTTCTAGCTTTCTAGTGTCTAGGCACATCAATCGAGTAGACTTCCCGAGTGTTCGACACCCACCACGTGCTACAACGGGGTCGGGTTATAAATTGTATCTCTAGACCCTCGCATTCCTGAGCGATCAACAATCGAACCGTCATCAAGTAGCGATGACATTTGTGATGACAATCGAACCGTCATCAAGAGACTACATTTGTGATGATAGTTGATGAGAATCAAACCGTCATCAATTAGTGATGACAGTCATGAAAAAGTGATGACAGTTTATGAAAAAATCGTACGTGATGATACATATTTGATGACACTTTGAATAATAATACTAAAAATATCATCACTAAAACGTGATGATATTTGATGACACTAAAAAATTAAACGTGATGATAAATATTTGATGACAACTTTTTTTTATTTGTAATGACAATTGTTTTTTATGCGGTGATGACAACTATTTTTATGTGGTGATGAGAGTTGATGACAACTATTTTTTGTGATGATGATAAAAACGAACAAACTTTGAGTGATGACACTTTATGACGGTTGTTTGTCTTCAAACCATTGTCATTAAGGCCCTTTTGATGACAAATTAATCGAACCGTCATCAAGTAGTAATGATAATTGATGACAATCGAACCGTCATCAAGTAGTAATGATAATTGATGACAATCGAACCGTCATCAAGTAGAGATGACATTTATGATGATAGTTGATGACAATCAAACCGTCATCAAGTAGTGATGACAGTGATAATAGTGATGACACATATTTGATGACGCTTAAGTGATGATAGTTTGATGAGGCTTGATGACACTTGGATGACAAATTAATCAAACCGTCATCAAATAGAGATGATAGTTGATGTCAATCAAATCGTCATCAAGTAACGATGACAAGTGATGACAGTTGATGAAGGTTCGAATCGTGTGATGACGGTGAAATAAATTGTGATGACGGGGGATGACGGGTTTTTTTATGTGGTTGAATGCCTTTAATGATACTTTTTGTCATCAAAAAATGTCATCAAGACATTTTGATGATACATTTTTACCTTGCATTACACTTTTCGTCATCAAAAAATTGTGATGACAATGAAATAAATTTGAAAAAATTGTGATGACGGTTTTGAAAATGATGATAGTGATGATTGTGATGATGGTCAACGGTCGGTCAACGCCCGTCAACGACCGAGTCAACTCGGTCAACGGGCGAGTCAACCCGGTCAACGGCTGAGTCAACTCGGTGGGAGTGGGGGTGGGGGTGGGTGATGGGGGTTTTGCTATTTACCTAATTTTCACACTCTCCTTAATATCCACCTAATTAGCCTCTTTTTTTGCTATTTATTTAAATCATCCATATAACTAATATTATTTTTATCATCAATCGATAAAAAATTATAGAGAATTTCTTAAATATGAACTAATAATACTCCCTCCATTTAGTTTTACTTGTCTTTCTAACCTCAAAATTTTGCTCATCAAAACCTGTCTTTCTAGAATTTTTATTTAATTAATGTGTTGGAAACTGTTTGTATTGACTTTTTTTTCTCTATCTATTAGCACTAAAGGATGATTACTAATTAGTTGGTGATTACATTTAGAAAATTTAGATCTTCAATGGTATTTTTTATATTTTCAATGAATTTCTTAATACTCCATATGAGAAAAATCTAAAAGGACAACTAGAACTAAATAGAGGGATTAGTTCATAAGGCATTATGATTCCATTTTTAGATCTTATTTATTGACTTCGAAAACAAACTAGTCTTTGTTCTCGTACCATGCACCGAATTTTATATTATTATTGTATTATTTATTTGTATTTATTAAATTTTGATTAAATTAATATAGGTAAGGATATTTTTAAAAACTAAATGTATCTTATCTATAAAACTATCATATCATAAAAATGATAAAATAAAACTAATATATTAATTATTTTATTTAATATATAAATATAACTAATTAATAAAAATCTAATTTATTTTCAACCAATTAGATTAATTTTAAAAAGATGAATAATGTAATTTGAGTAATTTAAAAAAGATAGATAATATGAAACTATTATAAATATTATTTTAACTTCCACTTTATTTTAACTTCCACAAGGACGATCGACAGAGCGTTATTGCAAGGCGATCGTGGTTAAGCAACGGTCAATTAGTGTTGATCAGGAATTTCGATGGCACTCATAAGTTATTAGATCTAGATACTTTCCCATTCAGGTTGTTTTGGGTACAATTCATTGATGTTGTACTCCATGTACGAAGTGTCTCTATTGGTTGTTCCATTGGATTGAATCTGGGTAAGTCTTCTGATTTTGATTTAAATCTTGGCCTCGGTGCTAATTTGTTTGTGGGTGCTTCAAATATTATACATGAGAGTGTGCTGCTTTCATGTCTTCTTTGTGGATTAATTTTTTTGAAGAATCAAATTGCTACTGGCATTATAATTTTTCAAACGGCGGTTTGCACTCCTCTTGGTTCTTGGTTTCGGATTTATTCCATTTGGTGCCATCCTTGTTTCTCTTTTGCTTCGCATGCTGTTGTCCAAGACTGGCTTTATCAATTTTCACCTTTGTTGGTGTCATCGCAAGCAGTGTTGCAATCGATTATCTACCATGCATTTCATGGCATTCAAATCAATTTTACAATCTTCGTTGTTGATAGTTTACTCTCTCCTAAGTCAAACTTGCACGAATGGTCACAACTAACTGAATTTTTCAATAAATATGAAAGAGCATATGGTCGGAAGCGTCATATGGCAAAATCAGAAGTTTGTTTTAGTCTTATTATATCAGCTATATGGGTTGTTGTTCTTAGAGGTGATGTCGATAGTTATGTGAGTGTAATGGCTTTTTATGTAGCTTATTTATGGCCTGAGTCAAGGCACAAATCATCAATATATATTATAAAAGCTGACCGTTTTTGAACCACTACGTTGATTCTGACCCAACACCATATTTAAAAAAAATTATTTGTTATTCTTATTGTTTCAACTATTCTAATTAATTTTCTATTATTTGTGTTTTAATTTTCCTAATATCTATCTTTTACTCAACTATCTTAGAGAATATTTATGATAAGATTTTTCAATATCTTTAAAATTTTTGTAAACACTAGAATGTTTAACCCGTCCGTTGGACGACACAAATTTTATGTTCTAAACGAAATTCAGTACTGATATATTTTTCATATGCATTCATTACATCCACTTCCTTCTTAACATTACTTCAAGTTGATGTTGAACACCATCACACCATCAAGAGTGAAAAATGTGGCCTCTTAGTAGGGTTTGTTGCAATCCAATTTTACATGTTAATGTGAAATAAAAAATGTAATGACTATTTATTAATACATTAAATAAGGAATTTGAAAGGGTGATTGTACAAATCTATTTCTTCTTATAACATTGATACAAAAAATAAGTATCTTATTAATACATTAAAGAAGGGATTTCAAAGGTTGATTGTAAAAATTAATCCATGTTAATACAATAAGGTGACTATTAGACCTGTCAAAAACTGACCTAACCCGCTAACCCGACCCGACCCGCCCGATAATTTTAGGGTTAAGACCCGAAAATTTAAACCCGAAACCCGAAATAAACCGAACCCGCTACAACCCGAACCCGTTGGGTTGAAACCCGAAACCCCTTGGGTTGACCGATTTAGTTTATTTATAGAATTTTTTAAATTTATTTTGAAACTTATAATATATTTTATTATTAAAATAAATGAAAATAATATATTATAATTAAATATTATTATTTAATTAAAAACTAATTTTAATAATATAAGAAAAATTAATATTTTAGACCCGCTGGTCAACCCGACCCGACCGAAAACCCGCTGCAACCCGACCCGATTGACCCGTGACCCATAACGACCCTAAACCCGATTTAACCCGAACCCGAAATGACCGAACCCGAACCCGCCCAACCCGACCCGATTGACAGGTCTAGTGACTATCTATACAAATGGTTTGGCAAGGAATACATTTAATTAGGAATTCCAAAGGTCATGTCTATATATTCTTATTTAATTTCTTGTTATTGTACATTTAAAAATAAATTTGAAATTAACAAAATTGAAGTAAAAACATTAAGCTATGATATTTAATTGGCCTTTGAAGATAAGTTTTGTAAGATGATCGTACATATAATCAATATTGTTTTGGATACATATCAATAATAATTCACCTTTTCATTTTAAGTTTTTATTTTTATATTTTTAAAAATCAACTATTATACATATTACTTTATCTTTTTTTAATTAAATTTTTTCCTATCCATTTATTTTTTTAAATTTAGGAATTCGAAATTTATTTAAAAATAATAAAAATTATATTATCTTTATCTATATACCTATTTCTATAAAAAATTCTAAAATAAAATTATGATTTAAAATAAATAATAATTATAAGATGATAAAATTACATTATCTATGTTTTCTATCCATTTATAATGTAAAAGATTTTTTAAAAATCGAACTTCGATTAAAAATGATAAAATTTATCTTATCTATTCATAATTACTTGACTAAATTAAATTTTGACAAAAAAATGTTTTAAATTATTCAATAAATAAAGTATTTTATCTTTTTTATTAAATTAATTTTCATTTTTCCTTTGTATTTTATCTCTTATATGGAAAAAATATATATTTTTCTTATTTCCTTTTAATTTTATCTCTCTAATTAAAAACAATTTCTAAAAATAACTAGATATTTAATAATATGTCTATACATTTAATATTTCAAAAATGAATACATCAAACTTTTTGATAGGTAAAAATTTATTTTAACAACCATTATTCCTAATATATGAATGTCATACTCTAAAAAATATTTATAAATAAGTCATGGTTGTTTTTTAGATTCTAATTCATATGAAATTTTGTAAGTTTTTTTTATTCTAAAAATAAAATAGTTATCGTATGTGAGTATAATTTTTTATATCTTTTATGTATAATTATTTTTTTATAAAAATGTTCATACCTAATTATATTATATTTATATCTTATTTATAATATGTCTAAAAATAATTTTAAAATACGAATCGTAGTCGTGAATGGCACGACAAGTATAACTAGTATGTATATGGTTCATCTACTTCGTTCTCGGAGTTAGATTTATAATAATACTACAAACTTTTATTCCTAAAAAAAGATAGAAAAACAATTTCTATTTATACAAATGTTATCAATCTATGTATATATATAAAAGACGCAAGGGATAAGGCTACCACGTTGTGCCACCTAGGATTTTCCTATGTATCGTTGCCACGTTATGCCACCTAGGATTTCGCCACATAGGATTTTTTTATTTTGGGAGGTTATATATGTTGATATTATTTTAGGATAAATTAATCTAGGAAAAATTCTATCTAAAATAAAGATGTTATCCATTATATATTAGGAATTAGGATAGATATAAAAGATTTTATCTAAAATTAAAATAAATTATAGAACATTAGATATTAATATATTTTATTTTAAGATAGATATATTAATTTAGTTTTTCCAATTAAATTTCTATCTATTTATATGAAAAAAATTAAATTTGAATTTTATTTAAAATTAAAGAAAATTATTTTATCTTTATTTTTTTATCTATTTATGTAAAATATTTATCTTAAATAAAATTTTGATAAAAAATAGAACTTTCAATCTAGATAATACTTGGCTAAATTGACTTTTGATAAAAAAAAACAATTTACGTTATCTTTTCCTTAATTTTATTTTTGAATTATTTATGTAAATATAAATGATTTTTATATCACTAAAAATTAATTCTTTTACTTATATTTTTTCATCATTTCTTATTAAATATATTTTTAATTTTTTTCATTTTGATAAAAAAAATTACAAGAATTTATATTAGTTTTACCTTTTTATAGTTTTTGTAAAAGATTTTTAAAATTAAATGATTCTAATTCATATAATTTTTATTTATATTTTTTATTAATAAATTATCATTAAGCGATCAAAATTATAGTGGACTCAACTTAATAATTTTGGCCCCGTTTCACATTACACCAATTGTAAAATTTTATAGAATTTTTTTCTAATGAATAAGTTGTTTTATATTACATTAAAATCATATGTATTAAATAAATTAAATATTAAATTCATTTAGTCGTGCATGACACGACATACAGGTATAGCTAGTTATTTCCTAGTCTCTCAAGTTACATAATCAACACTATCTTATCCAACAATAAATTTCTCCAAAAAAAAATCCAACACTAAATAAAAAGCACCCATGGGAGATTCTTCTAATCTGCGAAGTAAATTTTCGTTATTACTGTTCAGGAGGACGCAAAAAGATGAGGTTTCCTCATTTGTTTTTTTCATCAGACTAAAAAAAAAAACCTCGTTGTATAAGATTCTCTGTCGAAAAATTACAGCCTATTTTTTCCTGTGCCGTCTCTTCGCCGCAAGAGATCGATTCTTTCTTGCTTCTTTGGGGGTTTCTGAATTGGGTTTTTCTTCACAGAAATCTATGAGGAAAATCAGGGTTATCTGTAGCGATCCTTATGCCACAGACTGTTCCAGCGATGATGAGGAATCGATTGAAAACAGGAGACCGGCAAATGGAAAAATCTTTGTGCAGGAGATCTCGGTATCCATCCCCGCAATCCAACAGGATTCTCTTTCCAAGCTCATATCAGGTGTGACTTCTTGCTGTTGTTAATTGTGTGAAGGAGATAGAATGTGAGTTGAATATGAATTTATTGACTTCATCCCCCTTATCTGGTATTAGTTTGAAACTAAATTTACCTAGTGGTTATGCATATGCCCTTTGTCAGTTGCAATTTTCAGTGAGATCGATAATCAAACTAAGCTAAATTGCGCACGGAATGGTTGTGGAAGTCTTTTTCGTTTGATGTGGCACTGATAAACCTGAGATCTTCTTTCAATTTTTTTCTAAGGATTTAGCACATTGTTTAGAGAAAAATTTCTAGGGTAGCCCAAATTGGTGGAGAAACCTAAGATATTTCAAATTAAGTTAAATTTCGCTAAAGAGTTGGTTTAAGGAGGCCACAGGATTTGTAAATTTGACTGAACTCTGCTGGAGTGTTACTATTTTCTTGCAATGCTAGTTTGTAGTGGATTATTGCAACAAGTTTTAATACAACATTTTATGTTTTGTCTTCCATTCACTAACTGATGTTGAAAAACCAGATGCAACAGATTCATCATCAAAGGAGGATGGGTGCATCAATCAAGAAATCAATAGCACAGTTGCTGAAAACCACAGGAGCTTGTTAAGGGCAAACCACCCTGGTATTCAGATGACCGAACCGGGCAAATGGGATGTGCAAATCTGCCATCCCATGGCAGGAACTCTAATATGGTTGGGGTCTTATAATACCATTGAAGAGGCAACAAACATATACAAGAATAAGAAGCTTGAATTTGCATTGCTGAGTGAACTCATTAAGCAGCAGAACCAGAGGTCAAGGAATATACGTCAGAGATTTGTTGTCGGTGACCTTACTATTTTTGAGACATCAATAGGCAAATGGGCAACTTGGACTAAAGATCCAATCTCAAATGTCAAAATTTGGGTGGGTGCTTACACCACTCCTGAACAAGCGGTGGAATCTTACTGTAAAAAGAAGCTTGATGTCAAAATTGCTTCTTCTCCAACTGATTCCGAGGTTGCCAGTTTTATTCGCCCTGGTATAATGCGTACTAAAACGGGTAAATGGGGAGTAACAATTCAGCATCCTTCTCTGAAGTCTAGGTATTGGTTGGGATCTTTTGATACTATTGAGGAAGCTGCTGAAGTCTACGATAAGAAGAAAAGTGAGCTTGATGCGGGATCAGGATCAAGATCAGGATCAGTAGCAAATCAAGAAAGTTGCTTTTTTGAAAACGGGGCTTTGACAGATGGCATCTCTACATATGTTATAAACTCCCAAGGGGACCGTGTGCTGTACAAGGGCGTTAGGCTCAGACAGTCCGGGCGGTGGGCTGCTGAGATTAAAGATCCAATAAAGGGTAAAACTACTCATTTGGGAACCTTTGACACCCCAGAAGAAGCTGCTGATGCTTATAACAAAAGAAAGCGTGAATTGGATCAGTTGACATCAAATGGTAATAAGAAGCCGAAATCCAAAGGAGCCAACCCAGAAGCTGATGATGATATTGATGTTGATGTTGTGCTGTACAAGGGCGTTAGGCTCAGACAGTCCGAGCGGTGGGCGGCTGAGATTAAAGATCCAATAAAGGGTAAAAATACTCATTTGGGAACTTTTGACACCCTTGAAGAAGCAGCTGATGCTTATAACAAAAGAAAGCGTGAATTGGATCAGTTGACATCAAATGGTAATAAGAAGCCGAAATCCAAAGGAGCCAACCCAGAAGCTGATGATGATATTGATGTTGATGTTGTGAGGTACAAGGGCGTTAGGCTCAGACAGTCCGGGCGGTGGGTTGCTGAGATTAAAGATCCAATTAAGGGTAAAAATACTCATTTGGGAACTTTTGACACACCTGAAGAAGCTGCTGATGCTTATAAAAAAAGAAAGCGTGAATTGGATGAGTTGACATCAAATGGTAATAAGAAGCCGAAATCCAAAGGAACCAACCCAGAAGCTGATGATGATATTGATGTTGATGTTGATGTTGTGATCAAAGCTGAGCCAAACAACACTTATCTGTCAAATTCAACTGTCACTGCTGTCAGTAGCCAAAATAGTGAAGGAAGCAACAACACCAACAACAATGACAAGCAAATTCCCGGTTTCCCCTTTGCAACCGAAGATGAATTTGGATCTGGTGTGATCGATTGCTATGGGCAGTTCATAGGTGAGTATAGCACAATAGATGATGAGCTTTGGTTTATCGGGTCCAGGGATTATGATGAATTCGATGTTAGAGGCGCCATTGGAGGCACACAAGACCTTGCTTTGGATCTTAAGCCCTCTTTTCCCTAACTGCTGAAGAGGTTATGTAGTATGAGAGGAACTGATCAGAGCTCTGCTTTTCCTTTCTTATGAGGAGCTTACTAGAGTTTAATTTCACTCTACCTCCATTGATGTATATATAGATAAAGTTTAGGGATCAGAATGCCAGTGTTTTGAGGAGGTTAGTTTTTTTTCCTTCGAAGAAATGACTGAATATATGCTCATTTGCTTCAAAAAAAAAAAAAAAACCCGGTGTGTAATTGTTCATTGATTGGGCCGGTTCTTTGATTTGGGCCGATCCAATAACATTAGTTCTGCTAAAATGGATTTTCTGCGCCTTGTTTGGTTTTGCTTCCATGGATTTTGCGGTGAGTGATGTCGCGCTTGACTTGTGTAACCAACCAAAAAAGTCAATATTTCAGACTTGTCAAATGACAACGATTTGTTAGAAAAATAATAATTCAGAATTATTGTAGTTGTTAGTTATTGCGATGTGTTTTTGTCAACAAGTCAATGAAGAAAGAGTCAGACTCGTCAAGGAATTAACTAAACGTGCCTTTTATGATGCATTAGACCAATCAAATTGAATTGTTCAATCTAGGACAAGTATACCACTGACAAGATTTTGAGGTGATAAGTCCAAATCTTTGTTCTCATTTTACTGATTTGAATAAATTTTATTGGTAATCTTCAATCTTGTCTTTATTGTAAGAAGTCCCCAATTTTTAATGTATTTAGTAATTGTTAGAATGTTCATCCCATATATGAGAGTTGGGACTTAATTGGACTTGTATATAACTCCGCGGATTACTCCTCCTATTATCAATTGGTTTTAGAATGAAACTCCGTTGGGGAGTTGGTTCAAATGAAACAAACTCATATCCTGAAACAAATACACTTTTTTGTAATTCGTAGTGCACTTTTCCTATTTCGGATTGCACTTTTCATACTTTGTAGTGCACCTTTTGTAATACACTTTTCGTATTTTGCAATGCACTTTCGTATGAAAAGTGCTCTATAAATTAGAAAAAGTTCATTCGTTTTACATTTCAAGATAAGAATTTGTTTCATTTGAACCAAACTCAATTTTTAGTTATTTTGTTAAAATTTACATTATAGATTCATGGTATCTTACTTTTTATTTTTTGGTAGAATATACACAGTGTCTTACTATAAAGAAAGGCTTGAGAATTGAGATGTTGTTTTCCTCCTGAACAATTTTCATTCAGTTATAATGAGGATTGAATATTAGATGTAGAGATGAACATTAAACTCGCGGAGACCTGCTTCTAATGGGTAGGAATTCCCCAACTTGATAGGAAACAGGGCGGGGATCAAAGTGAATTTCATATCCTTGATTTACGGTGAGGCAGGGATGGGAAAGGTATTATTCATCCCGAATATCCAAAGTTTTTGTTTCTAATTCATAAAGCACAAAAAAATGAATTTAAAATATAATTGTTGTTTTTAATTTAAAACTTATATATGTGTGTCTACAAATTATAGAATGATAATTATATTTTATGTTATTTAGATTTGATATATGTAAATGTTTTTAAAGTATGAAATATTAAATTATTAATCTTAAACATGTTTTAAATTAATAGGGCCTATTAATAACCCTGTTTCCATTGCGAATTAGGCATAGGTGAGGCATGGATGGGGGCATAATAGGTGGTCAGGTATATGGTTAAGGAATTCGGTCCTCGTCTCACCTTTATGCGCATCTCTAATTTAGTGTATAGTTTTTGGGTATGGTATCTACTAAAAATTCATCTGGTTAATTTTTTTTTATTAAAATAGAAACATTTTACAAAATAACATACATGTTCGTTTCATATGTTCAAATTCATACAAATTGTTCTATTAAATTCCGTGTGATATAAGTCGCCGAGTTTTTCTTGTAAAAAAATTGTTTTTTTTGTTAATTAACTCTCAAACTCATTTTTCCCCCGATTTCATCACGTCATAGTGAAAATAACATGTTAGATGATCAAGTGATATGTGATCTTATGTACTGATTCATTTCTCGATTCTATTTCACTCCACATACTTAGGATTTTTGGGAACTCTCGTGATGAGATGTTACGACTGAATTCATATTTTAATAATTTTATGATGGCTCTTTTTTCCTTACCCTGTAAACAAGGGAACTTCTATTACGTGCACAACTTGCTTGTCTTGGATTCACCGAAAATCCTTGCATAAAAGTTGTAATAAATTTTTGTAGCATTATTTAATCAACTAAATTCAATTAATTAATTAGTTTAAGGGAGTTATTAAATACGCCTTGCATAATAAAAAAAGGTCCAACGAGTAGCTAAAAGGCCGTCCAAAAAGGGTTCATCTTATGAAATCATAGCTCCCTTTATTTTCTCTATTTAAAGCATATCCATGTTAATAAGAAGGGCATATTCTAGTTACCTATATTTTTTGTGTTTGTTGGATCGTAGTATAGTCGAAATCAGTTATGAGAACTGTATAGAACAGTTCCCACACGCAGCGGAATAAACAAGTAAGCATGTAAATAGAGTAATAGAGACGGTTCCCTTATAGAGAAACCCCACAACAATCAACTAATCGCGTTAGTAAACCTCTACCTCCCTCTCAGAGGATTTTCGAATGAGTTATCTTTTCTTTATCGCTTAGTTCCCTTCAGGTTACAAGGCAGAATACAAACTTCTCTGTTCCTACTAGAACTCTCTCCCTAGGCAACACTAATGTACTCTCTCAACCCTAACCCGGTGAACGCTCACAATCAAAGACAAAGTGAAACTCAAACCTCTCTCTCTGCTCTTTTGTCTCTTCTCTAGAGTTCCCCTAGACCTAGGAACTCTTTCTCTCTTCACCGGCGTCGAGATTAGCTTGGCGTCGGGGACTTTTCACCAGGGCCGTCCAATACAATTTGGGGGCCCTGTTCGAAAATGAAAACGTGTCAAATAATAAATCATACAAGTGAAAAAATTGTAATTTTTATTTTACTATATTAATAATATGATTCATATTTCATAAAAATAAGCCATAAAAATATCATTACATTTTAAATAAGTATACAATTCACTTAAAAAGAAGCGTTCTTCTAGTTAATTATTTTACTATACTAATAATACGATTCATATTTTAAAAGGAGTATATATTACATGTTATAGGAGCAAGTAGACATGCATCATTTCATATATTTTAGAGAAGCATATACCAGAACTATTTAGGTAATTTAGAAATGCACTATAACTTAATTCAGTAATTTATGCATTTATAAAGTGACCAATTCTAATGAGTAATTATGCTATATTACTCAATTGTACCAGATGCCTTGCTAATATATGCTTCTAATGAGTAAGTATACTACACAATTTGCATTTAAGAGTAAATAATAGAGTTGTAGCGTTCATCAATCATCATGTGACCATGAATAATTTCATATACCAACAAAAAAATAATATAGTCAAAAGATCAACAAGGGAATTCGGTTATAGCCCCCATATTCTGAAATTTAAAATTAAGTAATAAATCAACACATATTATTAAATTCAACCTATAAATCCTTAATTTCCCAAATTTAAATTGAACAATTAAAATGATCTTACCTATTATCCGGTTTCAATTGCAAAACAAAGATAATTCATTTTTGACAAAGACACTTTGTTGGTTAAATAAAGAGTAAAACCAATGGAAAAAAAAAATTGGAGAAAAGGGGTGAATAGCTTTGGACGTGTAAGAAGAGGCCATCAATGTGAAGGATATAAGAAGAGAAGTGTGGAAAAAAAAATTAGGAAAGAGGGGCGTTAATTGCTGCCATTAATCAATATATTGGGAGAAGAAAATTTTAGACGTGGGAGAGTAATTAGGGAAGATTTCCTTTTTGTGAAAAGGAAAGAAAATCAGCATTGATAACTAATACTGTACTCCGTATCATTAATGATACTAATTACTCCGTATATTGTAATCAATAATATATGTATTAAAAGAAATAATGGGGGCCTTAAAATCGAGGGCCCTGTTCCATTGGGCTTTTTGCACAGTCCAATGGACGGGCCTGCTTTTCACCAACTTTACGATCTTCACTTGAGTGGCTCTTTCAACTCTTTTCTCTTAGTATTTGGATTTGATGAATGTGAAAAGTAAGCGGTAAGGTGACTGTTGAAGGGTTTAAATAGGCGTGATGAGAAACCCTTTTCGTCTTGCTCTCCAAGTATGATTCTTTAAGGTTGACATATGACTTGATTTGAATTTTGAATTGTCAACTCTTGAATCAATCCGGACCGTTAGATGGTCATCTTCTCTTTGTTGAGGCTCTGAAGGTCTGAGACGCCTCTGTGTCCGGAACAAACAGTATCCCAAATTGCGCTAAGATGTCGCTTTCACGCATGCACTAGTTCCCACCCAAAGGAAACTCTCGTCTTCTCGGTTCCCTTCTCCTGGGAACTCTTCTTGACTTTTGAGGGATTCATGTTCCTTTTATCCAGTTCCCGTCGTGTGGAACTCTATTCTCTTCTGACGTTGGTCGCCTACTTTTTCGTCATTGCATTAGTTCCCATCGTGTGAGAACTTGTTACTCTGTGCTTTGCTTTGCGACATACAACCTGTTCTCTTCTGAGGTTGGTCGCCCATTTTTTCGTCGTTGCATTAGTTCGTGTCGTGTGGGAACTTGTTACTCTGTGCTTTGCTTTGCGACATGCAACTTGTTCTCTTTTGAGGTTGGTCGTTTTCTTTTTCGTCGTTGCATTAGTTCCCATGGTGTGGGAACTCGTTAAATTGTGCTTTTACGATGTGCAACCTGTTATGCTGAAATACTTGGCAATTGGCGTTAGTTCCCATGGAGTTTGTCATTATCAAAACTGAGGACGTCGTCCCAGTGTTAATGAACTTGAGTTCCTAACACCGACTCAACAGTGTTGAGCAATTCACTCTCTTCTCTTTCCTAAGATCAATACCCTAGTATGTAGGAGATGAATTTTGCAGAAACAATTGGCATCATATGTGAAAAGAGAAGACTTGCTCATGCTTACTAGGCCGTTGAGTAGTTGACCATGGCTTAGCCCGCACCATCTCGCAACACCGCTAACTGCCTGTAGTTTCCTTGCCACAATTACACGATTGCCGAGCTCGGGGACATCGTCCATCGGTCCGTTACGGTGTAGCCGCACGACGTGGATATCACTGTCCGCAATTAAGGGTTTTCGTTTTCGATCGAGCTCAAGCAGCTCGAATTGCCACCAAACACGACAATCGAGGTCCGAAGAGCCCCTCAACGATTTTGACTGTGCTGGATAAGTTGGTATCGGAGATTGAAGATCCGATGCCGAACGAGGATGACATGACATTGACTCGTCAATTAATGCCTAACCAAGTGCCAGACTTTTTGAATCGAAAACATGTCATGACGGTCGATCCATCGAATGCCTATTACGCGTACCGCTATCGGATTCAGACCCGACTCGTTGTTTTCTAGTTAGCGAGCGATTATGTGATGAAGATTGCACGACCCTAGTTAATTTATTAAGGAAGAAAAACGACTTGTCTGCTTGGAGCACTTATAATATGCTTGGTTTAAGTCCCAACACCGCTTGTCACCATCTCAATATTACGCCTGGTGCGTAACCCGTCGTACAACGACACAGCAGATCATTTTTTGCTCGCACCGAAGTCGTATTGTCGAAAGTCGACAAGCTCAAAGAAGCAGGTGCAATTAGAGAAGTACGATACGAATAGGTTGGAAAATACAATGGTCGTCCCCAAGAAGAATGGTGAATGGCGAGTATGAGTTGACTACACTAACTTGAATAATGCTTGTCCGAAGGACATGTTTCCTCTCCCAAAAATAGATCAATTAGTAGACGCAACTGTTGGAAGTAAGCAAATGGGTTTCTTAGATGCTTATCGGGGATATCACCAAATCCCGCTCTTTGAAGAAGACCAAGAGAAAACGGCTTTCATCACTCCAAGAGGAATTTTCTACTATAAAGTCATGCTGTTTGGATTAAAGAATGCATGTGCCACATTTCAAATAATGGTGGTTAACCTATTCTCAAACCTAATAGGTAGAAGCTCAAAAGCCCACTTCAACGACTTGCAAAACGCCTTCTGCGTGATGCGACTCATTAACATGCGTCAAAATATGTTTTCGGAGTGGATTACGGAAAGTTTTTAGGGCACCTGGTCTCCCGGCTAAGAATAGAGGCAGACCCAAGGCAAGTAAAGGCAGTACAAGACATGCAGGTACCGAAATCGATAAAAGAAGTGCAAACGTTAGTAGGAATGATGACGACTTTGGGTCGGTTCATCAGCAAGTTATGACACAGAATTCATACATTCTTTAAAGGGTTGAAGAAAGGCTAAGGTTTCGCTTGGGACAATAAGTGTGAGAAATCATTCACCGAATTAGAGGAATACTTGTAATCACCATCGGTTCTGGCTATATCAAGCGAAGGAGAGAAACTATTTTTGTACCTGGTTGTGTCTAGTTATGTTGTTACCGATGTGATGATATAGAATGAAGATCAAGTGCAACGGCCGGTCTATTATGTAAGCAAGGTTTTGGAAGACTCCGCCACAAGATATCCTCCCTTGGAAAAACTACTTTTAGCATTGGCCATTGCTTCACGAAAGCTAAATCACTACTTTCAAGCTCACCCTATTCAAGTTGTCACATCTTATCCCTTGAAAGGACTTTTGGCTAGCACAGACCTTATTGAGAGAGTGGATAAGTGGGCCGTCGAATTAGGCCAGTATGATCTCGAATTTGATCCACGAACGGTAATAACAACACAAGTATTAGCATACATCATTATTGAGTTCAACTCTGACACGACCCTCGAAGTATGCAATGTCAAAGCTATTACCCATGCCCCTTGGGAACTCAGTGTGGATGGGACTAGGAATCGTGAAGGAGCAGGGGTGAGACTAGCATTGTAGTCTCCCGCCGGAGAGGTTGTGCAAACGTATATTCATTTATATTTTCAAGTAAACAATAACGAGGCAGAATATGAAACTTTGATCTTGGGGGTAGTGAATGCAAGGGAATTAACCAATGTAATCATCTATTTGGATTCACAACTAGTGGTAAGGCAGCTTAGCGGCGAATATGAGGCCAATACCGTGCAAATGATCATGTACCTCAATAAAGATAAGGATCAATTGTCGAGAATAGACAAGTATGAAGTGAAACAAGTACCTCGTGGCTCAAACAAAACAGTTGATGCCCTCGCTTCCTTTGCAATGTCCTCGGGACAAACCCTCGGATGGGTATAACTCAAGAGCCTGACCAAGAACAACATAAAAACGATGGACATATTATGTGCATGAACCGATATAACAAATTGGAGGATGCCCATCATCGAGTATCTAACTAGCGAAACCATTCTAAGTAACAAAGAGGAAGCTAGGAAATTGTGTAGAAGCATGTCACAATATTGGATATATCCTAAAGGAACTTTGTGTCACAAATCTTTCTCAAGGCCACATATGCGATGCGTTCCCTTTGGCAAAGGAGAAAGGGTGTTGTATGAAATACATAAAGGAGTATCAGGGATGCACGGGGTGGGACAAAGCCTGACTCATAGAGCTATGATCCAAGGATTTTGGCAGCCCTATATATACAAGGATGCTTTGAGCTACGTAAGAAAATGTGAACAATGCCAAAAATTCGCCACATAATCCATCAACCAACATAGGATTTAAGATCTGTAACTCGCCCTTGCCCATTTGTGCAATGGGGTCTTGACATTGTGGGACCTTTTCCCCTTGCCACTAGAAAGTTGAAATTCCTTGTCACAACAAACTACTTCATAAAATAGGTTGAAGAAAAGCCGCTCACAAATATCCGAGATGTTGACATCCAAAAGTTTGTATGGGAACATATAATCACTCGATTTGGCATCCCACACAACTTAGTCAGTGATAACGGCACACAGTTAATAGCTCGGCCTTTTAGAAGTTTTGTAAAGGATACGAGATTTGAAATATTTATTCATTTATGTATTAATCCCAGTCATAAGGGCAAGTACAAGCGTCCAACTAGATCATTGTAGACGGCCTGTAGAAATCATTAGAGGGAGCATAAGGGAAATGGGCCAAAGAGTCATCCATGGGTACAACCTTGTCACTTGCCTCAGTAGTAAGACCACCTTCTTCAACCTCATTGTCGGGAGTTACAACAAAAGATGCAAGCAGCTCTGACCTTGGCACTGGGTTCCACAGAGGATAACATACGTAGAAGGTCTTGAACTCTACATCCAGATCCCATTTATTATGACTGTCATCGATGTATTGCTTTATCATCTCAACTTGAGACATCATGGAGAAGTAAACCTCAATCTCCCCAGCTTTGGTGACAAACCTTTTCTGAGTAGCTTCTAGATCCTCGATCCTCCCCCAATCAGACGCAATTTGTTTGGTCTGCACTACGACCATGCCCTTCAAGTCTTTGATCTTCTAGGTGGCCTAATCGAGATGAGCCTCCATCAAATATTTCTCTTATTCAAGCGCATCTTTATCTTTCTTAATAGCCTCCATGATTGACAAACTCCCTTGAAAAGTCTGGGAACTGATGAAACCCGAAATAAACCAGTACTAGAAGACAAGAAACGAGATTACTTTTATCCGACTTTGCAAACACTTGCTTTTCATTTATATCTTTGGAACGAGGTTAAAGGCTGCGAGATTATGATTAACGAGATTATGAACAATGAGATTACACCCTAGATCGCTTTTTGGAGGATTCGAGATCTCGATCTAACAAGGTTCGAGATCTCCTAGTTACAACGAGGTTCTATCACCGACAGATTATTTAGCGAGCTCTAGTAGCGAGGTCGAGGAGCTGATTTAGCGCACGGTGATTGTGGCATGCGAGGTGATACAACGAGATCTTTGATAAGGATGAGGACTCTTTAGGTGACTTGAAGTCTTTTTGTGGACCTTCACTTGGCTGTAGCGCGGTCTTTAACGATGATTCAACACGTCGATCTTCAACAAGCAAGATAGTCCTTGAGTTCAAGATGTTTTTCGACCCTTTTTCACCTGCGAGGTTCTCCTCTATTTATAGAGGTTTGAGGAATTGGGTTTTGGTGTTTTCTCGATGTGGTACTCCCGAGATCGAGCTCTTTGATTGGTCAAGAGTGAGACAATTGATTATTGGTCGGTAGATCGGTGGTTGTTGAGTGGTTAGATGGGGCGGGGGTGTCGGCTTTTGAGAAACGAGGTTTAGACCCCGTGACCGAGGTCTTGAGGACTCGCTGAGGTATGGATTTGTCATTTTTTAAGATGCGTACGACAATGGCCCCTGAGTTTAACCTTGGGAATCTCGCTGAATCTCGTTATTCCTCGTACCCCGGTCCCACTTCTTATTCCGCTATTTTGCGCACCATCACAACCCCATGGCCCGGGGGTCTCGTCCCGAGGACCGCAGGTCATATATGCCCTACATCCGGTTCCTCGCACCCACAATGTGAGCTCTTAGTTTCAGGGTTACGGGGGGCGAGGTTAGAGGTTTGGTGATCTCTTTTGTGAGGATCTCTTTTGAGAGATCGAACACTTGGGTTTTTCCCCTGTTATGTGCTTGACGGTTCCTGGGCCTATGCTGGTAAGACCCAGGTTCGCGCTTTATAAAGCGCCCTTTCACATTCCTCCCTTCTTCATTCCTCATCTTCTTCTCTGAGGAGGTACGGACCTTCCCAATTTGGAACTAGTTTGCCACCCTCGGTACGCCTAAAAACAAGACAACCCGTGACCAAAACCCAGAGTCGGATCTTCTTGTCATGATAGACCGCCACTCGCCGTTTGTATTCTTTGGAGCGCATGGATGTGAGGTCACGAAGTTCGTCTCCGAACAGCAATTCTACCTTGAGATTGGTCTCGTTCTCCTTCTCGTCGAAGTCAAAGACCCCGTGACCGAGGTCTTGAGGACTCGCTGAGGTATGGATTTGTCGTTTTTTAAGATGCGTACGACAATGGCCCCTGAGTTTAACCTTGGGAATCTCGCTGAATCTCGTTATTCCTCGTACCCCGGTCCCACTTCTTATTCCGCTATTTTGCGCACCATCACAACCCCATGGCCCGGGGGTCTCGTCCCGAGGACCGCAGGTCATATATGCCCTACATCCGGTTCCTCGCACCCACAATGTGAGCTCTTAGTTTCAGGGTTACGGGGGGCGAGGTTAGAGGTTTGGTGATCTCTTTTGTGAGGATCTCTTTTGAGAGGTCGAACACTTGGGTTTTTCCCCTGTTATGTGCTTGACGATTCCTGGGCCTATGCTGGTAAGACCCTGGTTCACGCTTTATAAAGCGCCCTTTCACATTCCTCCCTTCTTCATTCCTCATCTTCTTCTCTGAGGAGGTACAGACCTTCCCAATTTGGAACTAGTTTGCCACCCTCGGTACGCCTAAAAACAAGACAACCCGTGACCAAAACCCAGAGTCGGACCTTCTTGTCATGATAGACCGCCACTCGCCGTTTGTATTCTTTGGAGCGCATGGATGTGAGGTCGCGAAGTTCGTCTCCGAACAACAATTCTACCTTGAGTTGGGTTCTGCGAAGCCTCGACGATAGAGTCGGTCGTCGATGATGCAGTAGCGGGCTGCCTACGTTTTGAGCTTTCTAGCCGCTACGGGATCTTCAGGGAGGACACCGCACTCCACATATCGCGTGATGGGAACCCTCCAGTCCCCGAGTGTGATGGAGAGAACCTCGATGGTTACACTCCGTGAGAGCTTTCTTTCCACCATCACGCGATTTCCCACTTCCAAGGGGAGAGTCGACCCCAACCTCGCGAGTGCATCCGCTTTGGTGTTCGCAGCGCGTGGGATGGACTCTACCGCGAAGGTTTCTAGACAAGACACCAAGGCTTTAACTTTCTCTCGGTACGCGGGCAGGAACCCCATTCTGGTGTCATATTATCCGTTTAATTGCCTTGCCACTTATTCGGAATCAGTGTACGCTTGGATCTTGCGAGCCCCACTGAGGAGCATCATCTCTATTACGGCGCTCATGGTCTCATACTCGGCCTCGTTATTGGTGGCATCGAAGGCGGAGTTAAGGGAATATTCTGTCTCAATTGAGGGACCGGTGAGAAATACGCCAGCCCCACTTCCGGCGTCACACCACGAGCCATCAACAAAGACCTTCCACTCCTCCAAGCTCTCATCAGTTTCGGGGAAGGTAACTTCCACCACGAAGTCGGTGAGGGCTTGCCCCTTCATTGTAGTCCTGGGGAGGTAGCTGATGTCGAACTCGGAGAGCTCGACTGCCCACTTCGTCATCCGCCCCAAGAGAGCGTGTTGATGGAGGATTTACTGAAGTGGGAGGTCGGAGAGGACCTGAAGAGGGTGCTCGTAGAAGTAAGGGCGTAGGAGCCCTGCGGTGCTTACGAGAATGAGGGCCATTTTTTCTGTCAAGGAGTATCTCTGCTCCGCAGGTTGGAGCATGCGACTTATAAAGTAGACAGGGGGCATAGCTTTTCTCGTTAGCACCACGCTGACTGTCTTTGGGCTTACGGCCACATACAGCTGCAACTCCTGGCTCGCCATTGGAGGTGACAATGTGGGGAGTTTTGATAAGAATGCCTTCAACCTGGAGAAGGCGAGCTCTAGCTCCTCGTCCCAAACAAACTTGTCGTTTTTCTTTAGGGCCGCGAAGAAGGGTAGAGACTTGTCCGCCAAACGGGAACATAACCTCCCTAGGTAGTTTACGACACCATTGAGCCGTTGTACCTCAGTATGAGATCGCGGTGACCTCATCTACAGAATTGATTCAATCTTGGCGGGGTTCACTTTGACCCCGCGCTCGCTGATCATGAAGCCCAGGAACTTCCCCGATGATACGCCGGATACACACTTCTCGGGGTTCAGGCTGAGTCGGTTGTGCCTGCGTGTTGCAAAGACCTTAGGGAGGTCGACTAGATGCTCCTCATGGGTTTTGCTTCGGACCACAATGCCGTCGACGTAGGTTGGCAAGTTCCTCTCAAATGATTTTTAAAGATTCAGTTTATGAGGCGCTGGAAGGTTGCCCCCACGTTCTTCAGACCAAACGGCATGACCTTGTAGCAGTAGGTCCCTCGCTACATGATGAAGGGTGTCTCCTCCTCGTCGCGCGAGCTCATCAAAACCTAATTGTATCCTGAGTACACGTTGAGGAAGCTCAAGACCTCGTGACCCGCAGTTGAATCGACCAGCTCGTCGATCGAGGGCAGGGGGTAGTTGTCTTTGTGGCAGGTTTTGTTGAGATTCTTGAAATCCACGCACATTCGCCATTTTTCGTTGGCCTTTTTTACTAGCACAACGTTGGATAACCATCTAGGGTACTGGACCTCGCGGATAAACCCTGCAGCCAACAGCTTCCCCACCTCGGCATTTGCGGCATTCGCCCTCTCCTAATTCATCTTCCTTCGTCGTTGTACCACGGGACGGGTGGTAATATCAATGTTCAAGGAATGTTGGGCCACGGTTTGCGGGATGTCGCAGAGGTCCTTCGCGGTCCATGCGAACACGTCGCGGGATCTAGCAATCAAGGCCTCCAGCGATGTTGCTGATTTCCTAGAGAGACACTCTCCATAGTAGATTTTCTCGGCTTCCTTTTCGAAGGGGGTAACAACCCTTTTCTCTGTCTCTGGGGTGGGGACCGTGAAGTCCCGGACTTCGAGATCAGCCTCGTCGGGAGACTCCACCATGAACACCGGGCATTTTTGTTTTGTAGAGGTCGCATAGAAAACGCGACCCGCCGTCGACGGGGAACTTCATTTTCAGGTGGTAGATAGATACCACTGCCTGAAACTTCATTAAGAACACCCTCTTGATGATTGCATTATACACCGAGGGCAGGTGTACCACGGTGAATTACACCATCTCGATTCGCCTCGTTGAACCGGTGCCCAACATCATCCAGAGGTCTATTAGACCCACGACGTCGACCTCGTCCCCTGAGAAGGAAGTGAGTTTCCTAGCGTATGGCTTCAGAGACATCTCAGAGATGCCTAACTGCTCGAAGGCTCCGTAGTACATGATTTCCATGGAGGACCCCGTGTCCACCAGCACCCGCTTCACCATCTTTGATCCCACTTGAGCATGCACCACCGAAGGGTCAGAGTGTGGCATGTGCAGACCCTCGGCATCCTCAGAGGTGAAGGCCAACCCTACATGGGACCGCGAGGTCTGTGCGACGCTCAATACCGAGGGCTCATGATGGCTTCCCCTCGCATACCTCCTTCTTTCTGCCTGGCTTTATTCAGCCAACGAAGGTCCACCAGAGATGGTATGAATATACCCATCGGGCGTCGTCGTCTGTCCGGACCGTGCCTGCTTTGCGGGAGCTTGTTGTTCGACGTTGTTGGCCCAAGCCTGGCTCGGGCCTTGTGGCACTGTGTTTGCTCCGAGGCGGGGTTGGCGCGCCCCTTCTCGTTTGGGTTATACAAAGGGCCACCCTTGCCCCTATAACCTCGTTACTTCCCGCAGAAGCAGTTCCAACTCCCACCGCCGTTACCTCGGTTGTTATTGCGGTTGTTGTCGTTGTTGTTGTTGTTTTTGTTGTTGTTCATGTCGTTGTTGTTGTTGGCGGGGTTTTGGGCCTGCGTTACATATGCATCCCTTGCAGCCGGCACGCCCACCTTTGCCTTTCTCTTAGCCTCGGCCGCAATTTCCTTGTCGGTCCTTGGTCGAGAGCTTTGGTTGGCGGAATCCTCGGCATATACCTGGGCCGTGATACGGGCGCATAGGTTATCGTACGTCGCTGGGCATTTCAGGAAAATGTAATTCTTGAAACCCCTTGGCATAGGTTGCCCATGAGGGTGTCGCGCACCAACGATTCGTCGATACGCGCGATTTCCGCCACCGCGGTTGTGAACCTTGTGAAAAAGGTGCCCAACGACTCGCTCTCTCCCTGCTCAATATCGCGGAGATCTCGCATGTTCTTCTTGCGCTTCCTCGAACCACAATTGAGCAAACGAGGCCACATACCCAATCTTGAGACTTATAAACCACGTCATCGCGGCCCTCTCCAAGGTGGTCGGGAAGACACGGCAGAAGATGGCGTCGTTGTAGGAGTTGACGTTCATCTGGATGGCGAAATGCTTCACATTCTCCCTGGGTCTATTGTGTCGTCGTAGAGTCTCATCTGAGGCCTATGGAAGCCCTTGGGAATCAGCGCGCTTTGAATCTTGTCCACGAATGGCGAGCGGCTCCCGGCCTCAACGGGGTGGCGTTACGAGAGGGACTTTAGGGTGTGCCCCACTCTCCCTGTCGTTTCGGACAACTCCGGGTCTTGCATCCTCGAGCGCCGCGAGCGAGACTTCGAGATCTCCATGGGGTCCTGGGGAGGCCGCTCCGTTGACGAGTCGTTGGTTGACGCCTCTTTCCCTACCACATGTCCGGGGACGTACGCGGGTACGTACTCGGAGTGGGGTTGGCCAAGGGCGGGAACGGGGATGTATGAAGAGGCGAAGCCATGTTGGTATTGCCCATAGCCCGGGTAGGGATATGGGTTCAGGGGAACATCGTCCGATTCGTACCCTTGGAATGAGTAAGGTTTTTTTGGCGCGTTTTACGCCCACCTCGGAGGGACCCTGAACGGGCAACTTGGTGGTGGTTCCACGTTCATCCATTGTGAAGTTTTGGGCATGTTATCGGGGTGTTGAGGGAAGAAATAGTTTAGACAGGCCATTTTGAGGGGTTCAAAAGCCAAGGTTTGCGCAAGTCGGGAAACTACTTAGGGTGAAGAGGTTTCCCACAGACGGCGCCAGTGATGAAACCCGAAATAAACCAGCGCTAGAAGACAAGAAACGAGATTACTTTTATCCGACTGTGCAAACACTTGCTTTTTATTTATATCTTTGGAACGAGATTAAAGGATGTGAGATTATGATTAACGAGATTATGAACAATGAGATTACACCCTAGATCTGTTTTTGGAGGATTCGAGATCTCGATCTAACAAGGTTCGAGATCTCCTAGTTACAACGTGGTTCTATCACCGACATATTATTTAGCGAGCTCTAGCGAGGTCGAGGAGCTGATTTAGTGTGTGGTGATTGTGGCCTGCGAGGTGATACAGTGAGATCTTTGATAGGGACGAGGACTCTTTAGGTGACTTGAAGTCTTTTTGTGGACCTTCACTTGGCTATAGTGCGGTCTTTAACGATGATTCAACACGTCGATCTTCAACGAGCAAGATAGTTCATGACTTCAAGGTGTTTTTCGACCCTTTGTCACCTACGAGGTTCTCCTCTATTTATAGAGGTTTGAGGAATTGGGTTTTGGTGTTTGCTCGATGTGGGACGCCCGAGATCAAGGTCTTTGATTGGTCAAGAGTGAGGCAGTTGATTATTGGTCGGTAGATCGGTGGTTGCTGAGTGGTTAGATGGGGCGGGGGTGTCGGCTTTTGAGCAACGAGGTTTAGACCTCGTGACCGAGGTCTTGAGGCCTCGCTGAGGTATGGATTTGCCATTTTTTAAGATGGGTACGAAAATGGCCCCTGAGTTTAACCTTGGAAATCTCGCCGAATCTCGTTATTCCTTGTAACCCGATCCCACTTCTTATTCCTCTATTTAGCGCACCATCAGGAACCACAAGAAGAAAGGAAAGGATGTGACGATGATCTTCGTCAAGGGTAAAATATAAAGGGTACACCCAATAGTGAATAAAAAAATAAGAGAAAATAGATGATAGTAATAACAATCAATTACCTTCCACCCCAAAAGTCCCACATCATTGGCTATTTTGAAAGAGGAAGCCTCCAGATGTGCCTTTTTCGACTTATGAAGCTTGTGAAACACTTGCCACAGTTCCCAAGGTCCTTCTCCTTCCAAATCTATCAAAGTGGGAGGATAGAAGCGACTCTCTTCACTGGGGTAGCTATTGAAACGACTTGAGACTTAACCTTTGCGTCCAAGGGAGGGTTCCGATCACTAGATAGCAGTTTGCATTATATCATTGTGGCGGCTGTGATAGCATAACCAGAGTGTGAGGTGCGATTTCTTTGCCGACATAGAAGGATGATTGAAAACTTCAAAAGACAAGAGAAGACCAGAGAAGATAAATAGTCTGTTTCACCCTCAAGAAAGCAAAATCCAAAGCAAGAATAGTAGGAGGTTTACCCGATGTAGCCACAGGTGGAGCCTTTAGGGCTTTTGTTTGTGCAGTTTGAGCAGAAGCATTACCTTCCATCGTCTTCTCAAAGGCGTTCGACTCTTCGTTCGAAGAGAGACCGGTGCCTTGCTTGAGGAATAGTTTCACAAAAATGGAGACGAACCGGAATAACGTCCAATCTTGTTTCTGGATTTAGTAGAAAAGGGATATATGAAGTTTGTTCTGTTCCTCTGTGCATCTTTGTGATGGGTAAATTTCCATGAAAAAGGGGCAACTTTCGTGTAGTCTGTGATTGGATGTAACTGTTAAGATTTTTTTTCGGATAAATCTTTTTCTTAAAAAATCTGCACAGCAGATTCAATTTCCTTTATCTACTGATCTAAGGTTGTTGCGGGAAAGGACCTCGATCGAGTAGTGGAATCGATCTCTGCTTCCTCCTCTAAGGTCAAATTCCCAAAAAGGTGGCCAATGCCACTTCTAGCCTCTCCTTCTAGTCGTGGCTCCACCACTTTCTTGAACACCCTTTCTTCGGTCAGGATGTCAAATAAACTTAAGCAGGCCTTGCTCTTCAAAATCCGAGAATCTAGGTCGTGGGGTATTGAGAAAATGATCAGAGTAAAAGACAAGTTAGAACCTTGGTTGAACGAACATATCAAACAAAAAATCAGAAAACAACCCTCACGCTTGAGATTCCAGTGATCCAGGAAGAGGGACTGATATTATTCCCCCTGGGACGCAAGTTCTAGTAAGAAGAATCAAGAGGCCCATTCCTTATCGTTGAAATTTGCCTTCGGGGTTAAAGTGTTCTTGGCATCCCTCGCACGAAGAGTAATTCGCCCGGGTTTGAGGGTAGAAACTTGATGCGAGAAGAGCAATCTGAGACTAGGAAATTAATTCCTCGCTCAAAAGCCAATACACTAGCATGGATTAAGATCTTCCAAGTTGTAAGAAGGAGTTGGGTCGGTGAGACTTTTAGGGCGGCGAGAAAACTAAGAACGATGGGGTGAAAGGAAAGGTGGCTCCAAGGGTAAACAGGTATACCAGAAAACAAACCCATCCGGGCTTGATCCAATCAAGGGCTTTGACCCTCGGACAATGGGCCACGGTCTTCTTTGGGAAGCCGTGATTCCAGATATGTCATCAATCTCTTTTAGGGTCATGGAACATGGATGAAAATCTTGAACGTCTAGCAATTAAGATGGTTCAAACCCCGCGTCGGCAATCTTAGCCTACCCCATGATTTGGAAGAAGATGAAAGCAAAAGTAGAACGAAGAAGCAAGGGAGAAATTACCTTTTCGAATGGCCAAGGAGAACGATGAATAGTTGGGGTTAGTTGCAAAGTAAATATAGCATTGTAAAAACCGTACACCTTGCCAAGGATGATCGAAAGGCGAACGGAAGCCCACGATTCCCATGTCACATCGGAGTAAGGCGACAAATCTAATCTCGATATCGCGCTCGGAATCACATTAGACTTGAGGGTATTGTTTGGCCCACTTTTTCGTTGCTCTAGGAAGCCCAATAAGATACTTCTGGCCCATCAAGTAATGGGCTCTGATGAACAAACTCATGAGGCAAAGTAATGGAAATATGTCAGCGATGGTTGTTGACAACGGTCAGAAGACCCAATCAAGTACGATCGTTGAGGGATCACGAAGAAGACGACTAAGATGATGACCACAGTGGTCATGCCGGAGATCACGGAGAAGGTTGAGCCACAAACGGTTTCCATGTCAACAAAGGTCATAGATTATAGGAAAAACCCAAGAATTTTATATCTAAGTTATCCCATTAGGAGAGATTCGGCAGATTCAGTTGTAACACAATCTCAACTAAGAAAATATTATCTTTTATTTGTTGATAGATTTTCCTTGGTTTTTTTCAACCAAAAAGCTTCGTTCACCTTTCCTATGTGTGATCTCGCTCTGATCTTTGTTTTGTTGGTGCTCGTTGGGCTTGCTTGTTGGTGGCTGTTGGGACGTTGTTGGGACCTCTGGTTCTAAACAACGGATCAACGATGTCATTCTCTTAAGTTTTGATAATGACAAACACCATAGGGAACTAATGTGGTTTGTTCAAGTATTTCTAAGGAACGCAGGTACAGCCAAGAACTCCCATGAATGACCAAAAACTACAGATGCCTACAATGCAGAGTTTCCATCAAGGGAACTCTAAAGAGGGAAGTTCCCATGAAATGGGAACTCCCAGAAATGATCAAGAGAGCACAAGCCCACAACGATGAAGAGTTTCCATCAAGGGAACTCTGAACAAGACAGTTCCCAGGACATGGGAACTCACATGTGAGGACAACGACCGTTCAGCGCAGATCGCGGGATTCTGTCTCAGACAGCCCAAAGGAACAGTCTGAGGATCAGACTGTCACGCTTCATCCAACGGTCCGATTGATCCAAGAAGTTGACCTAGTTCAAACCAAAGTCACATGTGAAGAAAGTACAACTTGGGCATCAAGCAAAGGGCATTTTGGACACAAACGAAAGATGCGACTGCCCAAGCTCACTTGGACTATAAAGCCAAATGAATAGTACTCGGATTGAGTACTTCTCCTAGAACTCTCAAACACCCACATCTGAGAAAAGAAAGAAAAGGAAGAGAAGTCCCCGCCGGCGAGTGTGTGATCTCGACGACAGTGAAGCCGAAGTTCCCTAGGACAAGGGAATTGAGAAGTCGGTGTAAGGTTTGAGTTATTTGTATTTTGCTGTTGTGAGCTTAGGAACTCAGTTGAGAGGATTTACTAGTGTTGCTAGAGTTAGGAAGAACTCGTAGGAACAGAGAAGTGTGAATCCGGCTGTGTAACTAAGGAACAAAGCAATTAATATAAGTAAGTCATTCAAAATCCTCCAAGCGGAGGTAGAGGTTTACCCATACAACTAGTTGGTTGTAGTGGGGTTCCTCTATAAAGGAACTGCGTTCTTTACTGTCTTTATTATTTGCGAACTGTTTACTTCCGCTGCCTTGGGAACAGCTTAATTTCCAGTTCCCAAGCTCTTTGCTAACGTTTACGATCCAACAATTGGTATCAGAGCCTGCGCTATAGATTTGTGTTAGCATCGCAGGTATCAGATGGCTCAGGAACTTACTCAGGTGGGGAACAACACTAGTAAGCCGCCAAGGCTTATTATAGGAAGATTTGAAAGATGGCAACGCGACATGAAGGATTGGATGCGTGGCCAAGACTACCAAGCCTAGTGTGTTATCGAGAGAGGCAACTTCGAAATCGATCTAGCTATAGTCAACGACCTCTCAAAGTGGGGACCCAACGAATACAAGTGTATGGAGGCAAACTACAAAGCCAAACAATACCTGAAGAGGTCCATGCACGTTGGGAACTCAAATCTCCGAGAAGATCTTCAGATGAATGCAAAAAGGGAGTTTTACAACTTCCAAATGGAGATGGGAGAGTCTGTCAATAGCTACCAGTCCCGATTTAAAGGATTTTGCACCAAAATGGAAGGCTTGGGGATCACCAAAGAAGAAATCACCCATAAGATGAAGGTCCAACAGCTCTTCAACGGATTGACTGGAGAATGGGCAAACGAGAGAACAATGTTCAAGGAAAATCCGGAAAATAGAACAATCATGTTCCATCAAGTGTTTGGAAAGCTAGTGGGACACGACAAGAGAAAGATCGATGATAAGGAACAGACTCGAGCTCATCGAGGGATCACACTCAAGATAGAGAAGATGCTCAAATCGACCCAAGAACAACACGAGGACTCCGAAGAAGAAGAGGATGAGGAGCTAGTTCTCGTAACAAAGGCTCTTCGAAACTTCTACAAAGGGAAGTCTCAACGGAACAGTGGGAACTGGGGAAAAGGACAGAGTTCCCAAAGAAAACCCGCAGAGAAGGATCTCTCAGATGTGACCTGCTACAAGTGCAACAGGAAAGGACACTTTGCGAAGGAATGCCCATAGGGAACTGATGGCCGGAAGCAAGGAAAAAAGGCCTACATCGCTACCTGGAGCGATGATGAAGACGAAGATCCCGAGTCATGGGCACTCCCAGATATGTGTGGCATGGCCATAGGAGAAACCACTGGGGAACAACCCAGTGAGGTAACCACTGAAATTGTTCTTGATTCTTTAAATAACTATGAAAAACCTGAGCTGTTGAAAATCCTTTCAAGCCTTGTCAAAGATAACATAAAACTGCAAAACAAGTTGGAAAAACAGGAACACATAAATTCTCAATTAGTTGGTCTTGAGCCCTGTCCCAACTGCATATCCCTTCTCGAAAAACTCAAGTCCCATGTGTCTCACATCGTAGATCTAGAAAGAGAAATCAAAACTCTAGAGAAAGATGAGAACACCCTCTTGCAAAACCTGAGTAAGACTCCCGAACATCTTGAAGCCTCTAGTTCCCAAATTAAGTTTGTCCCAGCCATACATGGCATAGGATACAAAGGAGAGTGCTCTAAGAACGGTAAGTCACCCCTGAGTGAACATGAAATCCATGAGTGTAGGGCCTTAGAACTTCAATGTGAGAAACAGAAAAATGCTCATCTTGAGGAGAAAATCAGGGTCCTAGAAAGTGGGAATTGCGGTAAGAGAGATTATTACACTGGGAACAATGGACACAGACTTTATGTCCAAATTGCTAAGGGAAACGGGTCACGGGTGTATAACAAGGAAACCATGGATAGGAACAGGATCCAGAGACCACACCCAAAGTACTACCTGGGAGAATACTACAAGACGTGCTGGAACTGTGGTGCTCAAGGGCACTACAAGGAAGCATGTCCCAAGAAGAGAGCCCAAACCCTTAGAAACCGTTAGTTCCTAAACAAACAAAAACATCATGCCAATTATCAAAGGAACTCCAACTCTCATGCCAATTATCAAAGGAACTCAAACTCCAACTCTTGCCCGGTCCCTTGCAAGGGACCGAGCAAGAGTCATCTTGCCTGGGTCTCAAAACACCAACTTTACCTTGTAGGTGGCAGTGAGAGGGAACAATGCATGGTTCATAGACAATGGATGCTCGAACCATATGACCGGAAACAAGGATATCCTCATTTCACTCCACACTCATGCCGAAGGAGGCCATGTCTCATTTGGCAATAAAAACAAGGGAGAAGTAATTGGAAAGGGAGAAGTGTTGCTAAATAGATCAATCAAAATCAGCAATGTCAACTTGGTGAAAGATCTGGGATACAAGCTCTTAAGTGTTGCCCAGATATGTGATCAAGGGAACAACGTTGTCACCTTCGACTCAGACGAATGCCTAGTCATCAACAAAAAGACCAATAAAGTGATTCTGAGAGGAAGAAGGCACAACAACGTTTATGTAGTAGATACAGAATTTGAACCACCAATGAAGCTGTGTCTTGCAAGTTCCCAAGATGATACGGAACTCTGGCATAGACGACTGGGACATGCAAATGTAAATCAAATCCTGAAGCTTTATCTACAAGATTTGGTCATTGGTCTTCCACGGATCAATCTCGAAGGAGTCAAAATGTGTGAAGCATGTGTTCGAGGGAAAGAGACCAGGAACTCCTTCAAACCCAAAAAGGTGGTGAGCACAACCAGGCCTTTAGAGCTAATTCACATGGATCTCTGTGGACCCATGAGAACGGCTAGCTACGGTGGAAAAAGGTACATGTATGTTTTAATTGATGATTTTTCAAGATTCACCTTGGTTATTTTCTTGAAGGCAAAATCACAAGCATTTGAAGAATTCGAACCCTTCATCAAAAGAACAGAAGTAAGCTTGGGACTCAAACCGAAAGCAATCAGATCTGATCACGGAACTGAGTTTCAAAACTCAGAGTTCCTAAACTTCTGTGAGAAAAATGGGATCTCTCATAATTTCTCAGCTCCTCGCACCCCTCAGCAAAATGGAGTGGTCGAGAGAAAGAACAGAACCCTGGAGGACATGGCCAGAACCATGATGATTGAAAGTGGAGTTCCCAAGTACTTCTGGACCGAAGCCATCTCCACAGCTACGTACATCTTGAACCGAGCCATGACAAGGCCCCTGATCAAAAAAACGTCCTATGAGCTCATCAAAGGGAGAAAACCAAACATCTCACACTTGAGAACATTTGGTTGCACGTGCTTTGTTCACAATAATGGCAAAGACAACCTTGGCAAATTCGACCCCAGAAGCGATGAAAGGATCTTCCTGGGATACTCAACACAAAGCAAGACTTACAGGGTCTATAATAAGAGGACCAAGAAGATAGAAGAAAGCATCCATGTCGTCTTCAACGAGAAATCCGTAAAGATGGGAACAGAGACCCAAGGGAAGGGAACTCTGTTCAAGCTGGTAAGACAAGAAGACGATGATGATGATGATGATGAGCCAAGGAAGAGGGATGAAGACTATCCAAGTGCAAGCAACATCCCACAATCACGGAACAACGATGGAGATACAACCCTCACTGATCAAATTTCCCTCGAAGTTCCCTCCTCAGATGAATTACAAGACACATCCAACTCTCTTGTTCCCCAAGACAATACCCTGCCAGAATCAAGTATTCAGGGGGAACAAAGAGGGAACTTGCCAGAAATCTCTGAAGAAACCTCAAATGAAGAAGCTGAAGATGAGTGTTCCCATGACAAAGAAACAGCTACTGAAGATGACGCACATGCAAGGGAACCCGCTCATACAAGAAACTTTCAACAAAGGAAGGACCACCCCATTGAGAACATCATCTCCCCTTATGATAAAGGTGTACAAACTCGTTCCTCTCTCAATAATTTTTGTGCATTTAACGCGGTTGTTTCAATGGTGGAACCCAAAAATATCAAAGAAGCTTTGAAGGACCCAGATTGGATTCAAGCTATGCAAGAGGAACTCCACCAATTCGAGAGGAACAAAGTTTGGAAGCTAGTTCCTAGGCCCAAGAACAAGAACATCATAGGAACTCGATGGGTCTTTAGGAACAAGCTCGATGATACTGGGGTTGTAGCAAGGAACAAGGCTAGGCTAGTGGCACAAGGCTACAAGCAAGAGGAAGGAATTGACTACGATGAGACCTTTGCACCGGTTGCTAGGATCGAGGGCATCAGACTCTTAATTGCCTATGCTGCTCCCCGAGCTTGGTATGACAGGTTTGCTCAATTCCTCTTGTCCCATGGATACCTTCGCGGTTCCATAGACAAGACTTTGTTTTTAAAGAAAAAGTCTAAAGACATTTTCATTGTGCAAGTATATGTTGATGACATTGTGTTTGGAGCAACTAACGAAACTCTTGTAGAGAAATTTAAGGACCTCATGAGCAGTGAGTTTGAGATGAGTCTCATTGGGGAACTCACGTTCTTCCTGGGACTTCAAATATCCCAAACCAAGGAGGGAACAAAGATTCATCAACAGAAATACATCAAGGAAATGCTCGTGAAGTATGGGATGGAACACTCCAAGCCCATTGACACTCCCATCTCACCAAATTCAAGGTTCAATGCGGATGAAACAGGTATTAGTGTGGACCAACGGAGCTATCGAGGTATGATCGGGTCCCTTCTCTACTTAACAGCTAGTAGACCTGATATCATGTTCTTCGTATGTCTTTGTGCTCGTTTTCAAGCTAACCCTATGGAATCACACCTGAAAGAGGTGAAGAGAATTTTCAGGTATCTCAAAGGGAACGATAACTTGTGCCTCTGGTATCCAAGGAACAGTTCCCTTGAGCTCATTGCATACACAGATCCGGACTTTGCAGGGCACCTGGTTGATAGAAAGAGCAAATCTGGAATGGCCCAGTTCCTAGGGTCATGCTTAGTCTCATGGGGATCTAAAAAGCAAAACTCAGTGGCGCTCTCCACAGCTGAAGCAGAATATGTGGCTGCCGCATCTTGTTGTTCCCAAGTTCTATGGCTTAAGTCACAACTCCAGGATTACGGTATGTCTTTTGGCCTAGTTCCCATACTTTGTGGTAACACTAGTGCCATAAACATTTCCAAAAATCATGTGCATCATTCTAGAACTAAGCATATAGATATAAGACATCACTTTCTACATGACAATGTTGAAAGTGGAAACATCTCGATGGAACGCTGTAGAACTGAAGAGCAAATTGCGGACATTCTCACCAAAGCTTTAGACAAACGTCCCTACCAGCGTTTTCGAATGCTTCTAGGGATGATAACTCTAAACTAAATAAGTCCCCGTTTGTTTCTCCCTCAATGCCTGACTAGTTTATACAAGATTGCATGATAGGGAACTCAGACTTATTGCTTTCACTATGCCATGATTAATAGTCTAAAGATAAATGTGTACAATGGAACTCTATTTCTTTTGGCCCAAAATGATCAACCAGAGTTCCCTTTATCCCTCTTTACAATCCACTATGACGGTTGATCATATAACCTACCCTAAGCTAGGGACCAGACAAACGCTTCTCATGAGCCTAAATATTTCCTTTATCAAGTCGCAAATTGTCTGGTTCCCCTTTGAGTTCCCTAGCCCCACAAAAGGATGAGTGTGAAGTTCCCTTAACCACTTCACTCTCCCTGACCTTGATATGATCATGGGAACTGATACAAACTAGCAAGGGAACGCTGACTCATCTACGAAGACGAACCGTCACTTGGGAAACGGACTTTTGTGTCAGAGGCTCAGAAGCGTTAGAGGCCAAGTATTCAAATTTTGAAAAAGACTTCCCGAGAAATCGTGACTCGTGTCCAGAAGCGTGCTATGGAAGTTGAAATAATGCCCCACGTTCATTGGGCGACGGTTATCGAGGTTTTCCACTTCCCTTTCTACCCTTCGCCCCTTCTCTCCTTAAAACCCTCATTTGCCATTTTTGGGATCTTATTCCATCTTCTATCTCTGCCATTCTTCTTCTCCACATCCCTTTCACTCCCTTTTTCAAGAAACCTCCAAAACCTTCAAAAATCTTACAAAAATGGCTCCTCAACACACTTTTGCCCAGATCAAAGCGTGGGTACATGTCAATCCTCGCATCCTTTTGATCTTTGCATTTTTAGTATAGTTTTTGATAGGTTTTCTTTGTTTATTAGGTTTAGTTTTGTTTAAATTTAGGTTTAGTTTTGAGTATTTTTAGTTAGTTTTGCATAAATCTATGAAAAGAGTGGAATATACGCTATTTTGTGTATTTTGCAGGTTTTAGCGAGAAAAGGAGCTAAATGGAGCTAAATTTGGAGCATCACAGTGAAGGTCGGGAGAGTGCAAGATTTAAGAAGTCGAAGCTTAAGAGTACAAGAGGAGGTGTTGAAGAAAACAAATCCCAGGATCGTTAACGAGGCTGTGAAGGGTCGTTAACGAGGCCACGAAGAGAAAGATTTCGAGTATTATTTTTATTATTCACCGATCCTGAGCGGGAATTTATTTCCGTATCGGTTGAGTATCTTTTTAGAATCTTTATGGGTTATTAGAATATGTATTTTAGGGTTTAATATCTTTCTAGATTTTATTTCTATCTTTTAGAGATTGTTTCTATCTTTTTAGGAAAGTTTTTATCTTTTAGCCTTTTTAGTTTTTTAGGATTTTCTAGTATAAATACCCTTCTATCTAGCATAGAAAGGAGGGAGGCTGGATTTAGAGCTGATTTTTGGAGAAGATTTGGAGGAAGGCCGAAAGAGAGAGAATCGGACCGGAAGTCGGTGACGAGGTTAGGTAGACGACGGTTTCCGAGGTTCGTTGATCGAGTTTGTGGTTCGGTGAATGTTTTGTTTAGTTTTCTTCTGAATCTCTGTAAGACGATATTTTTGTTATTAATTTAAGTTTGAATTTTGTTTCAATGTTTGTTTTTATTGAAGTTTTTAGTTTCTTAATCATGAGTAGTGAGTAGTCTATTTTTCTAGGGTCAGGGTTAAGCCCGGCATAGTTGAGCATGTTTGATGAGTAAGATTGTGTGTTGAATGCCTTTTATCTTTATTGAGATTGTTTGTTGTGCTTAATACCGAAACGGAAGTTGAGGTAATTTGAGTTTTAACTTGATTGAAAGAGAAAGTTAGTAACTTGAAGGTTGATATTGTTTGAAAACGAAAGTTTCAAGCTTTAGATCCAAAACAAGCAATTGAGTGAGTTAGTTTATGAAAGTAGATTAATTTACTTGTTAAGTCAATGAAAGTTGATGACTCTATCTATTTAAAGGCATGATCTTATCTTCTTACGAATTCTTATGCTTGGCTATGTTGTGGTGTCCCTTATCCTAGATTTTTGTTTTAATTGAATTATTTCTGATAAATCTTCGTTGTTGAGTACTTGCCTCGGTACCGAATATTAATTGGAATTTAATTAGGTCGTTAATTGATATTTTTGTGTTCGGTGGTTCGGTAACGATCCTGACAAGGTCGTTAACGAGGCATCTCGTGAATGTTGAGTTTTATTTTGTTTGACTTTTATTAGATTGATAGACAAACAACCTTGCTTCCTGTGGAACGATCCTGACTCCACTGTACTCAGCGGGGTCTTGACTTACAAATTTATTTGTTGGCCGAGAATACCCTATCAACACCTTTTCATCTCTCAATTAAAAGAGATTGAGCAAGAACAAGATCCAACCATGAAGGATGTTCTTATCCAAGGGCTCTACAACCAAGTAAGCCCTTTCTTGCCCCCTCCTCCTCCTCCGGCCGACGACACTGTCGCCTGGACGTCTTCCTCTTCTGAATCTCTTCCTCCTCCTTCAACCACCAACACCTCCTCCGGAGTTGTCATCGTTGACAATTTCGGAGACGCTCGCCCTTCCATCAATGAAAAACCCCGAAAATCCAAACACCGCCATTCATCCAAATGACGCCACTCCTCAAAAGACCCCTCAAAACCCAAAAAATCCAAACATTCCCACGACCCCTCCAAATCCAAAAAGCGCAAACATTCTGAGGTCTCTGAATTTTCGGAGCCTAGAAAGAAAGCCTTCTTCAAGTTTGAGGACTACTTGAACTGCTCCAAGGAGAGTTCCTGTGCGCCCAAACCTCCTTTCCCTTTCCCTTCCGACAATGGGACCTCTCAACCCCAAAGTCTACTCCCTTCTTCCTTCTCTCTCCCTCCTCTTCTAACCGAGGGACCTCCAAAACCTCCTCCCACGAAACAAACGACTCCTCCACCACCACCTCCTTCTGTTCCCACTCCAAAAGGAACTCCACCTTCTTCACTTCCTTCCGTTCCCATAACAACGGGCACTCCAACTCCACCTCCACCCCACAAAACTCCCTCTCCTCCTTCCTCACCAAAACACACCTCCATCTCTCCCATTCCTACCTCGGGGATCTCTACTCCCCAGGTTCCCAAAACCGTTCCTCCCCCTTCC
Source organism: Fallopia convolvulus (assembly GCA_964016875.1). Lineage (NCBI taxonomy): Eukaryota > Viridiplantae > Streptophyta > Magnoliopsida > Caryophyllales > Polygonaceae > Fallopia > Fallopia convolvulus. The sequence goes on along the minus strand of OZ024720.1, from coordinate 56,653,484 downwards.
ACCCAACTCTCTACTCCCATTTCTTCTTCTCTTCCTTCTTCCACCACATCCCCCACCACCACAAAACTCCCCTCTCCCTCACCATCCAAAAGTACCGTCGCTCTCACCTCAGACGACGACGATCTCCCTCTCTTTGTGGTCATAGACAAAATGACCAAGGACCCTCCTCCTATCATCATGGGAACTCTGGAGGAGGAGGCCCAGCTCAAGGCAATAGAAGAAGAGCTCAACAGGGACCCCTCCGAGCACACAACAAACCAAGGGACAAAGTCCCCAGAGAAGGTGGCTCCTGAAGAGCCCACGGAGACAAGGGACCCCGCACCAGCTGGTGGTGTTGGGGCAACCACAAGTCACCCTGAAGATGACGCGGAGGGCTCGAGCTCGAGCTCCTCTGAAGAAGAAGGGACCTCTCAGGATGAGGTCGAAGAAGAAGAAGAGGCTCCAGCTGCTAAGGAGCAAGCACGGATCCCAAATCCTAGACACCAAATGGTGGTGTCCACGAGTTCCCAACCGCCAAGGGACCGCGTGCTCATGATTGAAGCGGCTGCACCTCCTCATCTGAAAGGACCTCGAACGGTCTCTAGGGGGAACACGTCTAGAAGCACGACAAAGAAGGGGAAGGGGACCTCTTCCACAAAGCACCATGTCGATGAGCGTAGGAAGCTCCTTCCTCCACTTATCATTTCAGAAGACGTGCTAAACGACAACGGTCTCGGGGAACTGTGGGACCTGATCAAGGCCCAGGGCTGGGAGAACCTCTGCAAAGAGACTGTGAGCATAGATCCCTCACAAGTGCGTCAGTTTTACAACAATTTCACTATCACCAACGACTGCACTCAAGGAACTCTCTCCCACGAAGGCGACGAGTTCCAGATCCCCGGTCAAGGGCTCAACAAGTTGCCCAGCAAGCTCTGGGGCGACTTCAATAGCGCCGAGGTGTGCAACACAATCTTTGAGGGTCGGGTTCCCTCGAAAGTGCTCTCGACACACCACCTCTCCCTGGTCGCCAAGCTCGCTCACCAATTCATAATAAATGTGGTGATCCCTCGCCAGGAGAAGCGTCTGGTCGTCAACATCCCTGATGCCATCATCCTCTATCACTTCCTCCTCAAGAAGCCCATCAACCTTCCCAGAATAATCCTTAGGCACATGGAGAAGTGCATGGCTTCCAAGTCCCATTCCCTTCCCTACTCTGGGCTGATAAAGAAGCTCCTACAAAAAGAGGGTCTCTACGACGCCTCTAAGGAAGAAATCGAGCTTGGAAGGGAACTGGACATTTCAGTTGTCCAGAAGATGAGGCACTCTGAGTCTGTAGAGGAAGCGGCTCAAGTGGAGTCTGGTGAACAAGAGGGGAACTCTCAAGTGTTGCTCCGAATCGCCAACACCCTCGACCAGATTGCCAAGGACCAAGCAGCGTTGGCCAGAGGACAAGAAAAGCTTACACAAGTCCTTACGCGCCTCTGTGACGCCCTGTTCCCTCAAGCCCCATGATCTCTCCCTCCTTTTTCCCTTAATCCAAAAATGACCACAAATTGTACTTAGGTTCCTATGTATATAATTTCTTAAGTAATGAATTGGTCTTTATTTTGATTGCGTGTTCCCTTCTTCCTTATTATTGCTTTGCTTGTTTTCGATGATGTCAAAAGGGGGAAAGACAAAAAATGCGAGATGAGTTACAAGTTTAAGTTATCACAGACCACGCATAAGCTAAGGGGGAACAATTGCATAAAAAGCTTAGTAAGAACTATGTGTCTCACCAGAAGTGGTTCCCTAAATCTAAGTGTTTCACTAAAAGTGACTTCTCAAAATCATACTTAGGAACTCATCAGCATATCATTCAATGAAATACTTGCATATTTTGTGATGGGTTTGTCATCATCAAAAAGGGGGAAATTGTTGGGACGTTGTTGGGACCTCTGGTTCTAAACAACGGATCAACATTGTAATTCTCTTAAGTTTTGATAATGACAAACACCATAGGGAACTAATGTGGTTTGTTCAAGTATTTCTAAGGAACGCAGGTACAGCCAAGAACTCCCATGAATGACCAAAAACCACAGATGCCTACAATGCAGAGTTTACATCAAGGGAACTCTAAAGAGGGAAGTTCCCATGAAATGGGAACTCCCAGAAATGATCAAGAGAACACAAGCCCACAACGATGAAGAGTTTCCATCAAGGAAACTCTGAACAAGACAGTTCCCAGGACATGGGAACTCACATGTGAGGACAACGACCGTTCAGCGCAGATCGCGGGATTCTGTCTAAGACAGCCCGAAGGAACAGTCTGAGGATCAGACTGTCATGCTTCATCCAACGGTCCGATTGATCCAAGAAATTGACCTAGTTCAAACCAAAGTCACATGTGAAGAAAGTACAACTTGGGCATCAAGCAAAGGGCATTTTGGACACAAACGAAAGATGCGACTGCCCAAGCTCACTTGGACTATAAAGCCAAATGAATAGTACTCGGATTGAGTACTTCTCCTAGAACTCTCAAACACCCACATCTGAGAAAAGAAAGAAAAGGAAGAGAAGTCCCCGCCGGCGAGTGTGTGATCTCGACGACGGTGAAGCCGAAGTTCCCAAGGACAAGGGAACTGAGAAGTCGGTGTAAGGTTTGAGTTATTTGTATTTTGTTGTTGTGAGCTTAGGAACTCAGTTGAGAGGATTTACTAGTGTTGCTAGAGTTAGGAAGAACTCGTAGGAACAGAGAAGTGTGAATCCGGCTGTGTAACTAAGGAACAAAGCAATTAATATAAGTAAGTCATTCAAAATCCTCCAAGCGGAGGTAGAGGTTTACCCATACAACTAGTTGGTTGTAGTGGGGTTCCTCTATAAAGGAACTGCGTTCTTTACTGTCTTTATTACTTGCGAAATGTTTACTTCCGCTGCCTTGGGAACAACTTAATTGCCAGTTCCCAAGCTCTTTGCTAATGTTTACGATCCAATAGTGGTTGTCACTGTGTGTGTTGGATCTCTCTTTATTTGAGAGATATGCGGCTTTGTGGCGTGCGGTTCTTTGGCTTCTATGGTTGGGAAAGACTTTCTCTTTCCCTTTTTGCTTTTGGATCTCGTTATCTACAAGTTATGCCAATTCTTCCTCTTTCTCTTTCGTTTTTCTTGGTTTGTTGTTGTTGTTTTTTTTGCAAACTTTTCTCTGTTGGCTTTGGCTTGGATATCTTCTCTCTTGTGTGGGCTTTTTTTCCATCGGGATTGATAATTTATCTACTCAGTTGCCTTTAGGGAATGAACACTACTCTCCTGAAATCTTTATGAACCCTTATCTCACACTTATAATGAAATTGGATCCATATATGATTTTGAATCATGGATTCTCTCGTATTCTGATCTTATTTATTACATATGAACTTATCTTAAACCTTGGTGTGAGTTTGGTGCAGTTTTTGTGTTGTTGCATGTTCATCCGCTTCATTCCTGCATATGAACATGGAATTTGCAGTGTTCTTCATTGGCCTCTTTGGTTTGTGAGGACTGAATTTCAAATCTCTTGTGACTTCTCTCTAAACCTTAGTTTGTTGATTTGGCTTCCTGAATTACTGATTATGTGCTGCAATGTGCAAGTTTTTATGGTTATTTTAACTGAAAGTTTTTTTGGTATGATTGTTGTCAAAATACTTGCTAATTTCTATCTTATGGCCGTGAATATTTCTGGTTTCTCACTTTCTCTTTTCTCCAACAGGGGGCTACCTATAATCAATTTTGGCTTAGCCTTATTTGTGATAGTTTAGGTGCTTGATAATGGTTCATGTATGTTCATGAATTGACAGCGAGTGCTCCCACTTTCATGGCTTTTACTAAGCTATGTTGTGGTTGAGGAGTTGTTTCCTTCATTGTTTCAGTTTTGCATGAACCTTGTTACTACCAAACTTGTTCTTTTTTCAGTAGGAATTTGACTTTGGCTCCTATACCCTTTGGGTATAGTTGTAGCTTCGTTTTTCCTTCTGATTAAGGACTTAACCCTTTTCTATGAGGATAATTGGATGCTTCATTGGTTTAATGAACATCTTTTGAGAAAAAATGCACTATCACATTTTCATATCATTATCTTCCATGATGACCAATTTTTGAAATTATTGTTCACGAACCTGATCATAAATTATATCCTTCATGCACATCTTATTTTTCTGATCTTTTTACTTCATATTCTAAATGTAATTTGCTTTGAGTGTCTCAATGTTGTTTCTTCCTGGGTTCTCTTATGTTCTTTTTTTGAGATTTTGCTGGGAATATCCAATATTTTTTTATGACAAAGCTGATTTTAAAGGGTGCATTTCTCTGGTTGGAATATGTTGTCCTTGGCCTCCCATTGACTATTATGATTTTATGCTATGCAAATTTTTTTACTTAACATGGTTGTTAGTTACCCTAGTAATCTTTAATGTGCTCTACCATTTGGATTTAAAAATTAATATTCATATCTGTTATGCTGGCAGTTTTTTAATGGTTCATTTGAGGTGCTACCACTACCTCTTCCTAATCTTCTTGCATTAAATTTTCTCATCATGAGAAGTTATTGTTCAAAGTTTACTTATTCACTCATTTATGACTCAAATATCTACTTCTGCAACCCCAGATTCTATCTCCTCTCTGCTTTAACATTTTGCTATCTGTTACTTCATTTAATGTTAATTCTTTTATTCTCTTTGTTCATTAACTTCCTTTCATCAGATATTACTTTCATATCTAGGCTTCATTCTCACTGGGTTTCTTTTAATTAAAGGACCACTTCCTCTCCTCAATAATTATCTCCTGTCACTTTCTGTTTTCCAAAAGCTCCATTTCCTCGAGTGCAAAAAGAATTTCCAAATCATGTCTGATACGTTTTATTATCAAGATGCTATTGTCAACTTCCTTGTTCTGCCTGCCCTTCCTTCTTCCATGGAAGTTGAGAATATTCCTGTGGAGGTTCTCTTCTCTAAAAATAACCCAACCCCTGTTGTTCCTGCAATCCCTGTTGTTAGTCCATCTGGCCCCTTATATGCTCATGAGGTTATGTCTCATTCTTCTGATGAGCAGGCTCCTCAAACTCTTGATATGGTGTTTACCCCCTCAAACAATATTCTCTAGCCAAACATAATTCTTGGGGTTTACCTCTTCCAAACCCTATTGATATCCCCTCTGTGAAGAAGTACTTGCATGAACTCATGCATTTCACCCTCCTTCTGAAAATGGTTGAAGAACCTGTCTCTACCACTCTTATTATTGGAAAAATGAAAGAGGCTTGGAAAGAGTTGGTTAAGGGAGAAATCTTGTTTCAAGAATTTTGTAATTTCTGGGTCCTTTTCAAATTTTCCAATTGGGAATCAAGAGATTTATTTTTTAGCAAGAGGCCTTATCATGTCCAAGGAAAATTGGTAGCTCTTTACCCTTTCTATCCTGAGTTCAATCCTTCAAATGATGAGGTCACTAGGGTTGATGTTTGGGCAAGAATTCCTTCCCTGCCTTACTATTTGTTCACCCCTTCTGCTCTTGACCTTATCCTAAGAGATAACCTTATTGGAGACTTCATCAGGCTTGATGAGGCTTCTAACTCCAAAAACAAAATGAAGTTCTGTAGAGTCTTGGTTAACACTAATGTCTCGGTTCCTCTTAAGGGTAGCCTTAAAGTTCCGGCTTATGATAATTCTGAGATAACTTTGAAGGTGTGGTATGAGTCTGTTTCTCCTGGGTGTGGTTGTTGTGGGGAGCTTGATCATTCCTTTGATGAATGTCCCCTCAATAATATCCAGCCAAGGAAGCTTAAGCTGATTATGGCTGACGATGATGCTGAACTTATTCAACAAACTAGGTTGATGTTGCATGACAACCAGGTGGGTAGAACTGTCACTTCTAAAGCTCCTGCTGGTATTACCTTTGTTAGATCAAATGTCTTGAATCCTCTGCAGCCTCTTAATATGGTTCCACCTGTCACTTGAAACTCTGTAGTGCATCCTCCTTTGGAGGGTGTGATGCAGGCTGGTCCCTTACCTGTGGTGAGCTCTTTGGCTCCTGTCATGGCTTATGACATGTTTCCCTCAATGGATCCTAATGCTTTTCCTGACCTAGTCATGGCCATGCATGCTAGAGAACAGATGGCTTATGTTTTATCTGCCAAGAATATCCCCTACCCTAAGACAATGATGATCCCTTCTTATGTTTGTGCATCTCCTCTTGGCCTTGTTGTTTGGGGATTGGCCATTGTCCAAACCCTTTAATTCCTCAGTTGGCTTACATGGGGACGACTGATGCGTTTCGCCTCGCTACAAGGACCGACGTCTCATATTCTGAATCCCGTCACGATCTCGAACGAATGATGGAGCGGAAGCAAGCGGAAATTGGCACGCAGGGAGGCGTGCGGATCGAGGCAGGGGTACGTCGCTAGGGTTCTAGAGGCTTCTCGAGATGGAATTGATTCCGACAAGCGAAACCTCAGAATAATTGTAGGGCGATTGGAAGAAGGATAGAAGGGGTTTGACGCCTGATGCCTGGGGAAGAGAAACTCGATTCAACCAAGGCAAATTCAATTCAATTCAAGCGTAAACTGAAAATATGAGAGTCTGACAACTTTAATAGAAAGTAGATCTAAACCTAGAAACCCTAGGGAGAATGGGCTTAAGCATGCAAGCCCAACCCATCTCATTAATTAAAATAAATGACGGAAATGAAAATAATACTAAATAAAGTAATTGTCTCACTTAAAACCCGATAATATAATTAAGATAGAAACCCGAAGACCCGAGGTTTCGGAAGAACTCGCACAAGCTCGGACAACTCGGAACACCATCAATCGGGGCGCGGTTTGGCCCGGGAGAGCGTGGTCGCGCTTTCAGACTCCAGCCCGCGCCCGAAGGCGTCGATACACTGCAGGCGGAGCGCGGTCACGACCGGCCGGAGCGCGGTCGCACTCCCGGCATTTTTCCCGCGCTCGGGACGTGCTGCGTTCTGCGGCGCGGTGCGGGTTCTTCGGCAGGGATCGTCGCGCCAAGGGGGACGCCACGGCTTGGGTAAACTCAGGTTCGCTTTGATCGATCTAGGTCTAGGACCGGATCACATCAACGACTGGTATTGACATGGGGACTGAGTCTGCTCATTCACAACTAAGAAGGCAATTGATTGTTGTTTAGATTAAGGCTGCTGAGGAGAGTTCTTCCGACTCTCCTAAGCGCAAGGAGGTTGATGTAATGAATGATAAATCTGTTGTTGCTTCTACCTCCTCAAAGAAGCCTAAAAGGACTCGTGGCAGGAAGAATCAAGATGTTAATGATTAGTGCTCATCGGCCTTTATATGCAGCCTTTGTAAAATACCATCTTATGTCTTTGTTTGTTATGCTTTGCTTTGCTTTGTTTCAAATTCCAGAAGATGTGTGCTAAGTTTGTTAAATCCATGGAAGTTCCATGGTAATTTTCCCCGGGATTTGTTGGTTTCAATTGTTGGTTTTTGGAATGTCTGTAACTTTGGTAGCTCTTGTCTAATACCTATCTTTGGTGTATGCAGTTATGTGAAATATAATATAATGTTTGCCTATTATACTTTGTTTTCAAATTTGTACATATTCCTTCTCTGGGAAGCTTTTCTTATCCTTGAGATTTTATCTATTTTTTTCACAATCTGGATTGGTTTTTTTTTTTTGTTAAGACTGTCTATAGTCTTCTCTGTATCTTTTTCTTTCTTTGATAATTTCTGAGTGCTTCTTTGTTCTGGTGTCTATGTTTTTAATCTGATGGGTTGGTTGTTTTGTTGCTCCTCCAAGTTGTGGCTTTCCACCTCAAGTATGGCCTTCTTGTCTATATCTTCAAATCTTCCTGCCCTGGTTCTTGGTTTGTTGCAAGAGTTCTTGTGGGTGGGTGACTGGGTTCTCACACGCTTGGTTGAGCTCTTCACCAAGCTTTTGATCAGGAGAGGCATGAAACCTAACCCTGAAATTTATCCTTCACAAATGTTGAGTATCATTTATAAATGTTGGCATCTTCCACATCTCTTTTGGTGTGAAGTGTTGATTTTAATACAGATTCTTCACATCTCAAATGCTCTTGAGGTAGTTGTTTATCAGCTTCAGTATAAGAAATTGGCATTGAAATTATGGTTAGCAGCTTCTATGCTAACTTATATCCTTCTGGTTGTTAATTCAGGACAAATACTCCTTTGTTTGCCCTCGGTTGAGCTGGTAGACGTAGTTGAGATATTGTTAATCCGGTTGGGTTGGAATTTTTATACACTTGGTGATGAACATTATGGTGCTAAAACTGCAGTTAAGTCTGTTCTGAAAGTGTTAAGGTTTTACCTGAATATTCATGTGGAATTCCCTTCCTCTTGGTTTCCTGTACTCAGTCCTATGTTGAATTCTCAGAATTTAACCTTCAGAGTTCCTTTTTCTGGTTTTAGTACTCGTAACATGATACTTAAGTCTACACTTTTATATTCTTATCTTTTAAAATTTTTATCTTACTACAGCTACCTCTCTTGTGTTATTGTTGGTGCGTATCTCAGGTTATGGGGTTGCTTGCTTGCTGCGGGCCTGCCTCTTAATGATTTGTGGCACCAGTGGCATTACTTTGTGATTTGGACTCCTTGTGTATCTAATACAGTTATCTTGTTCTTAATTATTAATATGGTCTGTATATGGGATAAAAGGTTATTGTTGTATTTGAATGAGACTTCCCTTTACACTCCTTGTAATCAACTTTTAGGTTTTATCTACAAAAACGTTGTACGGTTGAAATTATATTACAATACTGATTGCTTTCACTCTACAAGTGTGTGTCTTTCACAAGGTTTTTTATGAGTGTCGCCTATTGGAATGTAAGGGGTGTGCGGAGATCCAATTTCTTCCCAGAAATTGGATTTATTAGAAAAGTAAACAAATTAAATTTTCTTTGTCTTGCTGAAATTAAGACTGAACTTGAACCTTCGGTAGGCTTGTTGAGAAAATGTGGATTTCAAAAGTGCATTTGTTGCCCAATTATTGGCACTAAGGGTGGACTTTGGTTACTTATTTGTTGGAATTCCTTTACCAACTCATTTCAGCTTTTTCTTAAATTTAAAAATGTAATCATCCTTAAATATGAAAACATTAATATCAAATTTTTAATTATCTTTATTCATGCCCCTTCTCGGGATGAATTTAAGGATTTCTTTTGGAATTCTTTGTCTCAAATAGTAGAAACAGCAAATCTGCCTTTTATATTAGTCGGTGATCTTAATGAAATATGTCAGAGTTCAGAGAAATTTGGTGGCTTGGTGCCATCACAATCAAGATTTTTGAGACTTTTAAAAATCAAGTGTGATTTTGATTTGTGTGAGGCTTCTTGTTCGGGTTTTCCTTTTACTTGACGCAAAAGGTCTTGCGCTTCGATAAATACTTTTGAAAAACTTGATAGGATCCTTATTCATCAATCTTTACTGGAAACATTTCCAAACATTACTGTTCGACACCATTCTTTCACGACATCGGACCACTGTCTTATAACTTTTAGTCTCTCTAAAGATAGAGCTTTTCATAAATTTCCTTTCAGATTTGAAAATGCTTGGGTGCAAAACCCCTCCTATGAAAAGTTAGTTAAAAAAGTTTGGCATTATAGTCTTGATGGTTCTGCCATGTTTCGGATCTTCATGAAAATGCAACTCTTAAAGAAATATTCTAAAGTATGGGCAAACATTATATCAATAATAATTATGAACAACTTAAAATATCGGAAAGCCAATTACAATCATTACAGAACGATCTTTTATTTGATCCGGCAAATGTCGTCATTTTGACCAAATTGCAAAGACACTTGATTAAAATATAATATGCTTCTTCAATTCGAAAATGATTTTTGGAAACAACGCGCGAAAATCAAACATTTGCAAAACATTGATAAAAATACCAAATGTTTTCAATCAGTATCCAAAATCCGATCTTCAAAACAACGTATTTTAAGTTTCGAAACAAACTCTGGCACGATACTTTATGACCACGAGTTGATTTCTAATCAAATTTCTGAAGAAATGAAATCCAGGTTTTAGAAAAATCCGGTATGTGTTTTGAGGGTGCAGGATTTGGATTTTATTCCAGAACTTGTAACTCCGCAAGAAAATTTGGCCCTTTGTAAATCCCCCTCCACAACGGAAATTAAAAATGCAATCTTTGATATGCCTGCGGACAAAACGTCGGGCCCTGATGGGTTTACTGTTGAGTTTTCCAACATTATTGGTCAATTGTTGGTTCATCCGTCATTTTAGCGGTTAATGCGTTCTTTCACTCAGAACATATGCTACGATCTATTAACAAAACTTTTACTCCCTCCGTTTCAAAATAGTTGTTCTTAAAGCCATTTTTTTTTCAAAATAGATGTTCATGTAACTTTTTTCCATTTATACCCTTATATATACCCCACTTTACACATATCCCAAATTTTCCATTGATAATTGAAAAAAAAATAAAGAGTACTTATAGGGGTAATTTGGGAAAAACAATTCCTTAATATGTGTGAAGTTTTGTCTAAGATCAACTATTTTGAAACGGAGGGAGTATTACTCTAATTCCGAAAGTTGAAAACCCGCAAAAAATAGGACATTTTAGACCTATAAGTTTATGCAATACAATCTACAAAGTGATAACAAAAATCCTAGCAAATCGAATTTCTGATATTTTACAGAGAATCATTCATCCTTTGCAGGGAGCGTTTGTTAAAGCATGGATGGTTGTTAAAATTGATATGGAAAAAGCATATGATAAACTTGATTGGGATTTCATTAGACAGATTCTTCTTAAATTTGGTTTTAGTAATCATTGGGTTAGCTTAGTTATGACTTGTATTTCTACTACCTCCTCTTCAGTTCTTGTTAACAATAAGCCGGGCCCAAAAATTTTCCCTTCTTGTGGAATCCGTCAAGGAGATCCTTTATCCCCTTTTATTTTTGTAATAGTAATGGAATATCTTGCGAGATCATTACATAATGAGTCCTTACAATCAAATCCTCATGTAGGTATCCAGCTAGTTAAAAATGGAACCCGGATTCCTTTCCTAAGCTTTGTGGATGATACTATAATCTTTGCAAATGCGTCCCAGGCGAATATGTTGTTTATTAGAGACTTCCTTTTGTCTTTTTCCCATGTTTCGGGTCTTTCTATTAACTATCATAAGAGCTCTTTCCAAACTTCTGTAAATATTCCTTGGCCCACTATTTTTTCTCTAGCAAGTATTCTAAATATCCACGTTACTTCGTCTATGTAAAAGTATTTGGGTATTCCTATCCTTAAAGGTAGAGTCCAGAATTCGATGTTCGTGGAAGCAACAACGAAATTGAAATCACAAATGTCAAAATGGAAAGCAAATTCAATTTCACAAGTTGGTAGGTCAGTATTAATCCAATCAAATTTGTTAGGCCATGTCAGTTATTTGATGCAAAGTTCCTGCTTCCGAAAAGAGTTTGGGATGAGATTGACAAGATTAATAAATCTTTCTTTTGGAATAAATTTACTCCAAATCATCATCCTGTTTGTAGCTGGGATAAGATCTGTACGCCCAAAGAGAATGGGGGTGTTGGCCTTCGTACGGCTCAAAATATGAATATTTCACTTCAAATGAAGTTGCTCAGGAAATTCTAATGGAACCCGACAATATTTGGGTAAGGATAATCAAAGACAAATATTTAGGTACTCAAGTTTTATTTCAATTTCAGAAAAAAAAAATCATGCTCTTGGCAATTTGGCCGTTTGTTGCACATCAGGGATATTTTTTCTAAAGGTATTCAGTGGATTATCAAAAATGGTTTTTCTATCAATTTTTGGTCTAACAGATGGGTTGGGAATTCAAATCTCCTTTGCTATTTTGACAACCACAATCCGGCCTTAAAGGTCGCCTCGTTCATTACTCCTTCTAAAACTTTGGATATACATGCCTTGTCAAATGTTTTGCCCTTCGAGATAATTGACAAGATTTAGTTGATCCAGATTCCTAGTTCAAATTTCGAAGATCGTATGATTTGGTTGCCTTCGCCTGATGGATGTTTCTCGGTTCATTCGTCATCGACTTTAATAAATGCTACCCGAAATTTGGATTTGGTTGGTTTCTCTTGGATTTGGAAGTTGAAAATACCTCCTACAATACAAAATTTTATATGGAAAGCTTGTTCTGATTGTCTTCTTACTACTGATAGATTAAATCGTTTTTATAATTGTGTTCCTAATTTTTGTTCTATGTGTGATGCTGAAAATGAGAATTTGAATCATCTTTTCTTTCATTGTGCATTTACTATAAAAAAAAATGATTGCAGGGCTGGAAAAAATATGCGTTGTGCTTTTGATCTCATTTTCTCGGGATGTTTTAATGCTAATCTCATCCCAACCTTAAATCTTAATAAAAATAAAGAAATTCTATGTTTCTTATGGTGGCTCATCTGGAGTCATAGAAATTCTCTTATTTTTTGGATAATCCCAAATCGAATGTGTAATATCCGCTAAATTCTAAATAAAATAAAATGGGTAATTTTCCCAATAAAGTTTTTTCTAAGATAGAGTTTACTACAATGGCAATGAAGAATTTAATTAAATATATTATGCAAGTCGGATATCCAATTTCTCTTGAAAAGAGAGTTTAAGTATTTTTATAATTGTCTTAATAAATTATAAAAATATTATAAGTATAATATCCACAATATTCCAAGGTTTTTAAAAACCATTTTAATATAATTATATAACCTCTTCTCTTATAAAGGAGAATTCTTAAATATATTGTTTTTAAACCTTTTCTCTTTAAAAAGAGATCCTTAAGTAAATCAATTAAATCAAATTCAAGAATGCATTACAAGGGGTTATGAAGAGATAAAAGCATTTAAATAAAAATAATGTTTTATAAATTTCGGTTTTTATTGAATAAAAAGGGTTACATTAGACTATTATTAGCACAATAAAAATTCAGTAAAAAGGATGCAAGAGCCGGGACTTGAACCAGAGACCTCTTGCAATCCCCTCTCACACGCCCCTTCCCACAATCCGCTAAGCCATTGTAACTTTCTATTCAATAACCCAACTCTTTTAACTGTATAATAACCCTATCTTCTTCTTCCTAGAAACATCAGACTTTTGCCTGATGTGAATTGACGTTGATTGAAAATTCCTCCAATGCATGGCAATGGAGCCTTCTCCTCCTTCTCCTTTGCTTGCAAGACCAACTCTACCTCATCAACCTTACATCATCGTCAAACAAACACAACCATGGCCAATAGACATCAATCTTCCTCATCTCCATTGGTGGGATTCCATAGCCATGGATCACTAGAAGCTTCAAATTGGCCTATTTAAAGGCTGTAAATTTCACAATAAACTCACACAACAATCTCCTCTCTTCTTCTATCACCTTATTCTAGTTCAATCCTCAAAAATCAGCCATAAAGAGCCCTTAAAATTCTGAAATTTTCTCACAAAAACACCATTGGAGCCCTTCCAAGTCACCGCTGGACCCCAGCCGCACCACCTCCGAGCCGGCGCCAGACCTGCACCGAGCCACCGTCGAGCCGCGCCGCCCCTGCCCTGGTTCAGCCGGTCCCTCCTTGGAGCCTTCTCCTCTGTTCTGTTTTACAAAACGTTCAACCTGTAGAGAGAAAAGAGGTCAATTTATTTTTTTTTAGTATTTTTCTTAAATTAAAATTATTGTCTTTCATAAAATTTAAATATTGAAAATTATAATATCAGATTTTTTCAGCTTAACAACATATCAATTTAAATATAGAAGGAAATCTTGTTAGTTAGACAAGATAAGAAGAAACAATTAAATTCCCTTTTAAAAATATCAATTATTTTTATGAATGATAGTTATAACTTAAAAATATATCTTATGACATAATTACTTCTTAAATAAAATCATAAGCCTATCATCTTTATATTTGTATATATTGGGATAATAAGACATATTCCTAAATATATTAGATTTAAAAGATATCACAATATAAAAGCTCTAAGCTTATTCTTATCTTCACTAAATTAAATTAACTAGTTGTCCCCGTCGTGCCATGCACGACTATGACACGATATTTTTTAGATATACTATAAAAAGATATTAATAAGTAAAAATTTAATATAGAATTTAATGTAAGTAATTTGTTGTCCGTAATATGTTTAAAAATTATTTATTTTTTAAAATCAAATAAAACAAATTAAATTTAGATTATTAAGTTTAAAATTGAGAATAAACATAGATTATTAAGATAAAATAATCTACTTTGCTCATTTTCCTTGACAATATTTCATAAATAGATTTAATTTAAAAGAAAAAGATAAAATATGAAGAAAATAAAGCAAAAAAGATATATTTTGAAAATATGGAAGAGATGAGATTTTGAAAAATAATAATTAATTTAATAATATTATATGTAATTGAGTATATTTATCTTTTAATATAAGAGAGAGAAAGAAACAACTAAAATGTTAAAAAGATTAAGCATATATATTTTATTGGCTTATAAGGAAAAATTCAACCATTAGTTACATTCTTTTAATTAAGATATTATCTCCTACCAAAAATTAAGATATTATCTAAATTTGGGAAATAAATAAATTTTAATTAAGTGAAAAAAATTTGCCATGTAGAATATGAAGTGGAAAGAATAATTAATATAAAACTTTTATAGAGAAAGGATTAAATGACATGTGGCAAAATCCTATGTGGCTTAATAATAGAACAACATGTGGAAAAAGCTGATGTGTCACAACGTGGAGGCTCCAAACCTTATTGCTTTTATATATAGTAGACTCTTTTATAAAAATTATAGCCTTTTATACTATTGCTAGATTGACAAAATAACTCATTAAAAATATTGCTACAAGATCTTGTTAGTTGATCATATAAACATATATTGTTAAATCCATTATATTTAGATAAGCTCTATCTTACTTGATTAAATCTAATAATAAAAATAAATCCCATGACTTGGATTTTATTAAATTAAACTAGTGGTTATATTAAGAATATTTTATATGAATAATTAATATCATAAGATATGAAGCATGTTTAAGAAAGAATTATTATATAGAAAGATATGAGAGAAGATATTATTATGAGCTTAACCATAAATAAATAAAGTAGATACCTCTAGCATAAGATAATATTATAAGGAATATTACTATCTTATAAACCAAAGTTATATAGGGGGGTTATTTTATTGGATAATAAGATGATATTACTAAAACCTTATAATTGGATATTACTACAATAGGTGTGTAGAGATTTTTTTAAGACATAAGATTTATTTAAATAACCATGGTAGATATGATAATAATTTTGATATATAATAAGATATTATTATGCTAAGTTGTTAAAGGTTGTTTTGCATAAAAAGGATATTTAAATTAGAAAAGATAATATGTCTTGATCTAAGTTATCATAATTATATGATTTCTGTTATAAAATAAGATTTTAAGACATGATCCTATTATTTATATAAACTAAAGATATGGGATAATTTATGTAAATAAGATAAATAAGATTATTTATTATCATACCAAATTTATAGAAAGCTTACTTTATAAAGTATATATAGAGTTCGATTTATGGAAAATACTAAGAAGGATGCTAGTAATATCTCATCTCTATTTAACATGGTTTGTACATCTAAATAAGGTTTTTATTAAGATCGTGTTTTAATAAAATATTCTTTGATGAGAAAATAATATTTTAAGTATTGTTATGGATATTATTGACAAAAAGGTAATATTATAATAACACTAAGTTGAGATATTTTCATAAGGGCAAAATAGACTTTTACCAACCTAATAATATCATAAATAAAATATATCTTTTAAAGGTTAGAAAACTATATCTTAAAATCGTATAAAGATTTCCTTGCCTATTTATATTAAGAAGATAGCAAGTTAAGTTATAAAAGAATATTCTATTAAACTAATTAAAGATATTAGTTGGTTTCCAAGAATAAAGATGAATATTTTATGATAAAGATTTTTAAGAAATAAAAAGGATATTACAATATTTAAAATAATAAGAAGAAGAAGAAATATTATTATTTACAACTAAATTACTATATAATTTAGTAAAGTAATCTCTTGAGAAGAATAAAAGAAATTCTTCGTAACTTTATATGAAACGAAAATTATTATTAAAGTTATCGGAATATTCCGTGTCAATAGGTCGAATTCCCGTTCCAAGTCGTGAAACAACGTTTTCTGCTCTTTCGCTAAATCCGATATTGTCAGAACAAAGGCAAGTGGAAATTCCCTTTGTGACCTTTTATATTTCGTTTCCGTGAAATTCTCGATGTTGGGAACAACTTGTGTGTTAAGTAACGAATGAACCTAGGAAATATCGATTGTTAGATATAACGACCCATTGCTAGTATAGTTCGCTACTATTATTTTGATAGGATTATTTATGCTAGTGTGGTTGTGGCCTTGATTGTTTATGGTCTCGTTTAGAGATCAACGTCGAACGAACTAGTGAGGGGCGCGGAATAGCCTACGCCTCTATATAATCTTACTAAGTCGTAATGCCTACGTGTTTGAAGTACGACTTTCAGGATCATGATCCAATCCGCTCCGATTGCAAGGAGGGATGAGCGCACTCTAGCTAAGTGTCGGGAAACTGGGTTTCTCTTAGGTGGATCGGGCCATCCGAGCCCCCACCCCCCTTTAAAAATCATTAACGAAATCGAATGTTTTCGTCACTATATAAGATAAGTGCCCAATGCACATTTAAAAGATACCAAAACCGGACCGATCTCAAATGATCGATCCGGCTCTCGGTCCGGTCAGGGCGCGAGAGGTTTTTAACTTGTATGAATTAATAACGTTCCCAACATATTTTCGATTCTAAAAGAAGTCTACAATCTAGTAGCGCTTCTCTTGATTATCGAGCTATCTCCGCTTGAGATACACTCTCTTTCGTACCATTAAAACCTCACATAAATAAGCCTTATCTTAAAACACAACCCGATATTATTTTCCTCGATAGTTCTCAAATTACCGAATTACCCTTGGGAAGTTCCGTTCCCGCTTGCTTAGTCTCCTTAGACTAATTCCCCTACTTCCGCATTTTTGCCTGGTATTTCTCGCCCTTCGCGACAAATGCCAGAATGTAGGAATATACACCGAAGTGTTGAAGATGAAGTCTAGAAGGTACGAGAAACGTTAGGCGAGGATTGAATGTCAAGGCAAGACGACAACGAAGGAAGGAAGGAATTCTCATAAGAGGAATGCATTCCGAAGATAGTGCATTAGCTCTTCCCTTTTTAAAAACCAAGCAAATCATCATCACATGAGTTGTCTTGGGAAACATTCTTGTAATTTTAGATTATGTATTTTAAACCCTCTTTAAACGGCTTTACTTTCCGCTGCTACCTCTTTTGTAAAACGACCCTCAATGTAATGACGAAAGTTCTTATCAATAAATAAAATTCTGCTTTTGGTCAATTTCATCTTCAATTAAAGAATCAACTCTCATTCGTGAGCATCCGTTTATTTATGTAACGTTTATGTTAATTTTTTGTATGAGTTCAATATCATTCTAAAAGCCTTGGGTGACTTTGGACGGGAAAGTTCGAGGTCACTGACAGTAATACTCAATGTTGTAAAATAGGGGTGTTACAGAATGCCATGTGATTTGGCTTTTTCACGGTTTCTTCAATGGAAATCGGCTAATTATAAAAACAGACAAAAGTGTGTTAACAAGCCGAAAATGAAAAATGGTGTTTCTTGGATTAAACCGCCTCCTTTATGGGTCAAGCTTAATTTTGACGATTCCAAACAGAAAAATTCGTCTACTTTTCCAAGCTTTATTCTTAGGAATCGTGCAAGCTCTATTCTTGGTTGTGATAGAATTTCTCTACAATCTATGACAGTCTTAAAAGCAAAGGCGCCGCTCGCGCTTCTCGAAGGTTTGAAATTCGCAAGAAACTTATCTATTAATAAATTAATTATTGAAGGGGATAATTTGGTACTTATTAATTCTTTAAAAAAACACTTGGAAAGTGTCATGGGTGATATACTCAATTATTCAAGATATCCGAAATTTGGTGTTGGGGTTTCCCGATGTGGTTTTTTTCATTGTTTTAGGGAGGCTAACTCGGTTGCTGACTTCTTAGCTAGAAGGCATGTCAATATCCCTCATCTTCGTCTCGCCATTGCTTCCTCGTGTCGGGATGTGTGTTCTCAAGAGGTTTCTTTAGAAAGGTTAAGACTGTTGTTTTGTCTTCAACCTTTAGCTTTTTCATTTTCCAAGATCATCCGCAGTGATGATTTAGGTTGACCTTGTAATTTAGGGACGGTCTAATGTTTGCCTTGCAATGAGCAAGTAGCTCATTTTCAAAAAAAAAAAAGCTTCGTTCGTAAAATCAATACTCTCGAATCTCATGAATTCAAGAACAAATCCGATTGTGACCCTCATCTAGGCATTTGAGTATTTCAGTATTTTTCATCCAAATTAAAACATTTATGTTACCTTATTGTAGCTAAGGAAGAAAGTTTATATATATATATATATATGTTCGATTAAGGAGCTTATCAAAGCTTAACGAAGCTTAAATCCACTCAAAAAATAAATAGCTACTCCAACATTACCAAGATTATAGTGGATTATCTTTGTTTATTTCACACCTAAAATAAACTATCCTTTATCAAGTACCTTACTAGCTTTCAACCAAAAAAATACCTTACTAGCTTATTTTAAAAATAAATATCCATTTTCAACTATTAATTTCAACACATAATATTAGTTTCAGCATCCTCGATCCACAATTTTAACATCAGTTCATATAATTACTTAGTTGCTGAACGGATCTTTAACCTTTACTACATGCTAATGCTGAGTTGATAGACTTTGTAGAGTTTATATTTAGATATTGATATATAGACAAAGAGAGGTACATAGGTGGCTCTTTTAGGATCAATAAAAAAGGGCGATGCCTTGTGCACAGGACTTTTTATCCTGGCGCACAAGGAAAGTTGCGCTTCATGGAGCGCAGAGCTTCATGAAGCGCAGCGGCGAATGGGCAAATGGCCGGATACCCGCGATTCCTGCGTTTGCGCCGGTTACAACCGCGCGATCTTTTATCCAGTCGCACACGAAAAACGAACCTAATTCGGTCGACGATAATCAATCACGTACAACGAAAATTTTTCTATCCACTAAACCTAATTTTTTTGATTAACAAACTCGATATTGAACAATGTCATCCGAAACGGAATTTTCGGATTCATCGTATGAAGCAGAAGACGAATCGCACTCCTTGGAAGAAGAGTCAGAGTCATCAATGAGTGTTGAAGAAGAAGGGGAAGTTGAGTCTGAAAACGAGATGGTCGAATCAGAGGTAATTTACGATTTAGTTGAAGTAGTAATATATTTTTCAAGATAGTACATGATTTCGATTGTTGTGTTAAAAAAATTTATTGAAATTTATAATGTGTTATTATTATTGCATAGTATACATGTTCGATGTATTAAGATTAGTTGTGATATTATATACGTAGGTACCTAGGAAGGATTTTTCTGTTGATTTTGAGAATGATATTGTGTGGGATAATAGAGAAGACATGCTAAATTGGGCTAGGCAGGTCGGTCGTGAAAGAATGATGATGTTGACAATAAAAACATCAAACCAAACAATGGTCAGTCTTGCATGTCATAGGCATGGCAAATATAGATCTGGAAAGAAGGGTGAAGTACTCCCAATTGTTAGACCACCAAGTGTACGGACACTTCAGAGCAAGTGCAACTGTAAGTTTGAGTTGGTTGGGGTTCGAAGCAAGTCAACGGGAAAATGGACATTAACAGTTGGGTACGGAATTCACAACCATGACCTCCCAAGTAGTTTACTTGGTTATTCATTTATGGGACGAATGACGGAAGCTCAGAAGGAGTTGGTTAGGAATTTGAGCTACATATATGTGCCTCCAAGGAGAATAGTCGAGGAATTGAGGGCGCTATATCCTGGTAATAAGACATCGACGAAACAAGTTTCGAATATGAGGGCAAAGTTTCTAATTGAGGACCGTGGAAATATGACGGTAACCCAATATGCGCTACATTTCTTGCAACGAAACGAATATCGTTTCTTTCCGAAGAGGATGGATAATTCAGATCATATAGAGATCTTGTTCTTCGTCCACCCGATCCCGTTGCATCTACTGAGATTGTTTCCATACGTTGTCATTATGGACAACACATATAAGACAAATAGGTACACTTTTCTAAACTTTGAATATGTTATTTAATAATTTTGTTTTGTTTTGAAAATTGTATTAACATGTCATACTTGGACAGGTACGACATGGCATTACTAGAGATGGTTGGATTGACGTGCACTAACAAATCATTCAACATCGGTTTTGCATTTATCTCTAAGGAAGAC
This sequence comes from Fallopia convolvulus, assembly GCA_964016875.1. Taxonomy (NCBI): domain Eukaryota; kingdom Viridiplantae; phylum Streptophyta; class Magnoliopsida; order Caryophyllales; family Polygonaceae; genus Fallopia; species Fallopia convolvulus. The sequence goes on along the minus strand of OZ024720.1, from coordinate 56,633,143 downwards.
ACCGAGAGTTATACATGGGTGTTGAAACAGTTGAAGCGTTTGTTTGCAGAAGTGGGGACAATGCCAAATACGATTGTTACAGATCGAGAGAAGGCGATCATGAATGCAAAGGACGCTGTATTTGGGGACGAAGTAAAACATCTCCTGTGTTGGGTGCATGTGAAGATGAACATTAAAGCGTACGCTCTTTGTATTCTAAAAGACCTCAAGGCTGCAGAAAGATTTGCCCATAGGTGTTGGGGCATATTTATGCCATCAACTGAGGCAAAATATGAGGAGAGGTTTCTCAAAGTGAAAGAGCGTTGGCCAGGGCTCATGCCATATGTTCAGAAGTCATGGCTTGGGCCTTACAAGCAGTTGATAGTAAGAGCATGGACGGAGCATTGTCTTCACTTTCAGACGAGAACAACGAACCGGTAAGTTTAGGCCTATATATGTATCTTGATTTATTAATTTATATTTAAGAAAAATAAGTGAATTATGTTTATTACAAGGTGGAGGGCATGCACCATGTGCTTAAAAAGATACTTGACAGTTCTCGAGGAGGCTTTAACACGGTGATTGGAAGGATTCACCATCAGATTGTGTCCCAAGTTGGTGGTTTGCGGGGAGATCTTGAGATGGCACGTACGAAGCTACCAACAGAGTTGGAGGGTGTCCCTAAGGAAGTGAAGGCAATATTTGTTCGTCTATTTTATAGAGTGTCAACACACTGCATTAAGAAGTTGTTGAATATGTTCTACAGACTACACAAAAAGTTGGAAGAGGGAAAGATGGAGACTGAGTGTGATGATTATTGGTGGAGAGAGAGCATGGGTCTTCCTTGTCCTCATAGGATTGCTCATGCCATCGTCAACAAGCAGCCCATAATGCCAAGTGAGATACACTCATTTTGGCATCAAGTGGTATGGGACGGCATCGATCCACAACGCATGCCCATAAAAGACACTGTATCCCTCTCAATTGACCAAGTTAGAATGGAGTTGATGATTGAGATGTATAAGAGAGGAGAATTATCAGAGGATCAGGTGCACGGTATATCTGAGTCATTTGTAGACATGGTCATACCCCAAGATTCTTCGTTGCTTGAGTCGATACATTCAATGCTTGTTTCATGGAGAAAGGGAAGGCCAAAGGGGTCTACAAAGGGCTCAACCAAGAGGATTAGTACTCTGCTTGAGCATAGGATGAGTGAGTATGAGCAGGAGAAGAAAGAAAAGGATTTGAAGGAGAGAGAAGAGAAGGAAAAGGAGAGCAATAAAGAAATCCCGTCGACGGCAAAGAAGCGTGGGAGGCCAAGGGGCTTAACCAACAAGGCCAAAAAGAAAATTATGGTAGATACGAATCCACAAGTTCGAATTAAAGAAGTGGTGTGGTTGGGGGTGAACTTTGGTGTTGAAAATGTTAACCCTTTCATGTTTCCTTACATTGCGAGAGCTAGGGATGTAGCGGCGGATGGTCATTGTGGTTATAGATCCTTTGCAGAGGTATTGGGATATGGAGAGGGACAATACCTTAGAGTTCGAAAGGATCTATCTGCTGAATTGAGGCGGAACAGAGTCATATATGAGTGTGTAGGGAACAGGCCATCTATCGATGAGCTTTTGCAAAGTATTTCGTATGTGGACAGCCCATGCATGCGACAACATTGGCTCGAGATGCCCATTGGTGGTTTGATATTTGCCACATTACACCAGGTTGCTCTTGTGATGTTGTCGTGGAATGGATCACACACATGCTTACCTATGATGGGTGTAGGGGGCCCTCCGACAAAGATTTATGCCATAGCTCTTGTGGGACAAAGAAACCACTTTATACCAGTAAGTATACTAAATGATGACTTAATTATGATTACTTGAAGTGTAATTGTTGTTATTTATGGTTACATATTGTTTCTTGTAGGTGTGGTTGAAGGATGATGCGCCGCTTCCTCCTCCTCCAATGGATTGGACAAGGAATCATGACCCTAGTGTGAAGGGGTGGGACAATCTGTTTACACAACGGATGGAAACATGGCGCAAACTTCGTGTTTCTAATGGTTTAAACCCAAATGTAGCATGTTAGAGTTATTAATGTTGGATACATATTGTTATGAATGTTTTGATGGTATGCATTGTAGACACTTATTTTTACACAGAACTGAAGTTAAACAAGTTTCATCTTACGTTTAGTGAGTTGTTTTAGCTTTGAAAAAACATATAATTGAGAATTTGACAAGTTAGCATGAATTTGACAAGTTCACGCGGGAAACAAGAATTTACACGTCCAGTGAAAGTAGACAGTAACAGTTTGTATCACCTTGTAGGGCTTGCAGCAATTTAAAGCTAGATTTGAGGGAAATTATTTGCGCTTCATGAAGCGCAAAAATCCATGAGAAAAAAAGGGTGGCTTTCGCTCGTCTCCCGTTTCGAACCGTAGACTATATCCTCAAACGCGTGTACCTGGACCAAGTGTGCCGCATTGGCTATCAATGTATATAGACAAGGATTTTTATTTGAACTAATGGATTTTCGACTCGGTTTGGTCAAGATTTATAATAAACATTCCGGTTCACCTATTTTTAGGGTTCAAAAAATAAAATTGTAACTGGTTCCTAACATATTGTAATTTAAATAATTTTATGGATATATAATATATGATTTTATGTATATTTGAATATGTGAACCCTTCGTATTTCTGTTAAACCTTTTATATAATCGAACCGTGATCAAATTAAATTGGAAAAATAAAAAAGGTATCGGTTCTTGAAATTTCATTTTATATGGGTTATTACAATAATTTTTGGTAAGGTTACGTTTAATGTTTAGGGTTTAGGGTTTAGGGTTTAGTTAGGGTATGGTTAGGGTATAGTTAGGTTAGGGTTAGGGTATAGTAAGGGGTTGGTGTTTTAAGGTAGGGTTTTAGGGTAGGCTTATAGTATATTTAGGGTAGGGTTTAGGGTATAGTAATGGTTTAGGATATATGGTTTAGGGTTTAGCTTAGGGTAGGGTTTATGGTTTAGGGTATAGTAATGGTTTAGGGTATATGGTTTAGGGTTTAGCTTAGGGTAGGGTTAGGGTTTAGGGTTTATGGTAGGGTTAGGGTTTAGGGTTTAGGGTAGGGTAGGGTTAGGGTATAGTAAGTGTAGTGTTAGGGTATAGTTAGGGTTGGGTTAGGGTTTAGGTTTAGGGTTTAATAAGGGTATGGTTAGGGTATGGTTAGGGTATAGGTAGTGTAGGTTTAGGGTATAGTAAGGGGTTAGTGTTTTAAGGTAGGGTTTTAGGGTAGGATTATGGTATATTTAGGGTAGGGTTTAGGGTTTAGGGTTTAGGGTTTAATAAGGGTAGTGTTAGGGTATGGTTAGGGTATAGGTAGTGTAGGTTTAGGGTATAGTAAGGGGTTAGTGTTTTAAGGTAGGGTTTTAGGGTAGGATTATGGTATATTTAGGGTAGGGTTTAGGGTTTAATAAGGGTAGTGTTAGGGTATGGTTAGGGTATAGGTAGTGTAGGTTTAGGGTATAGTAGGGGTTAGTGTTTTAAGGTAGGGTTTTAGGGTAGGATTATGGTATATTTAGGGTAGGGTTTAGGGTTTAGGGTAGTTTTAGGTATACTTAGGGTAGGGTTAGGGTTTAGCTTAGGGTAGGGTCATAAGCATCATACATTTAATATATTAATCCTCACATATATACAATATATCCATACACCCAATAACTAACAAGTAAGACTAATTCATACAATAACTACTACTCGTTAACCTAATTTGCAAGGGATGATCGCAATCCTAATTTGAAGTTCACAATCAAAAGTTCACACTAACCCTACCATTTTAAAAAATATCAAAATGGAAATTATCCCTTAACAATAATTTGCATCTAGAGATAAAACCCTAAACCCTAATTTGTCGCGTCATGAAGAACTATGTGTCATGAAGCATTGCGCTTCATGATGCGCTACTTTATGCAAACATGATCCACAAAAGACTGTAAACCCGTGTAGGGCCAATCTGGGCCAATAGAATTGTGACGCTTCATGCGGCGTAACGGTTTATGAAGCGTAGTCTTGCGCTTCATGAAGCGCATAAATCCGGAACAGAATTAACCGCCAACGCTGCCATATCTCCATCCATATCGGATTATGCAAGATATGGAAGTTGCGAGATTCTGCACGATTTATTTTGGAAAACATTATATGGTGGAAAAATATGGCGCCAATGTGGAACTCACCTTCTATTTATACGTTCAAGCAGGTCAAAGTAACTTCATTAATTATCAACACACTTAGGCACTCAAGAACACAGGAGCCATGGTTTCAAGGGAGCATTCGAGGGATTTGCAAGAGATTCGCCTATTTATGCGCGAACTCATGCAAAGCAAGGAAATTGGGATCAAGAAAGTTGGGAGGCATCTTGGGCGCTTAGGTTTTTTCCGGATGCTAGAACGAATTTTTGATGAGGAGATGAACGGCAATCCGATTCAACCTGATTTCCGCTTAGTGAGGAGGGAGCCTGTGGAGAACGAAGATGAAGGTGCTAGCGAGACAAATCCAATTATAATTGAATAGCTCGTTTTTAGGGTTAGGGTGTTTATGTTCTTTTACAATATTGTTGATTCAACATGTTTTTACGTCTTATCAAGACTAGTATGTTTATGTTATTTGCCTTACTAATGTAGTGAACTTCCATTGAAGAATTTCTTAACCTACAACTCTGTTTTATATACCTGTATTCACAATATTCAAGACACACCCTTGGTTTTGATTTTCAAAGTACTCACTCAATCGAATGGCCTGCCTGAAACTTCAACAAAAGAGCTGATGTAGCAAAAATATTATATGGTCAGTTGGTCACAATATGAAACAAGCGAGCCTGTTAAATATAGCCACCAGCTTAGAAATCAAATCAGCAAAGATCACTATTCTAGATCAACTAATTAAACAATCACAATCCCTTGATGAGCCTGTCCTATGAGCTAATCATCAGTGAGGCAAATAACACCATCCCTTGATGAGCCTGTCCAGACAGAATATCCCCTACTACCTTTTGTGATGTTGACAAAGGTCGTCCAATGGAAGCACCATTGTTGGTTACCAAAGCCTGTAAGATCAATAACCAGAAGTAACATAGGTTAAGGAAAGTTAAAAAAATGCTAGATAAGATTAGACGAATAGAAAAAGGTGTATACCTTAGTCTCAGGTGGCTAAACACTGGAATATGGAGTACGAGCCATACTGTATAGCGCTGATCTACCTCGAGATCTTGGGATGACAAAATCGTTTTGAGATTTTGCAGGAGTACTCAAGGGCTTCTGCACAGTACGCACAACAGGACTTTGTGACTGAAATCTTGTAAGAGCATGAGTTTCTTCCCTAACTGCTAGAACATGTGGTCCTAACATTGATAGGGATACTGCCTTAGACCTGCTACCCATGTATGCTTTCGCAATTTCAGCAGGTGAAGCAATATCATCATCATTGACCTAAGACAAGCATGAATAGTTGCACCAATAAAATACCATAAACAAATAAAGCCATTCAAAATAGAGAGCAGCAAATGCACAGCAGATATGAAAAACCTTCCCTACTTTCAATCTAACAGCAGGGGTCAATTCAGATCCTAGTACTTCAGATGGACTAGCCTTGTTTCTGCAAACAACACCATCAAGTTCTTGCCTAGAATGACCAACTGAAGGCTCACAAGGTGTCAACTCAAACCTTCTTTGTCCTGTAATACCAGATTTCTCCACTATTCTATATTGCAGCAACACACTAAGACGATCTATCTCAGACCTGCATAACAGTTGATAAAAATGGCAAGCATGTTTAACTGTTTAAGGAATAAAATTAATCATGATAATATGTATAGCTAGCTGCTTATGATAAGCTTATTTACATCTGGAAGGGCAAAAGTGAAGCTACCATGATGTAGAAGTACAGAAAATAATCGATGATATATTCCCATTCTTATGATGAGCCTGTCACAATCCCTTGATGAGCCTGTCCTATGAGCTAATCATCAGTGAGGCAATCACAATCCCATTCTTTTTGTATAGTCAGAACTAGACAGAATCAACACAAGGCAGATTATACACTGCAAAAAAAACCCCAAGTGTGAACTAAATGATGCAAGGGGCAACAGATGAGCAGTCACCTGTGCAGCTTCCAACCTGGAGTCTAAGCCATGCCATATGTGTGGTGCCAGAAATTCAGAAGTTTTAACTGATGCACACAACCTGCACTCAGCAGTACAGTCATATGCTCCAGCACAAATCTAAAATAAACATGAGTTCTATTATCAAAAAACTCATAAACATTCTCAGCAGACTTGTATTCCTTGATAAGCTCAACTGTCTCAGCAGAATCAGCATCTGTTTCACCTGAGAATACAAGCAAGAACCATACTAAATCTATATATATGGTATTGTGAAGGTGGTTCACATGCCCCAGTTTCATTAAGCTTAGTGTTCATCCAAAAAAATCTGAACTCAGCAGTACAGTCATATGCTCCAGCACAAATCTCTGAAAGAATTGACCACTCACCAGGTTTGACTCTATTTTTATTACAAGCACCAGTCACCAGAACTAGGGGCAAATTTCATACAAGCACCAGTCACCAGTACTTGATACAACAAGAAGAAAGCTAACAAGAGATACTTGACCTTAACCTTCAAGGCATTAACTAATCATTTGGTTCAAGTGCTTTAATTAGGTAATCTACAAGCAGCCAAAAATGCATAAGACCAAACTTCCATATTTTTTTGGATAATCTACAATAATACCTCAGGATGAATTTCAAGATTTTTGAGACCCACAAAGATGCACAAAGCCTATGCTTCTTGCAACACTATGCTTCTTTTGAAATATAAGGACCAAGACAAAATTGATAGCACAAGTTTTGAAGCAGCCACAACACCATTGCTGAAAACAGATTTCTAAAAGGACTACCAGTCATAGAAAGTCACTGAGCTAGAAGTTCATTTCAAATAGCACCAGATTCTTGAGGCTTCCACCCAGATAAACCCAGTTGATGAATGCCAACAATTAGTACATCAAGTGGCTCATTCCTAGAGTTAAGATTCCTTGACTCCACATTAACCATATTAAGTTATGAGCAATCTAATCATCATCATGCACAAGCACAACATAGATTCCTCTAAAATAGCAGGACTAACTTTCTTGTTGCTCCATTGCTGAAACAGAAACAACCAAGACAAAATAACAGAAACAACCAGCACACCATTGCTGAAACAAAATACTTTAATCACTTTCATACCAGAGCTTCCATGGAATGATGCAAGCTACTGAGCATAAACAAATTAGGCAATTCAGACACTGTTCTCAAACATTGCACTTTCATACCAGAACTGCAACAACCAGCACACCAGCAACTTCATATGTATCATGCTGCAGATGGCATCACTTCATATGTAGCACACCAGCAACTGCAACAACCATGACTTTAAGCTGGCACTACAACTAGTGTTTGATACAGATAATTAGAACAAAGCATAAGCACCATTAACACAGAAGGCAAACCCAGTAATAGATCCAGCAGTAACATTCAACAATGTGATTCAGTTACACTCAAATATAACTTGAACCAGTAACATATCCAGCAATCAACAATTAGCACCTCTATCAGACTAGTTAAAAAGTCTTGTTTTAACAGATCCAGCAACCATTACAAAATTTGATAACATATTAGAGTTCAGTGGAAAGCAACTTGTCAAATCACTAGTATCTGCACTAAGCTGAGCACAGCTCTCATAATTTGATACAGCTGAGCCAGAACTAGATCTGTTGCTGGTATCATCATCTATGCTCTTCTGAAATCCTTGACTGTAGTCCAAAGCACACATTCCAAAAGAAGTGTTCTCATAACTTAGCTTCCTTTTTTTCAGCTTTTCATCTCTCTTTTTAAGAGAGATTGTCTTCAGTTTTGGAACGTTGTGGTTCTCATAATCATCTGCTTCAGCTCTGCAATGCAAAAGGATATAATTAACTAGTGTTCCTTTGGTTCTCCATTTTGATCCACATGCATTGCAAAGTACAGGCTTGTCTGGAGGCCCGTTGCGCCATAGAGGGGTATCTGTGACAGCACTTGAGTCTCAGTAAGCAAATCATAGTAAAAGCTTTCAAAGATGTTATATCTCCTTGTTGAAATCAACATGACCCACATTCTATGAGAAGCTAATGCAGACAATAAGATGTCTAGTAACACAGGCCACCAACTATCAATTCACAGTTATGAATCAGCACAAGGCAGATTATACACTGCAAAAAAAAACCCAGGTGTGAACTAAATGATGCAAGGGGCAACAGATGAGCAGTCACCTGTGCAGCTTCCAACCTGGATTCTGGAAGGTATCTTGTACTACCTGTTGGATCCTGATGCTCTACAAACCCTAAAGACCATAGCCAACTACTGCACTCTCACTCAGACTGTTCTCCTGGAATTCTAAAAAAGCCAAGTTTCTAGCTTAACGGCAAATTCAAAGAATCATAAACAAAAAGCCAAGCACACATATAATTTCCGTGACCATATCATGTTTCTCTACACAAAACATGAGACCTGAACAATTCATGTACATGGCATGACTACTGAATTAAGTACACAAACTCATAATACTAAGCAAAAGTTAATATCCCTGAAAAAACTGAAAGTTGCAGCCCAACTAGTTATAGACAAAAATTCATGCCCAAATAATGTCAAGGAATCTTACTAAACTACGACTCCCCGTCCCCCGTGCCGTCAACTCCATCACCGTCCCTAGCCTCGGTGTCTTCACCTCCAACACCATCCCTAGCCCCGGTGCCCTCACCTCTAGTACCCCCTGTACTACTACCCTCCCCAGCACGACGAAGTCCGCTGCCTTCTCCGGGACAGTGCTGAGAATCCCTGAAAGGCCTACTCACTGGTGGAGGTAGGGGCGGAACACCATCCGCTAAAATGCTCAACATCTCCTCCAAATACACCCTAGCCACATGATCCGTCGGCATTCCCTGTAAAGCCTCTAGTGCGTATCCAACTGCCTGTTGCGCCCGCTGCACAATTTATTTAACTCATTAAATACAACACCAGTACAAACAAATATAATTGCATACAAAACTTTGTATTACAAATTAACATACCACAGTAACGTCCACCATAACTGCAGGATGGGCAACAGGGTCCCGAGGACGGTTCTGACGGTCTGATCTAGGATCTATATATGGATGTGTTACCCCGTCGAACCAGTCAAGATACGCAAGGTCCGCCTGCCAAGGATACCGAGCCACGACATGCTGCTCGAGGTCAATCAGGTGGTCATACCGCTCATTCCAATACAAGTCTTGGTTCCGGAACACAAGACTATAGGTGTTCATCTCCCTCGTACGCGAGACTACACGCGGCTCAATCGGATTTGGGGGAGTCGTCTGCACACGATAGTACTGGCGCAGACACCTCTCGGGCTGGTATGGCTCATAAATATCGAAGCAATGCAGAACTCCTTGATACCTAGAAATCCTATATTCTGTCTCAAAATCCAGGTCTCGGTTCCAAGGCGTCCAACAAACCTGCAAGTCCACGGGATAAATAATTTGCATTACAACTAAATAGGAATCAATATGTCAAACTATTAACACTTTTACCTCATCAGCAAGAATCTTGTCCATAAACCTTCGAATATCCTCCAAGCGCTTCGGCTTCTTCGGCCCTGATCGGTGGTCATTCCTATCTCGGGCACCCGCTCGGTCATCCATCAGAGCGTTTACATTCAACACTGAATGCCCACGAAAATGTCTAAAGTACTACCATATCCAAGCCTATAAAATTTAATTAAAATGAGTACCGAAATAACGAAAATTGTTCATCAACCAAAAAAAAACACAATACTATTATACCTTCAGAATGAGCATGCATCCTCCCAATCCCGCTGACCCCTGTCGAGATGCTATGCCCAAATGGCGGTATAAGCACGCCAATGCCGCAGCACCCCATGCGAATCTACTGGTAACACCATGATCCATCAAACACTGTAAATAGATCGTCCTCGCCTTGTTGGTGCTCTTGTCACAGAACAAAGTCTGGCTAAGCAACCACAGCAAGTATGCAGACGCTATGTGTTGTGGGTCCCGCCTATCCGCAATCATCTGAAGTATGATAGCCTGGAGATCCTTAGTCGGTATGGAGGTCTTATATTTGCGGTACTGTTGAGGAGTGAGCCCTAATATCTCCATCACACGAGTCTGGAAATCTCCGGCTCTCTCAATCTGTCTCACCACAGCGTCTCCATCAATCTGTATCCCCAATATCCGATGTACATCGTGGAGGGTGATCGTGATCTCGCCCCATGGGAAGTGGAAGCTGTTGGTCTCAGGATGCCAACGCTCCACAAAAGCTGTAACGATCGCGTGATCCGATCCTCCGTATGTCAAGGTCGCTAGACGTCCCATACCGGTCTGCTGTACAATACTCCACCACGTACCCGGCTCCTCAATCATATGCGGCTCAATAGCCGTCCACTCTACAGGTCGTGAGTGGGCCCTAATGGTATTGCGCCACTGAAACAGAAAATTCAAATTCTCAATAACGTTATTCAATCATATGAAATATTAACCTAAAATAAACCGGTATAAAAGAAACTTACCAAACTATCCTCTATAACAACACCCTCCCGACCCTCCAACGACGCAAGTGTCCACCTCCATATCGACTCTGCTACATGAGTCGGGTACGTCCGAAGGAGGTCTGGTACTCGCGGCCCTCCAGGCTGCCACATCTCGTCAGCCGGAGCAGGAGCGGCCAGAACCTCCTCTACTGGGGGCGGTACGTGCTGAACCACGGGAACGGGGTCCGTCCTCGGATCAGATGGCGGAGGCGGTGTCGGACTACCGGTAGCGCGAGGAGGAGCAGGACTATCGGTAGCGCGAGGAGATGGCACAGTAAAATCAATGTCCCTCGATATGTCCTCATCATCGTGCCTATCAATATCTAAACCAGGCGGATCTCTCAATGCATGGTCGCTCTCAAGGACAGCGTCGTCGGTCTGAGCAACCATCTCAACCCGAGGGGTCGTATCAACATCCCTCGTAATATCCTCAATCGTGCCCAATGGAGATTGTGAAACACGCGGAGGGGTAAGCGTCTGCTCATCTGAAGGGTCAACAACATCAGTCGCCGGAATCTGATCTATTTGCGGCGTCATATCGACATCCATAGGAGCGGATGGCCTTATATCCTGAGATGTATGCATATCCCCAATATGCTGCTCTATCTCCTCGCGTTGCAGCTCTGAAATCAATGTATCTACTATTGTCCCCGTCCTAGCCTTCTTTGGCCGAGGCTCGACCTGAGCATGCTGCTCCGCTAATATGCCCCGTGACCTCGCATGTCGTGTGTTCTTCTTTTTCGGCTGAGGAGGCGGCATCGAGACGGGCGTAGAAAAAGACGCGCATCTCTCCTGAAACGCCTGTTGAAATTGTTTCTTTCATTATATGCGCTCGATATTCAACTTTGCATTCCCATGATTTCATAAATATGGAACTAAATTTGTTCATAACATAATTTTATGAATATGTTTTCTCTTCAATACATGATTTTCAATTATCGATATTATGTTTTCAAATCACTTATAAAACTAAACTACATCCATATTCGAGACTAAAGTATATAATCAACCATAACATACATATATTATAATTCAATACAATTGTATCTACATTCTGTGAATAGAACTAATTCTTATAAATCTCGGAATGAAATTACGTACCGATAGACCCGTCTTGCCCCACCAATCTTTTCCAAACTCCTTTCCCATGTCAATCGGAGTGGATTTGCCGCTTGAATCACCGACCACAACATTAGTCGGTGGGATAGAGGGATCCACCGACGCTCCACCGCCATCCGGCTCTACTCGTACATCCTGACCTCTACCACCCTCCAACTCCATATCCGATCCATGTACAGCCAACTGTCCATCAACACCATCGCGACCTCCGACATCTCCCTCGTTACCGCCGACGGCTCCACCTACACCACCACCATCTTCACCTACATATATAACAACAATATGTCAATCTTCTTTTCCATTTGTATGATGAACATGAGTATTCAATTCAAACTAAAACTTCAACAAAATAAAATATAAATATGAAGAACAATATATACATCAACTAACTCATCATGAAACAATTAAACAAGCTTAACGGCAAAAATCTGTACATATTCACAACGAAGAGATTGGATATGTTCCAGAAACTAAATCTATTCCATATGAGCTTCTTCATCACATTGAGAAAACAGATGTCACATCTCCAATTCGTGTTTTGTTTTCTCATGTCTATATGTTTTTTGCTTATACAACTGATGCTCATTATCAAACAAGTTCATTTCACTGAAGAAGGTTAAGATGGAGAAAGAAAGAGAAGGTTTTCCCATGACTTCTTTGAGAGAAATAAACATTCTTCTTTCGTTCCATCACCCATTAATTGTTGATGTTAAAGAAGTAGTTGTTGGGAGCAGCCTTGATAGTATTTTCATGGCAATGGAATATATGGAGCATGATCTAAAAGCATTGATGGAGACCATGAAACAGCCATTTAGTCAGAGTGAGGTTAAGTGTCTCATGCTGCAGCTTTTGGAGGGGATTAAATACCTTCATGATAATTGGGTGCTTCATCGTGATTTGAAGACCTCTAATTTGCTTCTCAACAACAGGGGTGAATTAAAGATCTGTGATTTTGGATTGGCTCGTCAATATGGAAGTCCTTTGAAACCATATACTCGTTTGGTGGTTACTCTTTGGTAAAGGTGAGCTGCTTGACAAGTTTTATTATGTAATTCTCATTGCTTAAGAGTTTACTGACACTGGCTTCATGTAATTTATATTCTGTCTTTTTTTTCCCAGTAGAATAGGATCATGTATTTTGTTCTTTACTCAGCTACCTTATTTTGCATCAGGTTTTTTTTCTTGTTGCATTTCTTATTGTTTGCAAAGCTGCTAAGTATCATTCCCATGTCTGTTTTATAATGTTGTGCATTTCATGTATGTGCTTTGACTATGTAGTTTTCATATATTGTTTTTGTTGTTTGTCTTGTTCACACAGTGGTTGCTCCTTTCTGCTATATTGATGTTTTTTTGCCTTGAGATAGGCTCTCTGATTTTTTTCCTTAGCAGTCAAATTGTGTTGAGATGTTTGTGTGTATCATGATTTGGGTTCTGTGTGAAATGCCTTCCTTATATTTTGGAGGTTTTTTAATGCTATTGTGCAAATTGGTACGTGTATCTTACAATTTTTTAGTGGCAAGGACTTAATGTTTCTCATTTGTTTCATTATCTAGGGCACCAGAGCTCTTGCTTGGAGCCAGACAATATTCAACTGCTATTCACATGTGGTCACTTGGTTGCATTATGGCTGAGCTGTTATCAAAGGAGCTCTTGTTTAATGGTAAAACAGAGTTCGACCAGATTGACAAGGTACTTTTATGACTAAATTTGTTCATCAGCAAATGTGATGTCTGCATAACCCCCAAATTCGACCTAAATGCCCATAATTACACAATCATCAACCAATTCAACAAATTCAACCTATAGCTTTTATAATTTTCCAATTGACAATCCAAAATTCACAATATGATTTCGGTAGAACCAACATTAAAAAGCAAAATTCAAGATTTAGGGTAATCGCCACTTACTTGACTGGGCCGCCGTCACCGGAGAACCACTCTCGGCGTCATCCCTAGGAGATGCAGGTTTGTTAAGCGACGCCGCTGGAGGAGAACCACCACCAGATTTATCACCACCTTCGTTGTCCATTTTTACAGCGCTCGAGTTTATCGGAATGGGATTATCAGCGGCGAATGCCTATCGTCCGGCTAACAGAAACAAATGAGGAAGAAGAAGAAAGAAGCGTAGCGCTAATTGTTGCGGAATTCTACGCTTCATAAAGCGTTGTGATTCGCGACGAGTCACGCTTCACAAAGCGCCATCTTTTCACCGGATCACGTATTCCTTCTTAGGGTATCCGTTTGCGTTACTCGTCATAAAGAGTAACGCTTCATGATGCACAATCTTTTTTGTGTGCTCGGAAAAAAAAAATTGTGCCTAAAGATTTGCCGATAAAAAATTATGGTTATGTTTTAATTAAAACGAGTCCCCTACTTAATTAATTGCCTGGCGGCGGGAAGGTCCACGGATCATCATTATTGAGGTTGAAATCAACTTAATTTATCAAGTACCATGCATGACTTTCATCAAGTTTCTTTATAGAATACCTGAATTATTCACGGTATTTTTGAAAAATTCGTTATTAGGAGACGTGTGTATTTTGTGTTTTAATGTCAACTTGGATGTGTATCAAAATTAACTTTATGTGCATCAACATTGATTGTTAGTGTATTGATTTTGTGATGCACATTGTGCATCGATTTCGAACTTTTTTTTAACCTTTCAATCATGTGTATGAATACTATAGTTATAATTTTTGATGCACATACCATTCGTTTCAATGCACGTGCAAAATAACACTTTTTGGTTGTTATTATGCAATATGGTTAGTTTTAATGTACACATAATAAGAGACACTTTGTGCATCGGTTTCACCTTGAATGTGCATCAAAAACAACTTTATATGCAACAAAAACTAATTGTTTGTACATCGGTTTTTTTATGCATATTGTGCATCAATTTCAAACTTTTTTTTATCATTTGTAATGTGAATGATAATTATAGTGAGCTATTGTTGGATGTACATGTCGTTAGTTTCGATGCACATATAAAATAATATGCACTTTTTGTCTCTTTGGATGCGCATATGGTTAGTTTTAATGCACACACATAAAAAGAAACACTTTTGTGCATCATTTTCACCTTTAATGTGCATCAAAAGTAACTCTATATGCATCAAAAACTAATTCTTTGTGCATCGGTCTTCTTTATGCATATTATGCATCAATTTCAGACTTTTTTTTCATTTTTTAACATTTGTTATGTGAATGAAAACTATATTGAGCTATTGTTGGATGTATATGTCGTTATTTTCGATGCACATATAAAATAATATGCACTTTTTGTCTCTTTAGATGCACATATGGTTAGTTTTAATGCACTACATAATAAGATACTTTTTGTGCATCGATTTCGCCTTGAAAAATTAAAACTAACTCCATGTTCATCAAAAGTAATTGTGTGCACGTCAATTTTTTGATGCACACTATGCATTCATTTATAGGGCGCATTCTCATGCTCATTTGCTTTTATACAATGCCTTCGAAATGGATATAACCTCTATATCAATTTTGGTACATTTTAACTAGATTCAGTTATCATTGTCACATAGCTGAAGTTTAGTTTTCCTTGGGTCTTCCGTGCAATGATAATACATGGGCCTTATTCACATACCATCTCGATTTTATATTGGAGCAAGGGTGTGTATATCATGGCCCAATAAATCCTACCTGAGGCGGGTTAACACTGGGTTGATGATGTTGTTATTGTTGTTTAGTTAATGTGGATTCATTTCAAACTTTTTATTTTGTTATCTTATTTATGTATATGAATAAAGTTTTTTCATATAGTTAATTAATTTTAATGCGCATACCATTAGTTTAATTGCACATGCATAAATAAGATGGACAAACACTTATCTAAGGTTTTGATGCACATTGTTTGGATTGTGTAAATAGGGAGAAATAAGGGTTGTTTTGTGTAATATGTTTGAAAGTGCTCAAAAGCCATAAAAGACCAGAGGTGTAATCGGTTCTGGACTTCTGGGCATCATTGAAGAATATATAAAAATCATACTTTCCTTTATCTTTCTTTCTTGACTCTTTCTATGCTCCTTTCTTTAAACCCTAATCTCCACTTTTTTCCTTAATCTTTCTCTTCTCTATTCCTAATTCAATCAAATCCTCTCTCTAATTTTGTCAGGACACGACACATATTCAGCCCTTTTTGATGCACTTTCAACTAATTTTAATATACAAAAACTCAGTTTTTATATAAATTATGTGCGCATCCTTTGTATCCATTTTTATATGCACAAAAATTCGCTTGTTATACTTTCGGGAAGCGACTAGTCGCTTTTGGCGAAACTTCTAGAAGCCAAGCCAACCCAACAAGCAACGAGTGAAGTGACTGAGCGAGCCATCTTTATTGGAAGAGACTCTGATCAAGTTTGAAAACAGTCTCTTTTTTTCTCATTTCAAAGTCAAATAATTTAAGTCCTTAATTTCTCTTCCTTCAACGAATATTGTCCATTCCTAATTTGCACATGAAAACGCCTATTTACACCTGAAGCGGACTTTTATTATAATGCATGAAAAAAATCGAACTTGTAATCTTATTGTTACTAGTTAGGAGATTTCATCCTTACCAAGCTGGGAAAGCTCCACAATAATATAATGTACTAGCAATCTAGCATCTACAAAGACAGAATAGTTAATGTGTGCCACGTACATTAATTATTGGGTATCTAGGATAGCGACTTCTATCTAACTCGTGTCTTGTAACGAGGGCACATGCCTAATCTTTCATCCCATGATCATTCACCATTCCTTTCCTGCTCATTTACTGTATTGCGTTGCTTAACTGTATATTTTACTTTTTTTAATTTTCCCTTGTATCAGTAACTAGTGTTTGATGCCATACTATGTACGGATATTAGCGGAAAATATAATAATTTTTAAAGATTTTTCTATTTTATACAAAAATAAAATAAGCATCTAGATTTAATAACTAAAAATCTCAACCTCAAGAAAAAAAAATATTACAATACAAGTATGCATATCAATGATAATATATAATGGATTCAAAATTTGGTCAGTGTGAATTGATCAACTGCCTAACAAATTCGAAATATGAATTGAGTAAATCGCCAAAAAGGAAAGATAACATAAGAATGAGATTGTTTTTCCACTTGCCTAGAAAGCAAAATGTTATCTTTGAGAATGATGATCACATAGATGATGTTATAAATTAGATATAGAGCATGGAAGGATGTGGATGAAGATAATGGGAGAGTGGATATATATATATAGTATTAGGTTCTACAGATACCCTTCTTAGAGTGCTACATTGTGCCTTAATATAGAACGTTAGATCTAATTAGAGTGAATGGATCGGATTAATTTGTAATTGGGATGGGTGAATGCAATTTTTCTGGATTAGAATTAGTTACCGTAAATTTAGGCCATAGAAAGATTATTTTTTGATTTTATTTCCAAAAAAAATCATATCATCTGCTATCCCTTTGAGAGCCGACTATTCCATTCTCGAAACCTAGAAATCGCTCTCTTCCATTGGTAAAAGCGTGAGCATTCTCGCCATTTCCTCGGGGTTATTTTCCGTGGCTTTCGGTTGGACCATAATTGGGAAATATCTAGCGTCTTCTTCCATCGTGCTCTTTCTCCGGCTTCTCTCCATTGAAGTTTCAACAAAGATCTGGTAATTTTCTACAAATTGATTTCGTTTTTAATAGATCTGGTTTTTCTACAGTATTTTTGATGATTTTCAATGGTAAATTTTATTATGTTGATCTAAATCTCTAAATTAATTGAGCTTTTTCTCGGTTTTATATAGTATGCTGATCTAGATCTGGTAATTGAGCTTTTTCAATGGTAAATTTTCAAATGGTAAACTTAATCTCTAAATCTCTAAATTAATTGATCTAAATCTCTAAAAATTGCTAAAAGTAATATCCTTGATTGATTGGTGTATCTTCGTACGAACTGAATGTATCTCGATTCTTTTATGATTGTCGATGTATCGATTGGTGTATATACACAACTTTACTTAGTTGTATACATGCTAAGCTTTATTTTTATACATGTTTGTATACACGATTTTTTATGGTTTTTGTTGAACTAATTGGTGTATATACACGACTTTACTTAGTTGTATACATTCTATGCTTTGTTTATATACATATTTTTATGTATTTACATGTAACATTTATATGATTTTAATTTATATATTCTCGGTTTTATTGTATATTTACATTGTAGTTATTGGATGTATACATGGTTATAAGTTAATTATAAGCATTTGCATGGTAATATTAGTTTGTATGCGACAATGCACTACATGACTTTAATTTACGTATACACGGTTTTATTTACATATATACATGATAATATTCTTCTTTATACATGATATGGTAATATAATATTTTTTGTATGCATAATTTTAATTTACATATGTATTGTTCTAATTGGGCTACATACATGATTTATTACATGTATATACATGGTAATGTTCTTCTTTATACACGATCATGTGTAGGTTATTGGATTTACGACTTGTGCCAAAACATGATGCCATGAGAGATCAAATCATTCTGACCGATTGGATGTATAAGGGGAAGATGTTGAGATTTGTCTTAGGCTAGCATGGTGTTGGAAAGAAATTGTTAAAATGCGGTCGATGAAAACAAGGAGCTTGTTAAGAATGGAGAAACTGCATTGGAAAAGAGTTGTGTTCATTGTATAAGGCCTTCTACAGTTTTTAGTATAATATACACTAATGTTTCTTTGTCATTACTTGTATAAATGAATCCAAAGAAAAATGAGACGGAATGTAAATTCATGTATATAGATAGTTACAACCATGTATATATTTACTCAAAACCATATACACACGTGTTCTACCATATACACAAATTGCAATGCATAATTGCAAATATAAAACATTGAATACTGAAAAATAAAACTATGTATATATATACTCAAAACCATGTATATACGTATTTGACTGGCTGAAAGTCGTCGTGCCAAATCAAAGATAAATCCCTAGTTACACAACTAGTATAGTTGGTAAGTCGGGGTCGAACCCAAGAGACACTTGTATCCTAAGTTTTATTATTATCAACTCAAAGAGGTAACAAATAGGGGATTTTGGAATTAAAACTAGAAACTAAGAATTGAAACGAACAAAGCAAGCAATCAAACAATGCAAAAGTTGGATTTTTATCAACCAGGGAAAAGCAATTCTATTCAAGTATCCACTTTTCTTCCTCAAGTTATTGATCCTAGATTCAAACAAATTATTTCTTTTAGTTATTCCTATCCTGATCAGAATTATAACATGGCAACGAGACATGCAACTTAACATCCAAACAATTCATGAAACGATCATAAACAATAGGGATATTAGCATTAAGAACAAGGATAAACAGGATACATGCAATTGAATTCCAACGAGTCAAACAATCAACATGCATTCAAATCTCTTCTCAATTGTTTTAGTCCAACGAGTCCTAAATCAATTGAGTTGCTACAAAGATCAGGCTTTGCTACGAGAAAACCTAGATCTAGCAATAGATAATGTCAATTCCAACAAGTTGGCCAGACAAGCAGAAATCAACAAAATCAATAATAATTAAGCACAAGAGAATTGAAATAACCTGTAGAAATAAACCTGAATAGACAAATCTCACAACAACTTGAGTCTGAAAAGCTTCAACTCGAATAGAATATAAAGAGTTTAGTTCTCCATAAGAGAGAAAAACATAAAAGGTCTGAAATTAGGTCTAGCAGAATAGAAAACAAAGTCTGAAAACTAAACTTAAATAGTCTCGAAAAATACTCGAAATAAAAATATAAAAGGCAACTAAAATAAAAGATAAATAGATAGATAAAACGTCGCCTCCGATCTTGCTGACGTGGACTTCCGCGACCGTGGTGAGCAACCTCCGCGACCGCGGACTGCAGAATCTTCCTCCGAATCAACGTTGACCCGCGACCGCGGCCTTAGGCCTCCGCGATCGCGGCACTGAATCTTGGCTCCACCGCGGACTGCTCAGCTTCGCAGCCTTCACTTCTCGATCTTCTAATCCCGACTTCAATTCTTCCAATTTCTTCAAGTCTTCGGTCTCTTACTCATATATCATTACAAGCACTAAATGACCTAAATCTATACATAAAAATGTATTAACTAGTCCTAATTATGCTATATGAAATACAACATATCAGTATTCGGGCAAATTATTACATGAATTGGATTTCATCATTGCTCAAATCTAAAATCACGAATACAGATATATAAAACCATGAATCATATGTTCAATATAATATAAACACTCGATACAGATCATAAATAATATGTTCAATATCATGTATACACTCGATACAGATCATGATCATGTATATAAAAATTACAACAATGTATATACTTAATGGGGTTCATGTATATGCATATGCGAGGTTTCTAAAACGTGAGAATGGAAACTGATTTTATGGTTCCTAAAATTACGGGATTTTGTAGATCTGAAATTAAAATGGAAACTGTAAGATTGGATGGAGAAAATCACGTTATATCAGATTTAATTGCCATTAATTTGTTTGCATATTTAAGATATTATAGTTACTGCATACAAAAGTCTCCATAATAAGATTGATACTCCCTATAATTACCACCGTAGATTAGGTTCAATCTAACGCTCTATATTGCGTCACAAGGTAGCAATCTAAGAATGGTCTTATTAGAACCTACCTATATATATATATATATTTAAGGAAAGTGGTTATATGTTTAATATGACCCAAATTAAAATTAAATACTATAATTTTTTTCAATAATTGTTATGTGGCACAACTTTGTACACTAACATGGGTTTTGCTTTAATTTAATAAAAAATTAAAATTTATTTACTAAGTTAGAATGAATGAATCTTAGTAAAAATATTAAAATTAATTAACAATTATCTTGCTTGCTAAACACGGGCACGAATTTAGTTATGGTGGAGTTTACAAAAACTCTATCGATGAATTTAACTAAATCTCAACCATTTGAATATAATTTAATAATTAGATTTTGTTTGTTCTTTCTCCACATCTACTAATGATTTTAATTTTTTTTTCACCAGAACAAGACTGGAGTACTTAAAGTGGACGCACGCACCTTTTATATAAATAAGACTATAAGAGCATCCTTGTTGCATTTATCGGAATTTACTTGGTCAAAAGATTGTGATATACAAGCATGTGTATCCAATACTTTAGCTAAGTGACATGTATTTCCATAGTACTAGGAATTGACCTGCATAATAGGTATTAGGATTTTTCTAAAGCAAAAAAATCAGATTGTTGTATTGATAAAAGGGCCCCTTTAAATAAGGTTTTATAAGAGAAATATTTTTGTGGATGTTTATCGTTTTTTCTTGGGGAATAGTCTATCTATTTTACATTAAATATATAAAATAAATTAAATACAATTAAATATTACACCCACAATTGCCCCCCTCAAATGGTTTGTCGCGTTAATAGATCGAAGGCTTGAGTCATGTCAGGTACACATTGTTATAGTAATCTGTCATGTACGCCGCTAGCACCATGCAGCCATGGCCGTTCCAACGCAATGTCAAAGACGTGCTCCAACCACCAAGGCAAGAACCTCATAATCGAGCATTGACGCATCTCATCCTTGCACCTAGCCAAGGTTGTGCAAGCGCACGCCAAACGCATCGGTGCGTCTCAACCGAGCGTCGTTAACTTGTGCCGCCACCGAGTGACGACGCCACCAAGGCGTGCCCTTGTCTAGTGTCGTGGCGCATGAGGTTTTGTCCCTTAGATTTGGTGTGCCTTAACTTGGATCATTTCTATACATGACTATTTCTCTTTATCATATCATGGCAAGTCACTTGAGTCAATTTCCAAATCGACATTTCCTAGTGACTTCTTAGCCTCAACATGTTGTCAACGGGATTGATGACTTTTAACAAATCACCAACAGATTACTATAAATGTGTGCGTGGAGCTTGCGGTACGCCTAAGGCTAAGGCACAAGGCGTCGAGTGGTTGCGATTGAGCTAAGGTATGGTTTCGAGCTTGTTATAAGAGCCTAATAGCTTTGTGCATCATCTAATGAAGGTTATAAAGCTTCTCTAAAACTTGGTGAATGCTTTAAGCAAGAACCAGAGCTTGAGAATAGCTTGGCACATTATGTATGCTAAAAAGGAGTATTGAAGCTTCAAACTAGCTTAGAGTTAGCTCTAGAATCTTGAATAAGCTCTTGACTCAAAGTATAAGCTTAGTAAGAAGCTCATGTAGCTAGGGATTAGCTCATGGAAACTCAAACAAGCTCAAGTTAGCTCAAGTAGTTTGAAAGTCAGCTCAACGAGCTAAAACGCAACTCGAGCCAGCTCAACTAGATAGATGCTAGCTCAATTAGCTAAGGGCCAACTACACTAGGTAAGTGACCTAGCTAGGTACCTAGCTATGCTAGCTTGGTGTGTGCCTTGGTGGGCCAGCCCATGGGGCGCGCGTGTGGGTTGGATGGGCCACAAGCATGGACGCCTAGCATGGGCCTCTTGCATTGCCTTTTGGACCGTGGCTTTGGACTTTTGGATTGGATTTCTTGATGGAGTTTTGCGCCATTTTCTTGGGCCAATATAGGCTGTTTTGGAAAGCATTTTGGAATCCATGGTGGGCTGATTTGGACACCCAAAATGATGACAAGGAGAGAGGATATTGGATAAGGAAGAGCGGTTACAACTTCTCCTAAAAATCCTCTCAACCTCTCCTTTCTATAACCGACTTTGTAATCACCTTTTGGGCAGTTTTTGGACAGAATATCATGCCTATATAAAGGGGGTTGGTTTTCCATTTTGGATGTAAGAGAGAAGACACAAGTCTACACCAAAATCGGTGGGAATTCAACACTTGATAGTCGAGAAAGACTAGAGTTGTTTGAGTGAGGGTTTTCACGAGTGAATCAAACACTAAGTGTGTATATCATGGATTGATCTTCACAAGTACGAGTGAAGAAAGAACCTCAAGTGGCGTTGCATGAAGAATTCGTCCAAGTGAAGGAAGAACCGCCGGCGTCATGGGAAGACGACTTCGTTCAAGTGAAGAATAAAGAGGAATCATAGAACTCGAATAAGGTACGTTTGATCTTAATAGATATGTCTTGCCAACATGTCTATTGTTTCGTATGGTACGTTTTATCCCACAATGATATTGCGCTATCCCTTGGCATGGAATAGGGGCAATATCCATTGAAGGAAAGCTTGATTTCATCGAGTCACTCGTAGCCTTTATCTGGTCATCTTAATAAAATGTTTTAAGTGGGTCGATGGTCATTGCCTTAGGGCCTATACCCAACGAGACTACCCTTTGGGGTCTACTCACGAGATTACCTTTCGAGGTCTACTCAAACCACCTTGTTGTACAAGGATTGACTTTCACTTCAACTTGTTTATGCAACATACTATTACGTTTTCATATCCAAAAAACCAACATAATCTTCATGCCTCCTTGCAAGCAAACCGACTTTCACGGTTTTGTCATCGGGATCGACCTTCTAGCGATGACAGCCAAAGTCCAGGGGAATCCCGGAGCGATCTTCCTGTCTTCTTGCAATCAAACCGATTTTTCACGGTTTTGTTGCGACAGTGGTGCATTCTTGACAACTCTTCGGACGATGCTACTAACAACCTTTTTGCAACATAAAGGCGAAAACATAACTTCATTAAGTAAAAAGAAAGTATTTAACCACTAGAAAATGAAAATAAACCTACGAATGGGAGGTCTCGTTAAAACCTTTTGGAAAGAAAACCCTGTGGGACAAAACCCACCGACGAGGAAAGAGTGTCATGCTTCTTACAAACTTGCTACTCTAATCCTGTCTTGCCCCACTAGGGGCCTGCCTATCCATATATGACATTCTACCTCTCTCGGGGTTGCGATGTCTCCTGTCTTTGTGCCGACATTCATCATAATAAAGAGCGGAATCTCTCTTGGCGCGACTTGAGGTTCCTCTATGCTCCTAGGATTGATCGTGTGTCGGGCATGTGCATTGACCATAGTTTTGTGAGTTGGCTCGGCATCGATCGTTATTACCACTGTGCTTCAGTGTTTGTTCTTCCGGGCGGTGTGCCCCGTTGTGGTCATCCGGACGTCATCATTGTGTGATCGATAGCGACGTTCACTATGTGGCTGACCGTTATCCACATTATGACGTCGCTTATGTTCGAGCTTGCGACTGTGGGGCCGTGATCGTTGGCTTCTTAGGTTCCGCTTGTCGTCTTCAATGCAGTTCGGGCTGACATTCAACTTCGTGACTTGGGTTGTTGTTAACTCGGTATCTGCGGGTTGTGAGTCAATCCTCGACCTCTATTTTTTGTTCTCCTTGGTCACTATTGTAGTTTCTTTGCCTTTCGTTGTTTCTCCATTAGTTGATTGGTTGTTGTTGGGGTGTGGATTCTGCAACTTCTCAAGAGTTGCGTTTAAGTGGAGGATCTCTTCTGAACCCGCTTTAACATGCCTTCTTGCTCTCGTCGGACAACCTTCTTTGTCTTATAATCCCTTTTGATTTTCACTGTCTCGCCCTTTGACTGCGCTACCTTCTCTAGTGTTTCATCGAATTGTAATTCAAGGTGGTGACAGTCTCTGCTAGCTTGTTTACTATCATTCAAGGGTTTTATTAGAGCTTTGATCAACTCCTAGTGACATTCCTCTCGACTTTCTTTCTGCAAGGCGTATTTGTCTCTAACTTCAGTGCGGATAGCGTTTGGAGGTAGCTAAGGTTGACGTGATACCCATCGACGGCCTCATCGCGACGCTCACTCGCCGAATCTGCCTCCTCGTTTTCTTCGTCAAAAGTGGGATAGTTTTGTGGGACCTCATAAGGCTTCTTTTGTGCGCACAATGGCATGGTCAACCTTGTCACTTGACCCGGTAGGAAACAAGTATGTCGGGATTTTGTTGTTGTATGTAGTCCCTTCTTGCTTCTGCGAACTCCTTTTTTGTTCTTCCTTGCTTTTCGGTTTTCACCAATGTTGATGGTCCTTCGCCCTTTGTCGGTCTCATCTTGGACGGTATAGTCGGGATTGCTACTTGTTTCGACTTTGTTCCGGGCAGACTTCTCTGCTTGGATGTCGAGCGGTTACGCGGCCTTGTTTCGACTTTGTCCCGGGCAGACTTCTCTGCTTGGATGTCGAGCGGTTACGCGGCCTTGTTTCGACTTTGGCGTTTCTTTCGTCATGGTCTTCTTTTCGAGCTTGACGGGGGTTTGTATTTCTTTGGACCACCTTTGCTCTGTGGGACCACATTTCGATTCCGATATCACTGGCCCACTCGTCCTAGTAATTGTTGCTTTCTTCTTCGCCTCTGCCCCCGACGTAAGTACTAGTCGACTGCTCTTCTAATTGATGTGGTCTATCTTCTTCGTCTCCGATCTCGGGGTTGGCGGCGACTCTCCCGATCACTACGATCCACGACGGGCGGTGTCGAAGAATGCATACCGGTGTTGAGGTCGTCGTAAGTGGTGACGTGCAGTGGCGGCAATGATCCCTTCCTTCGCAAATAACGGCTGGCGACAACAATCTCCTTGTTGGGATCCGAGATCGGCGTTGGCGATGCCGTGCGCTCACCGGTTTCGATCGGTGGTCTTGTACTCTCTTCACAAACGACGCCAATTGTAGTACCTAAAATTGTCATGCACAATTAGTACTATGGTTTCTCTAAAGTAAAGAAAACCAAATCGTTTTATTGATGAAGAAGGTCCCTTTAAATAAAACTTTAAAAAAATAATTTCTCGATAATACTTATTATCTTTTCTTAGGGAAAAATCTTTCTATTTTACATTAAATATATACAATAAATTAATATTACACCCACAATTTTCAAGGTACCTGATGAGATCTTGTGCACTACTCTTTTAACATTTATATAAACATGTTTGGAAATTGATTGTATTGAATTAAAATTAATTTTATACTACTATAACATGTCATAGTTTCATATTAATATGGAAGCTAGCTAGTGGAAGTCTACCTGCAGCAGCAAATCCGATTCTTCCAATAAGCTCTCGCACATAAATACTCCAATAATCACAAGCCAAGTCAACCCAATATGTAATTGAAGTAATTCCATTCGACGTTGGTGTCACAAAAACCTTCTCCCACCTAACATTCACCAATTCTCACTTTTAATTCTTTTAATTTCTAATTTCCTGCAAGAAAAATCCACAAAGAGCAGGTGTGCGATCAGGAGAGGGTCCAGGTGTGTGATCTTGTAGCCCAAGGACGCATTAAATTTATTTATTTTTTGAAATGAAAGGGAGGCAATTAATTAAAAGAAAATTAGACTTCAACTTTGCTTATAAAGTACTACTACTACTACTCTAAAGAGAGAACAGAATGAGAATAGGGTCGTCTTAAAACTTTTTCTGCAGGCAAGTGGATGGTGTGTTTTTGATTTGCAAAAGAGAAAGGAAAAATCTCAACTTTGGCCCACTACATTTCATTATTCAAAAAAAGCCCCTCACACCATTAAATGCCGATTGAAAACAAGCCACCATGCCTCAATCATCCCTATCACATGCTTAAAACCAGCTTCCAATAAAAGCCTTTTGACCCCATCCTATATCATCCTTAATTACCATTACACACTTGCAAACGTTTCCAATCTCAACTCCTCCAAGAACTCTCAAATTTATGGAGAACAAGAATTTTTAATCCAAATCTTGGAATAGGCCTGTAAATTCATGTTATTCCAATTGATCACTTGAAACATTTTTCAGACTATTATATGCCACTCATTCAAAATACTGAATTTGCAAATAAAACAAATTTAAATAACTAATTTTTTACTAAAATCTAACGTTTTTAGCATGGGAAACCAACCATACAAGTTACAATTCAAAACTATGAATTACAAGTCCTTGGTATTCATTGTGGGCGGTGGTGGGGTGAGGGCGTTATGAAAGCAGTAGGAATTAGTATCTTTCAATCCACCTGCATAATTCCCATGAAAAGGAGATCCTTTGTCCTAAATCGTATCACAATGTTTAAATCATTAGATAACATATACTTCGCATATTTCAAGTGCATTCTAAATTAAATTACATTTATTGGAAAAAAAAGGTATGGTAGTATAATAACGAGACACCATTTTTGACAGAGGATCGAAAATACCTCAAAATGAGACCCAACGCAACCTGCAAACAAGAACTAAACAGAATGTGACAAAGCAAAGATCAAATATGAACACTCTTTAACACATTCATTTCCTTACTCATTGCGAACTCCATATGTCTATTTATATCATCATAATCTCATATGCTTTAGAATTTAGATGACAACTTTTCACTCTTACAATTAACTCAAGAGGCAAAGGCAAGAATCAGACCAGTGGACTGCTCTAACAGCACAGGAAAACCCAACGGCCTAATCTCTTGCTCCTCCATTTTAAACATACATGATTTACCTAACTCTCTGTCTCAAGTCTCAACACACACACACATATACTTTGAACTTGCATAAATAAAACCTTACAAATAAAACACTATCTCAAAGGACCCAAAGTCTCAGGCCCAAGAGAAGATGAACTAACTACTCATACTATACTATAGTGATAAATTACTCTCTTTTGCAGCCGTCCTACAAAACTTGTGGGCAACAAGCAAGATTCAAGGGTTCTTCAATCCAAGCCAGTTCTTCATTACCCAGATCAAAATCAAAGCTGGGAAGATCATCCGGTTGATCCAGAACGTCAAATCCACAGATTGGAAGATCACTAAACAGATTGAAATCATCAAAAACCTGTCCATAGTCATTCACAAACAACGAATCCAGCTCCATCTGAAAATTAAGCCCTTGACACTCGAATTGCTTCTCAACTGACACCACATCAAACATTTGGACTTCTTCCACAGCAGAAATGTTTTCAGAGCTCTTGTCAGATGAAGTGTGTTCAGAATCCTCCAACACAGTAGAAAGGTTTGAGTTGTTTGAAGTGGTTGTTGTTGTAGTAGTAGATGCAACGAGGGCATCGAACTCGGCTTTCTTAAGCTGATAAGCTTCAGCAGCTTCTTCAGCTGTGTTGTAAGTGCCCAGCCAGATTCTAACACCCTTGATCGGATGCCGAATCTCAGCCGCCCATTTCCCCCATTTCCTCTGCCTAACGCCCTTGTACTTGTTGGAACCACAAGCTCTGGTAACGGGTTTCTTGAATCTGGCGCCATTGTTGCTGTCCTGGAAAGAGAGTTCAGTTTGAGCAGGACTACTTGAAGGTGAAGGTGAAGGCGAAGGTGAGAGGGGGAGCTTGATCTCGTGAACGATGCGTTTTGTGAGCCCAGATGGCTTCCTGCTGTCTTCTTCGTCAGAAGAGGAATCGGTGGCTTCGGGATCGTAGCAGATGACTCGAATCTTTCGAACGGAGTTGGAACTCATCCGATTCCTTTTGTTTTTGTTTGGCTTGATGTAGTAAGAGGAATCTTTGCTAAGAAGCTGCGTAGTACACGGAACTGACATCTTTAAACAAAAAATGGTTTTAGTGATTCTGGAGGGAAGGAAGCTTTTTATTGTGAAGAAATCAAGCAGAGGGTTTTGATGGGGTTTATCAGGTGAGGATTTGTCTGAAGAAGAGGAAGAGAAAAGTGAACCGATCTATGTGAAATCCACAAAAGCACTTTACTCCAGAACAAGTCCTGCAAGAACATTCGACCAAAAAAAAAAAAAAAAGTCCTGCAAGAACACAAGGGGAAATCAGAAAAATTCCCAATCAAAACCCTAGAAAACACACTTGACTAATTCCGCCCCAAAACACACCAATTTTCTTTCCAGCATGAAATTTCCAAGCAAACTTGAAGTTTGATGCTAACAAAAGTCCTGCTTAAAAGGAGAATTTGTATGTTGTTACCTTTTTGACCGCAAACGCATCGAAGCGGGCGAAGAACTCAAGTGGTTTCTCTGCAGGGAGAATCCGCAGAGCAATTGAATACTGAAGAAAATTTCAGAAATCCAAAGCTTGAATAGCAGGACCAAAATCAGCAACACGAACTCTGCCGACATACAAAATCCTCTCTTCTCCTTTAGTTTGAAGAGAAGAAATACTTCTTCTCGTTCTTCGTCTTTCCCTCTGAAACCCCACCAGTTATTAGTAGAAGAAAAAAAAACACAGGAGGAAAGAGCAAAGGGAAAAACAAATTTTCAGCAGCCCCAACAGATTTATAGAGAAAACAAATTGAGAAAGATAAAAAAAGAAAGAGACCCACCAAGTGGAGAGAAAAAAAATACAAGATAATTTGATTAGGAGCCTATGGCTGTGAAATTTCTCGCTTTGTCTATTTATGTTCTTTGGATCAGTCAGTTGCTCACTTTTCTCACAGTGAAACTAAAAATGGGAATTTCTTATTAATTTACAGTACGGGGGAAGAAAGAGCAGAGAACAGTACACAGGACACACTCAGAGAGGCCACAGAGAAGGCAGAGAGCAGAGCAACAAGGAATCAAAAGGGCGAACGCAGATCTCCATGAAAAATACGATTTAAATTTTATGGGCAGTTGGAATTCCCGGAAAATAAAACTAAAAATGAAAGAAGGGGATTAAATTAATAACAGTAGAATGGGGAGTAAATAGCTATAGTACCTGTGTGTTTCGTCTTCTTCACTGGCACCACGTCTGTGTCATACCGTTCACCTTCCCAAGCGGTCAAATGGAGGCATTAAAGGGAGGTGGGTGAATTTAATTAAATTATTACCACGCAAATTTAATATTCCGTATGAATAAAAATCTGGGCAAAGTAGTACTTGCAGTACTATTTTTAACATTTTTTAATTTAAATTTGTTTTGGTGGGAAATAGCTGGCATGTGTGTGGGGATGCATTTAGCATGATACATGGATGGGCATATCAAGTCATGCGGATCCTGCGTGCTTTTAAGGCAGAATACATCAATAGACCCCTGTACTTATATTTTTTTTCCTATTGGACCCTTGTACTAAAAAATGTTCAAACAGACCCCTGTACTGCCCCCAATTTTACCTATTGAACACTTTCAATCTTATTCTCCTTCCAGTGTACATCACGCACCTTATGTGTCATGTTATTTTGCCAAATAAGCCAAAATGGTCAAATACGTACATGTTATTTTGCCTATTGAACACTTTCAAGTCTTCACGCGCCTTATATAACATGTACGTATTTTGCCAAAATAACATGTATGTATTTGACCATTTTGGCTTATTTGGCAAAATAACATGACACATAAGGTGCGTGATGTACACTGGAAGGAGAATAAGATTGAAAGTGTTCAATAGGCAAAATTGGGGGCAGTACAAGGGTCTGTTTGAACATTTTTTAGTACAGGGGTCCAATAGGAAAAAAAGTATATATTCTGCCGTGCTTTTAATGCGCTTTTGCGCTCCCACTATTTTCTCCACGTCTACTTACGCGCGTGTTGCTACGTCCCGGTAAAAAAAAACTTTAGAAGAGTAAGAACTATAGAAAGTAATCTACTTTGGTGCAAGTTCTTATAATGAATGACCCTATATATATGTCAATGGTGGAGTAAACCTTTGGTAAATCTCCATGATTCATACATGAAAATAAGGATGTGAAGAAGGTGAATAATTCACCTTGTACAAATTACCTCCAATCTACAATATTGAATTATTCATCTACATGATATGTGTGATACAAGTAGACTTGTCAAAACTGACCTAACCCGCTAACCCGACCCGACCCGCCCGATAATTTTAGGGTTAACACCCGAAAATTTGAACCCAAAACCCGAAATAAACCGAACCCGCTACAACCCGAACCCGTTGGGTTGAAACCCGAAACTCCTTGGGCTGACCGATTTAGCTTATTTATAGAATTTTTTAAATTTATTCTGAAACTTATAATATATTTTATTATTAAAATAAATGAAAATAATATATTATAATTAAATATTATTATTTAATTAAAAATTAATTTTAATAATCATAAGAAAAAATGATATTTTAGACCCGTTGGTCAACCCGACCCGACCGAAAACCCGATGTAACCCGACCCGATTGACCCGTGACCCATAACGACCCGGAACCCGATTTAACCCGAACCCGAAATGACCGAACCCGAACCCGCCCAACCCGACCCGATTGACAGGTCTAGATACAAGTAATGAATATGTATAGATAACTTGTTGATCTCATGTAATTTGTAGGAGAAAATGTCAAGAGTTCATATCATTGAAACTTCAACAACAACAACAACAACAACAACAACAACAACAACCTAGTGTAACTTCCCTTACGGGTATCTGGGGGTCAAGATGGGGACACCCCTGACTTAACGCAATGGGGAGCGACCAAAAGACTTGATAAGACAATAGAATACATGTAAAACAAACAAATCAACCAAAAAGCCGAAAATTTAAACAAAACTAGAAGAAGAATAAGCATAAAACAAAACAAAGCAAAGCATAAAATGAAACAAAGCGTCGGATCTTCAAGGCCCTTTGGGCCGGTCTGTTCAAGTGATTAGCAGTCCACTATTCAAATCTTCTCTCTCCAACTATCCACGCACATTGCCAACTATGTCGAAATCCCCAACTGACTAACATCTTGTCTTATACTATCCTTCCAGTTCCAACATTTCTTCGATCGTCTCCTCCCTCTGCGTACGTCACCCAAGGCCAGGCTCTCAGTTCTACGAACTGGCTCCTCCAGGCCCCGGCTCTAAGCATATCATTGTAGCTTATTTAAATAATTTGTTTCAAAGAGGGGCTGGTCTTTTTTGAATTTTTATTATGTAGTATTTACAATATACCAAATGTACTAACGGTATGGTTCTAACTAAATTCAGTTATTATTGTCAAATAGCTGAATTTCAGTTTTCTTGGGTCTATCGGGTGTACACCCTTTCCCTTGAGTACCCCCTTTCCCTTGGACAGGGGTACCCCCATCTTGACCCCAAGATTCCGCTGTAGCGGAGCCTCACTGATTCAATGATGATGATGATTTAATAATGGTATTGGTGTAAAATAAATGTGATCCATGTTCCAATTTTATAAATTGTGTCTCAGTTTATCGATAATGACAAGCAACGGAAAATTCGAGAACTTTCTACCTTGTTACCCGACGGATGGGTGAGGAAAATAACGTTTATAATAATTCCAAAAAGTTAGATAAGGGATCGTCTATATTGGTATTCGAGTAAAAATAGATGGTTTTCTACCTACTCAGCCTCATCTTTTGTTTCCCATGAAGATAGAATGAAAGACTTTGACTTTGATTGGATATGACGATTAAATGTAACTCCAAAGATTAAATTTTTCTTATGAAAAGTTGTTTAAACGGACTCCCAACGAAAGATCATATATTACAAAGACATGTGGTTGTAACAACAAAATACCCAATGTGTCAGAGTTAACGAGAAACGACAAAACATTTGTTGCTACAATGCCCATTTACTCTACAATCATTAGCTAAAGTCCATTCCCAACTTGTCAGTAGCATACTACAAATCGGTCCAAACAATGTCTCCATAACAACAATCATACAAAGACTAAAGAGACAATTGACAAAGACACTATTTACTAATTTAGCCATATCATGGTGGAGCGTTTCGTACTATCGAAACAGATCCACTTTCAACCAACAATTAGATGACCCTATAAGAACTTTAGAAGAATTTATAAGACTACAGATAAACGATTGGAAAAAAGTAAAGACGTTGGATGGTCGACATGAAAATCTCTCGAATGAACCCGTCATAAGAAAAATGAAAAAATGGAAAAAAGAAGGCATGAACTAAACCACTGCAGAGTTTTGTAAAAATTAATTTTGATGGAACAAGAATAATGGGATGACAACGTCGGGATACATCACTAGAGATCATTACGGAAATGCAATCACAATGAATGCCATCGTCAATGACCAATGGAATGTCATTCAGGCAGAGGCTCGAGGAATGCATGAAGCTGTTTGTGAGGCTAAGTTCAGAAAGTTCACGAAAGTAGAAATTGAAGGAAACATCCTCATTGTCATCAACACATTAAAAGGAAGCAGATCTTGCCCTTGGCAATTTGAAACGCTAATTGTTGATACGTTAGTTTTATTGTAATCTTTCGAGGTTGTCCGCTTCCTTCATACCCCTCGTGACTACAACCAATGGTGGACCCAGAATCTAGTGGAAGGGGGGAGGGGCGAAAATATTTTAAAGGTAGGACTTATTTATAAAATTTATATCGAGACGGGAAAACGAGCTAAAAACTTTGACTTGCCATAGAAAATAGGACAATGTCATCTCAATCATTTAGGGTTATATATTATAATAAATATATAAAAGAATATTAAAATACAATAAAATAAAATAATTTTTACATTAATTTTAATGATCTAAACTTTTTTGCATATCTAATAATATGAAAGTTTTATTTTAATATATAAAACTTATTAAGAAAAAAATTAATGTATTATTAATTAATTTCTAATCAATAAATATCCTCTACTAAATTTATCATTCATTGTTTTGTTCCATCCTATACTTGATTCATACAATACAATAATGAATAATCAACATCCAGTTCCCAAAGATTTATTAGTGATGAAATATATAACTAATTAATTAGTAAATTATTTTAAAGCATATTATTAGTCAAGGTAAAAATAACATTTCCAATATTTATATTTTTTACAAAGTAAATGCAAATAAGTAACTCCTTTTTAGGTATGTTCTTTTTTATCAGCCAAAATTAATTAACTTTGACATATGACCTTTATTATAAAATATGAACATATAAATAAATCTTATGTACCAATTTTTGTATTTTCTAATTAATCAAAAAATTGAAAAATTCTATCAAAAAGGGAAAACAATAATTAATTAACAAAGTTAAGCATTGGGAGAAAGTTGAGATTGTGGAGACCATTGATTGGGTATAATTCATTATTCAATTTACGCATTTGAACATTTCGGTACCTTTTAAAAAACAAGGGCAAAGTGGGGGGATGCACTGTGTTGAGAATCGAACTCGGACATGCATTTAGCAAAGCGGGGGGATGAACTGTGCTGAGAATCGAACTCAGGCATGTTGCCTCACGTGAGAGAAGAGGGGCACTCCTTACCAGCCACCTATTAAAGCTCTACCCAACTATTGCTTCTATTAAAAATATATACTGAGGAGGGGGGCACCTCCTCAAGCCCCTCCCTAGATCCGTCACTGATTGCAACAAAGTGGCGGATTTGATCACTGATTTTAAATATGTTGTTGGTGCTAATTAGATTCAGACTTATTTAGGATTTCATATCCTCATACATAAGAATGCTATAGGTTGAGGTTTTTTGGCCTAATCTTTTCCTACTAAAATATTAAAAATAAAAATAAATGTGATCCGTGTTTGTAAAGAACGAAACAGAGGAGCACGCCTCGCACATGATCGTGCTCGGGAAAGGGATCAACGGCTACCAAATTCGCCACGTCAGTCAATAAAGCGATGTCCAGATCCACTTCTGAGTATTCTCTTTTTTATCTTTTACAACCTCCCACGTATACGGCACTCGCGTCATAAAATCTACTGTATTGTGTATTTAAATTTGGAAACCTGACATTAAAATAGTCTTTTCTGGGGTAAAAATATATAACTGATGATTTTTTTTTGAGAAACATTAACTAATGAATTGAATATTACTGTTACTGAACGAGGACTTCACAGACTAGTGGAGTAGTAATTTACTCTGTCCCCCATAAACGAGCTAGTCACGTGTCATTGCTGCATGCATTGATCATGCATGACCATGTCCCACATTTCTTACATGATCATGATCATGCATATAAACTCCATGGATAGATACATGCGCATTAACACTTAACGTACGGCAGAATACATCAACAGACACTTGAACTTGTACATTTTTTTCAACTACCACTCTGTACTTTGAAATTTCAAATAAACACCTAAACTTAACTATTTTTTGCCTTTTAGACACTAAGCCCTTGAGTGAAATAGACTCGCGGTGACGTGGATGCCACATATGCGCCATGCGGGTGCCATATAGATGCCACGTATATAATTATTTTTTATCTTTTCAATATAATAAAATTTCCCAATAAATTTAATAAATAAATAAAAAAATATTAAAAAAAAACTCTAATCCACTTTCCAAATTTGTTAAAAAAAATTCTAGATCTATCTTCTATCAAAAAAATATCAGATTTACTTTCCAAATCTATTAAAAAATCCTAGATCTATTTTCTACCAAAAAGATCTCAAAGAAGTGAACGACAATCTCTGGAACGACGGACTCGGGACGGGTTCTCTGCCTCGTCAAAATTGGCCTCTTTGAAACGACGGACTCATGAGTTCCGAATTCTTCACAAGCCGGCATATCTTCTTTCGTCGTCAAAGTCTACAATTATAGATCGGAAAGGACGGAACAACGGACTCGGGAGTTCGAAATTCTTCACCGACGACATATCTTCTCCGCCTCTGAAACGACGGACTCGGTCGGCGATGTCGGAGATTTGGTGGTCTGAGATCTGGGTGGACGGTCCTTCGAGATCCGGTCGACGGTGAAGTCGACTAGATCTGGGCGTCCAGATACTATCCTTCCTCCTCCCCAAATCCGATAGCCTAGGCCTCTCCTCCTCCTTTAATTGAGAATGACAAGTTCAAACCGGCGGTGACCGCCAGCCCCGAGCCCCCGACCAGATCTGGTTCTCGTTCCGTCCTGCCGCCGCTGAATTTAGGGATTTCGTTTGACTAGTTTGAGAAGATAGCCGGCCGAGTATGGTTGATTCAGAGGCGGAGAAGATATGTCGCCGCTGAATTTAGGGATTTCGTTTGACTCATGAGTTCCGAATTTAGGGATTTCACTTGTGTGAGAAGACGAAGATCAACTTCTTTTTTAATTCTTTTCATTTTGTTTTTAGTTTTTCTTGTCTTCTTTTTTATTCTTTTGCCTAATTAGAATACTAAAAAAAATTCAAATTCAAAATTTACAAGTTCCCTACTCGCTCACAAAGAGATTGAATCTCACACGCTATGTCACATCAGCGTATAGTGTTTAATAGAACAAATTTAATTTAATTTAGATGTTTATTTAAAAATTTTAAAGTACAAGGTGTTGGTTGAAAAAAATGTACAAATTTAAGCATCTGTTGATGTATTTTGCCCTCAACGTACATGACCTTACTGGCCATTTCATCTGTCTTCAATAATATCCTTTTTTTTAAGTATCCTGATATTAATATTATGAATAATAAAAAAAAAAATGAAACACCATTTAGGATAAATAAATAATTTTGGGAAGCACAACTTGGTTACGCAAATGGGTATGAGTGGGACCTTGAGGAGTGTGGGGGTTGCTTCGTTTTGCCGTCATGGAAGATGACGTGACATGGCGGGCTTTCCGCTCATTTTGGCGCCAAA
Source organism: Fallopia convolvulus (assembly GCA_964016875.1). Lineage (NCBI taxonomy): Eukaryota > Viridiplantae > Streptophyta > Magnoliopsida > Caryophyllales > Polygonaceae > Fallopia > Fallopia convolvulus. Next base: position 56,597,049 of record OZ024720.1, on the reverse strand, counting down.
GCTAACGCCCAGGCTTATGGGCGGGGGCAGCGAGGCCAGTCCTGACACGTATCCTTGCTTTGTGACAAGTGGCGTCCAGCTGTTGGCGTGCGACCTAAATGCTGGGCACATCAAGGTGAGACCAGCTGACGAGCGGGGCCCATGCAATGAACCGAGAACTGATTTTTCCCACTCAACTTTCCATAAAAATTATTTGAGAAATTCTGATTCATACCCTCAAATTTTTGATTTTTTTGGATTGTATTCTAAAAAAAAATTATTCCGAATGATAACCTCTTGTATTGAAGCCTCAATACCGAGGGCTGAGGCTCATCTGGGGGTCAGAATTTCAATGATGCCCAGAAGTCTAGAACCGATTACATCTCTGAACTTTCCATAAAAATTATTTGAGAAATTCTGATTCATACCCTATCCTAAAGTTTTTCCTTATTTTTACAGTTGAAATTCAAACTCAGGTATCTCGATATCGACCCTGCCCAGGTCGATACCTCGGTAACGACTTTGACAAGGTCGATATCGACCCCTTCCAGTGCATTTATTTAGTTGTTTTGATTTGTTCTTAGCTTTGTTTTGCCTTCTCTTTTGCTTTTTAGTTTAGTAATCAAACATAACATTGCTTCCCATGGACGATCCTGACCTCCCTATATACAGCGGGGTCTTGACTACAAATTTATTTGTTGTTAAGTAAATCTCTATCAACAAATTGGCGCCGTTGCCGGGGAGATTTCAATTGTGCCAAGTTTTGCTCTTTTAGCGGTATTTGGGACACTGTTGAGTCGGTAACGACCCCTCCTAGGGTCGGTACCGACCCTGTCGGCAAACCCGTTTTTCCTTTTTCTTTTTCTATTTGTTTTTAGGATCATTGTCGAGTCGATATCGACCCTACCCAGGTCGGTACCGACCTTGTCGACAGATCTGAGTATTTCCTTTCAGTTTTTATTTTACGAGATCACTATAGGCTCGATACCAACCCTCTGGGCCTCGGTACCGACCCTCTCTGAGAACCCGTTTTGCTTTTGACTTCGTTTTTGTTTATGCTTTTGCTTATAGTGTATGCTAGCTGAAGGACGCCGAGTTATCTCTAATCCAGTAATAGACTCTGAACCCGAGCGATCCTTCCACCGCTGATTAAGAGTACGCAAAGCAATGGATACACATGAGGAGATGGCCGAGCAGATGAACGCTCTTCGTAGGCAGATGGAGGCGTTACAAGCTAATCGAGACGCTGCTACTACTGCCGCTAACGTTGCTACTGCTGCCGCTGAACGTGGACGATTAAACACCAATCGTTTACATGAACAATTGAACGCTATCCCAAGGAATGCCACACAATACATGCATCCAGAACTGAGGGTGCCAGAATCAGCAATAGTGCTTCCTGAGATAGAAAGGGCTTTTGAGATTAAATATCAGTTTATATCCTTAATTAAGAGGGCTCAGTTTGAGGGAAAACCTACTGAGTGCCCTATGGAGCATATTCGTAATTTTGTTGATTTATGTGAAACCATTGCTGATGATGGTGTTTCTTTAGAATATGTCCAACTAAAAGCTTTTAAATGGTCTCTTGCAGGTAAGGCTCTGAGCTGGCTAGAAATCTTACCTCCTAGATCGGTAAGGACGTGGAGAACCATGCATGACTTATTCATCACTAAATTCTTCCCTCCTGCCAAGACTACGGAGTTAAGGAAGCGTATTACTTGTTATCACCAGCTGCCTAATGAGACATTTGTGGAGACATGAGAGTTATTCAAGGAGATGCTTAGGTAATACCCCACCCATGGACAACCGCAATACGTTCTGCAAGAGATATTCTTTCAGGGTATAAACGCTGAGACAAAGAACCGCATCAACTTGCATACTGCTTGCGGTTTTATAGAGATCGAGCCTGACGCCGCATGGGAATTGCTGGATAAATTGACTAATTATGATGCCATGTATGGGACCTAGTAGCCACCCCAGCCTAAAAACGGCTCTATGTTCCAAACAAAGACGAAGTTGATCCTGATGTTCAAAAATCAATTCTTACGTGATGAGGTCAACCGTTTGAAGAAACAGGTAAGTTTTCTAAAAACCTCCCAACCTTGTCAAGAGTGTGGCTCTCATGCCCCATAGTACTTCTGTCTGCACTAACATTGAGCAGGTTAGAGCCGCTGAGACATATGTTGAAATGAATTATATGAGAGGGCAATACAGAAACCCACCTAATAATTATGATAGGTCAAACAATGATCTCAGATGGGGAGGTTACAATCAAAGTTAAAACCAAGCACCTTCACCACAAGAAAGGAAGGCTCCTCCTTCCAGACCACCAGGATATCAAGAGCCACCTTCATGGGTACAAGGGCTACAAGAGGGCATTCATGGAGTCCAAAGTTAATGATGTTCACAACAAGATTGATGGAGTCCGAGCTGACCTACATAATCAGATGAAGGGTGTACAAGCTCAATTGGGAGAGTTTGATACATGGAGAAAAAACGTCAAATCCCAACTTGGCAACCTTGCTGCACAAGTTCCGAGACCTCAAGGGCAACTCCCAGGCCACTCCGAAGAGAACCTAAGAGGCAGTTGTCCACCTCCGAAGTGGAAAAACACTACCGGACTGTGCCGAGACCGAGAAGAAAGAGTCCGGTACCGAGGACGATCCCCCCAGCGAGATTGATATCGAGCCTAAAACACTCGGTACCAAGGCTCCCCGGGTCGTTACCGACCCCAACTCAAGTAAGTCTTCACCTCCATACCACTCTCTTAGTCCTAGGTCGGTACCGACCCCACAAGGGTCGATACCGACCCTTCTGAAGCACTTCTCGAGCCCGTTTTGGTTCCAAGAACGGTGAACACTCTTCCCTTTCCTTCTATGAAATCTAAAGATTCAATAGAAGGGAAGCTTAGGGGTTTTGTTAAAATCCTTCAGGGCTTAAATATTTCTATTCCATTTACTGATGCCCTTAATGAAATGCCTGTCTACACTAAATTTTTAAAAGAGATTTTGAGCAGGAAAAGATCTATATCAGAGCTGTCAAGTGAAGTTTGATGAGTTATTTTCGGTGGTCGTTATACCTATCAAAGAATCCTAACTTAACCAATCTGAGTAGAATGGTAAGCAAGGGTCGATCCCACAGAGACTCGTGTACTAATGTTATTACTTAAGTGCCAAGTAACTAATATGGGGGTTTTTGATTGTAAATTCTAAACTACTATGCAAAATAGAAACTAACTAAGAATGCAAAAGATGGTTTTAATCAATTAAGAGACAAGCGTGTTCAACTAATTAGATCCATCATGATATTGCTTTATTGATCTTCGATTCTCTTGATTCTCTCTTCACTTGAATAATCTATTGTGGATAATGATCCTACTAAGGATTAAAACCCAAACTTCATATTTAGTTGATAGACCAACCAGTTCTAACAACCCTAATTATTTAATAACCTAGAAGACCTTCTAGATTCAATTAAATAACAGCATGAAGATTCAAGTTATCAATAGAAACAAACACTTAGAGCAACCAGACATCTAAATGACTTGTGAATTTATTCCCTACTTTAATCAACTTGTCCAACCGGTACTAAATTAATTAAAGTCTACTCTTGATCAGATTAACTCCAACCGGTAATTAATCAGATTCAGTTTTTAACTAGAAATTCAATTAGGTGATCAATCTAACAAAACCCTAGTTTAGATTCAATTAAGCACAGGGAATAATTTCTATTCAAGTTCGTTGAGAATCAATTAAACCTCACAATCATACACAAATCATGACTTCACTAATTAGCCAAACACAAAGGAAAATTAGCAATGCATAATTGAAATTGAAATCAAACTTACAAAGGTCTCAAAGTCTTCGTTAAGAGAAAACCCTAGCCTCCAAAAGTGTGATCAAAAGTTCCCCTAAAAATAAACTAACATAAAGTATTTATATGTCTCTAAAAATAACCCTCATAAGATATATTCAACACCCATCTCGGCCAAAATACAAGCCCATAAACCAACATGTCAAAGCCCAAAACCAACACTTGGCCCAAACATGCGTCCATGAGAAACCCCAGATTGCGCGGCATCGGCATGCATTGCGCGGCCGCGCAATCTCCTCCCCGCGTAATTGCTTCTCAAATGGCATTGCGCGGCGTTGCTATGCGACTTCGATCCCGCGCCTTTGCTCTTCTTCTTAGCTTGATCTTCCTTGCCTTAGCTCTTAATCCTAGTGCATCCTAGCTTCCTTTGCCTCGTCCATCTCGTCCATCACCACCATGTTCCATCTGCACTCGCCCCGTTGTTGCTCCTGAACCTAAAAACCTGTAAAACCGAGCAAACCAGCGCATAATACCCGACAACACAAAAACCTAAAAACTACCTAAAAACTAACCAAAACCTAACCAAAACATATATAAAACATGCATCTAAACTACTCCTATATGCGAGCTATCAAAGTTCGATCTATAAAGCTCCTTGAGAAACTCGGTGATCGAGGTAAGTTTGCAATTTCGATTGGTATTAGGACTCACCGTTTTAAAACTCTATGTGATCTAGGTGCCAATACTAGTTTATTACTATTATCTATCTGGACCAAGGCTAACATGGGACCACTGGAGCTTGTTGATATGAATCTCTACATGGCGGATGGATCTTCTGTAAAAGCAACTGGAGTCGTTGATGATGTCCCTATCCAAGTTGGAAAATTCTTTGTCCTAAGGGACTTCATTGTTCTAGATATGCATGAGGACCATGTGGTACCAATCATTCTTGGAAGACCATTCTTAGCCACCGTAGAAGCACGTGTAGATGTCAGGAAGGGACTTCTCATGTTTGATATTGGAGAAGAGAAGGTCGAATTTTATTTCAATCCAACCGTGAATGAGGGTGCTAGTTGTAGTACTGAGGAGCTTACCGTCCCACCATGGTTCGGTACCGATCCCTCTCTGAGTACAAAAACGGGAAAATGCAACAAAAGCACACTTACCGAGGAGCCTACCGACCCCCATTGGTCGGTAATGACCCATTTCGGAAGGAGTACGATGCTGGAGATGGAAAAAGGCATGATACCGAGGTACTCCCTAACCCAGATAGGTCGGTAACGACCTCCTACACCTCGGTACCGAGCCCCTTTCTACTCGATAAAGGTAAGTCTTCTTATTCTGGTTTGATTGATTCTGGTCATGATCCCTTTTCCCATCCTTGTTCTATATCAAAACCTGTTGTTAGTCATATGAAGGAGTCCAAACCTCCTTGGTTTTCGGATTTTACTAACCCAGTTGTAGGACTTCCAAGTATACTTGTGGATGATAGAGGACCAAATGTCCTAGAAAGAGGCTTTGATGCTTTTCCATCTAAGTATGGGGTTTCTTTTGATCCCGACAATGCTGGATGGAAGCCACCTTAGAGACAAGGTAAGTTCGTCGGGCTAACAACGTTTTCTTTCCTAGTTCTTTTTGCTAGTTTTCTTTTGACTTGTTTTTAGGTTAGAGTAGTGTAGTAGGGATAGAAGTTTTTCTAAAGTGACTCAGGTACAAGAAATTAAGAAGTGCTAAGAAGAAGAAAATCAAGAAGAATCGGTACAAGAGCAACAATGAGTACTCGGTGTACAAGTATGCCAGGTTCGTTACCAACCTTCACAGGTCGGTACCGACCCCAACAGATAACTGAGAAAAGTTCAAACCTCTTCAGTGATCAATGGTTTAAGCAGTTTTAGTTTTATTTTGTGAGTTTCCTTTTCCTTATCCTCTTTATTTTTATGTCTTTGCTTTAAACAATGAGGACACTGTTTGGTTTAAGTATGGGGTAGGGGGGAAAGGAAACTCAGTTTAGTGTCATTTTTTGTATGTTTGTGTTTTTAGGATTGATAATATTCCACTTAGATGTCCTATGATAGTAGATTGCTTGCATAATCATGTAAATCCATTTAGCATGTCTTTGATGGTTTAGCTCGAGTCTATCAAAAGATTGTTTTTATGTGAATTCTTAGCTTGTGATGAAATTGAGCATGTATGACTTTTAGCATGAGTTTAATTGCAATCCAACAAAATGATCTACCTTGTGAGTTAATTTTGGCCTTATAGGGAGAACATAAAAAATCCCTCTTCTTTTTTATGTGTGATTTACTCTCTTATGTGTATATTATCTCTTGAAATTGTGATGATTATCTATTTCTCGAAGCCTCTATAAGATTTTAGTTCATTACTTGTGAAATCATATGATGGAGAGCTTATTTTTCATGAAGCCTTATTTAATCCTTATCCACCCTTACATTATCCCTCTTTTTGAAGCCAATTTCTTTGTGCCTTAAAGCCTATTTTTGTAAGGCCCCACAAAATTATTTTCCTAGTCGATATAAGCTTGACCCTATTCTAGGATTAGTACTTAGTTGGTTGGATTTGTTTTGTGAGTTTGTATGTTGGTTCAATAAAGAAGGATTGGGATGGGTAGAATGGAAGTCTCATTGTTGAAAAAGAAGTTGTAAGAGAAAGGATTCTTGGTTTAAAGAAAGAATGAACAAGTAAGAAAAGAAAGACACTGCACCCTCGTTACCACTGGGGTCGGTATCGACCCCCTCCTTCAGAAAAAAAATCAGAAATTCATTGAAAATTCAGAAAAAGAGGAGAGGAGAAGGAGAAAAAAAGAAGTGAATAAGTGCAAGCAAAGAAAGGAAAAGGCCAAGGATTCTTTTGTATGTGTATATGAGACTTTCTAGGATAAATTTGGGTTATTGAAAGTGAGTTGAGCTTTAAAGTTTTAGTGAGTTTGGTAAGATGTTCTTGAAAAAAGTTTGGTGAGTTGTGTTGAGAGTTTAGGAGTCTATATTCCCGGATTTTTAGCACCACAAACCAAAATATCTCCACGCCTTTTTGTTATTACCAAGCCCCATTACAACCCGGACGAATGGAAACTTCTATGAAGTTTTTCATTGAGCGTAAGTTCTCTTGATGATTTTACTTGTTTTGGCAATCTTTGGAAGAGAGATTGGTGATATAAGTAACAATTTCTATGAGTTTTTGCATGTTTGATTGAGTTGAGAGTTGTACTTATAAGCCTAAGCACATGAGAGTTGAGTGAAACACATATCCTTTGTGAGGTTGGATTGTGATTGCTTATGTTCATTAGTTGCTCATATATGTGTGATGACGTTAAAATCACTTGTCTAAATTTCACTTATGCAGAAGTTGCTTTTTGATAAGGGCGATTGCTTGATAGATTGTGTTGATAGTTTTGATCTATGTTTGGTGATTGCTTGAGGAAAAGCAAGCTTAAGTATGGGGTATTTTGATGTTCATGTTTTTAGCATAGTTTTAGTATGTTTTTGTAGGTCTTTAAGCCTAGTTTAGTTGTGTTTTTGTGAGTGCTTTGTGTCTTTCTAGTATAGTTTGCATATTTTGTGAAAAGTATGGAAATTACGCTATCTGTGTGTTCTTGTGTAGGTTTTGAGGCGGATTTGGATGCATTCAATGGACATTAGAAGAGAGGATCAAGATAGGAAGAAGGAAAGAAGAAAGTTATGGAAGAAAACCCCGCAAAATCCAAAGGAAGAAGGAAGAAACATGAGAAATCTGTAATATCCGCTAAAATTCTAATATAATTTTTCCAATAATTTTTTTCCTCTCTAAAGTAGAGAATTTAATAATCTTTATAAGTTCATAATAAATTATGAAAGGTTATAAAGTTAATACAATGACAATTAAGAATTTAATTAATTATATTAAGAAAGTCGAGTATTCATTTGAATATCCTTCTCTTAAAAAGAGAGTTTAAATATTTTTATAATTCTTTTGATAATATATTAAAAATTATAAAGGCATGGTATAATGTCAAATGAAATTTAATTAGTTGAGACTAAATAAAAATGTCGAAATGTAATTGAATTAAATTTATAATGCAAATAAAATAAGTGAAAAAGGGTCATTGCATGCTCTTCTTCCCTCCATACTCTACAACCCTAACCCCATGACATCACCAAGCTTACATCACCAAACTTACATCACCCTCTCACCAAGCCCCACCAATAGACATCCACATTCTCCCTCTTCAATGGCCATAATATATATAATAGGTTTAAAATATGAGATTTGGTGATCATAGGAAAATATGAGATTGTTAAATAAAATCATGGGATTTAAAATATGAGTTTATATACTTGAAAAGTATAATATATATAATAGGTTTACTTTACTCGGAGCATAATTTAATGAATAATAGGATTTGATCAAGATGATAGAAATTATCATCCTAATACTTTTTATAATATATAAAACGATTTCATGTATTTTAAAAAGAGCATATTATGAACTCAAATATAACTTGACAAGATATTCCAATGGAAAAGTATGAGATAATTTGTTTAACATAATACTTGGGAATTTATTAAATAAATAAAGTACTAGAATAAGTAGAATATAATGTGATATATATATATATTAATACCCTTTTTATATCATAAGGTGGTTACATGTCTTTAAAAAGATTTGGTGATCATAGGAAAATATAATAATAAGAACTCATGTAAAAGTATTTTTTATATAAAGTTACTAGTTTAAAGTTTGTATCTTCTATTATTAAAATGCCTAGTTAGAAGATTATAAGATAAAGGGCTATTATTTAACAATATATCTCTAAGTGTAGAGAATTTAAAGACTTATGAACTACTTTATAATGATGATGGTTATGATAATAAATTTATTATATAATAAAATTTTAGTATGACATATCTCTAGGTGTAGAGATTCTAAAAGATATAAACTTTATTAAATAACTATGGTAGTTGTGATAATAAGTTAATATATAATATAATATTAATTATGCTAAGTTATGGAAAGCTTACTCTATAAAGTATATAGAAAGTTTTATTTATGGAAATTACTAAGAAAGTGGCCTAGTAATATTTTATCTCTGTTTAATATGGTTTATATATCTAAATAAGGCTTTACTAAGATAATGTTACTAATAAAATATTCTTTGATGAGAAAATAATATTTTAAGTATTACTTTGGATATTATTGATAAAAAGGTGATATTATAATAACACTAAGTTGAGATATTTTAATAAGGATATAATGGACTTTTATAATCCTGAGAATATTATAAATTTCAATATACCTTTTTAGGTTGAATATTATACCATATGCTTTTATAAGGTTGTCCTTGCTTATTTATATTAAGAAGTTAGCAAGTGAAATTAAAAGAATATTTTAATAAATTAAATAAGGAAATTATTGGTTTCCAAGAATGAAAATGTTTAAATATTAAGAATAAGACTTTATAAGAAATACAAGGATATTACTAATATAAAATAATAATAAGGAATATTATTATTTTATTCTCTCCACCTAAATTATTATTATAATAATTTAGTAATTAATTCTCTTATAAAAAGAATATAAGAGATACTTAAAACTTTGGAAGAATTAAAGAAATTCTTATTAAAGTTCGTTCGTACCTCTCGTGTCGATAGGTCGAGTCTCCGTTCCGAGTAAAGTCAACGATTTCCGTTCGTTCGTTCGTACACATTCGTCAGAGCTAAGGCAAGTGGATTTTTCCCCTTGTGACCTTTTAAATTCGTTTCCATGAAATTCTCGATGTTGGGAACAAATTGTGTGCTAAGTAACGAATGAACCTAGGAAATATCGATTGTTAGATATAACGACCTTTGTTAGTATAGTTCGCTATTATTATCTCATAGGACTATTTATGCTAGTGTGATTATGGCTTTGGTTGTTTATGGACTCGTTCAGAGATCCACGTTGAATGAACTAGTAAGGGGCGCGGAATAACCAACGTCTCTATATAACCCTTCTAAGTCGTAAGTGCCTACGTGTTTGAAGTACGACTTTCGGGATCATGATCTCATCCGCTCCGATTGCAAGGCTTAGCTAAGTGCCGGGAAACTGGGTTTCCCTTGGTGGATCGGGCTCACCGAATTCCCACCCTTTTTAAAATCATTAAATCAATTACACTACATAAGTGCCAATGCACCTTTAAGATATTAAAATCAGACCGATCTCAAATGATCGATCTGGCACTCGGTCCGCTCAGGGCGCGAGAGGTTTTTAACTCGTTTGAATTAATAATGTTCCCAACATATCTTTTATTCTCGATGCTAAAAGAGGCCTACAATTTAGTATCTCTTCTCCCGATTATCGAGCTATCTCCGCTTGAGATACGCTCTCCTTCGTACCGTTAAACCCCACATAAATAAGCCTTATCCTAAAACACAACCCGTTAATATCTTCCTCATTATCACTTGAATTACCGAAATACCCTTGGGAAGTTCCGTTCCCGCTTGCTTAGTCTCCTTAGACTAATTCCCCACTTCTGCATTTTTGCTTGGTATTTCTCGCCCTTCGCGAAAAATGCCAGACTGTAGGAATGTACACCGAAGTCTTGAAGACGAAGTCTAGAAGGTTCAAGAAACGTTAGGCGAGGATTGAAGGCCAAGGCAAGACGACATCGAAGGAAGGAAGAAATTCTCATAAGAGCAAGGCATTCCGAAGATAGTGCAATAGCTCTTCCCTTTTTAAAAAGCAAGCAAATCATCATCACAAGGGTTGTCTTGGAAAAACATACTTGTAAATTTTAGATTACGTATTCTATACCCTTTCTAAATGGGCTTTACTTTCCGCTGCTTCCTCATTTGTAAAACGACTCCCAATGTAATGAACGAAAGTTCTTATCAATAAATAAAATTCCGCTTTTGGTCAATTTCATCTTTAATTACATTTAATTAAATGTCAATTTCCACATTTATAAAGTGGTGTCGAATATCGATACAGTCACGAATGTTGTACAGGGTTCTTTCTCGACACAGTCATGAAGAAAGTGGTTAGTTCGTGAATGTTGTACAAGGTTCTTTGAGATGTCCCTTTCTCGACACAGTCACGGAGAAAGTGGTGTCGAATATCGATGTGCTTAGTTCGTGAATGTTGTACAGGGTTCTTTGAGATGTTGATGGCACTTGTGTTGTCACAAAGAATAGGTATGCCATTATACTTTAAGCCAAAATCATGAAGTTGTTGCTTAAGCCAAAGAAGTTGAGTGCAGTATGCAGAAGCAACGATGTACTCAGCTTCTGCAGTAGAGAGAGCAACTGAATTTTGCTTTTTGGACCCCCATGACACAAGACATGGTCCAAGAAATTGAGCCATCCCTTAAGTACTCTTACGATCAACCTTGTTTCCAGCAAAATCCGCATCCGTGTACCCGACTAGACTAAAGTCACATGAGGTTGGGTACCATAAGCATAAATCATTAGAACCTTTGAGGTACCTTAGAATCCTCTTGACAGCTTTGAGATGCGATTGTCTTGGATCAGACTGAAATCTAGCACATAAACATACGCTGAACATGATGTCTGGTCTACTTGCCGTGAGGTAGAGTAAAGAACCTATTATACCTCGATACAAAGTCTGATCAACCTTCTTTTCATTCTCATCTTTTCCTAGAGAAGTGATGGGAGAGATAGGTGTGTCAAAAGATTTTGAGTTGTCCAAGCCGAACTTCTTGACACACTCCCTGAGATACTTTTGTTGATGCACTCTTGTTCCTTCAATATCTTGAGTAACCTGAAGTCCTAGGAAAAACTTAAGTTCACCAAGCATACTCATCTCAAATTCACTGGCCATGAGGTTAGCGAACTTCTTCACAAGTTTTTCATCAGTAGAGCCAAAGATGACGTTGTCCACGTAGACCTGCACAACCCGAGTATGCTTTCCTTCTTTGAGAAGAAAGAGTGTCTTATCCACATGTCCTCGAACATATCCATGTTGGAGCAAGAATTGAGAAAGCTTGTCATACCCAGCTCTAGGTGCTTGCTTCAAGCCATAAAGAGCTTTGTCGAGTTTAAAAACATGATCTGGGTGAGTGACGTCTTCGAAGCCTGGGGTTTGCTCTACGAACACTTCTTCCTTAAGAAATCCATTCAGAAAGGCTGTTTTAACATCCATTTGTTGAAGCTTGAAACCATGATGAGCTGAATAAGCTATCAATAGACGAATTGCCTCAAGACGTGCCACAGGAGCGAAAGTCTCATCATAATCTATCCCTTCTTGTTGGTTATATCCCTTAACCACAAGTCTTGCTTTGTTTCTCACAACGTTTCTAGAATCATCAAGCTTATTTTTGAATACCCAACGTGTTCCAATCACAGTTCTATCTTTGGGTCGTGGAACTAGGTGCCAAACCTTGTTTCTCTCCAATTGATGAAGTTCTTCTTGCACAACACACACCCAATCTGGATCCTTTAGAGCTTGATCCACATTTTTGGGTTCCAGGACAGAGAGAAAAGCATTGAATGCATAGAAATTCTGAAGTGAAGAACTTGTGTGAACACCTTTGGAGTAATCTGAGATGATGTTGGTCAGTAGGTGAGCATCTTTTTGCTCATAGTTTAACTGAAGCTGAGTGAGGTCAACTACCCTGCTGTTGTGACCTTGATCAGTGTTGGAATTTTTAGCATCTGCAGCCTCTTCGCTTGCATCAGACTCATCATTGTCAGATTCTTCAATATTGGCAGTATCTTCTAGAGTAGGCATGTCAGGATCATCTACGTCGTCCACCTGATCCGGGTTAACAACCTGTTGAACTTGATCAAAATGCTGACTTCTGACTCCTCACAAAGATGAAAACCTAGATCTCCTTCCTCTGCATCAACAATAGAGTTGCCTCCCATGGTATTCTCATCAAACACAACATGAACACTCTCTTCAACTTTCTTAGTTTTTTTGTTAAACACTTTGTAGGCTTTGCTATGTTGAGAATAGCCTACGAAGGTTCCTTCATCACTCCTAGCATCCAACTTGCCAAGATTATCTTTTCCATTATTATGTACGAAACACTTACAACCAAACGTACGCAGGTGAGCAACGTTGGGTTTTCTTTCCTTAAAAGCTCATATGGTGTTTTCCCAAGAAGTGGTCGCACCATAGCTCTGTTTAGTACATAACATGCGGCATTGATAGCTTCTCCCCAGAGATTCCTTGGTAGTCCACTCTAGATTAACAACGTTCTTGACATGTCCTCCAAAGTCTGATTCTTTCTCTCAACAACTCCGTTCTGTTGAGGGGTTCTTGGGGATGAAAAATTATGACCTACACAGTTTTCTTTGTAGAAATCTAGAAACTGAGCATTTTTAAATTCAGTGCCATGCTCGGATCGAATAGAGATCAAAGGTACGTCAAGCACCTTCTCTGTAAACACTTTGAGGTACGGAAATCAAAATCATTTTTAAACACTTTGAGGTACGGAAATCAAAATCAACAACATGCACCTCAAAACGGGCCTCTAGGTTTTAGACCTCCTTTTCAACATCAACCTCAGAATCAAGCACCGAATCAAGGCCCATCCTCATCCACAGATGATATGATCCATGCTCTTACCCAGAATATGACCATTATGCAGCAGACTATGGGCCAAATTCAGCAAGATACCAAGTCGAGCATCACCAACTTGGAAAATCAAATGAGCCAACTTGCAAAGGCAATGAGCAAATTTGAAGCTAAAGATTCCAACAGGTTACCCTCTCAGACGGAACTCAATCCTAAACAGAATGTGAATGCAATCTCTCTCCGTAGTGGTAGAGTGTTGGAAAACAAAGCCGGAAAGCAACAAACTTTGCCTGATGAAGGGAGGCGAAAATTCGGAGTTTGAAGATCATGCCGAGCGCGGGAAAAACATCTAGAGCACCCCCGCGCCGCCGAGCCCTCAACCGCACTCCGAGGAGCCGAGTTACTGCGGCCAGAGCACGGTCAAAACCGGCCAGAGCGCGACCGCGCTCCGGGACGGCCAAACCGCGCCATGTGATTGGCGACGATCCTTCGATTCCTTCGACTTCGGCTCTCAAACCTCCCCCACCTTTTCTTGAAGCCATAAAGGAGACCCGTAAGATCGAGAACGATAAAGAGATCTTCGAAACATTTAGCAAGTGCGAGGTGAATATTCCGCTACTCAAGCTTATCAAGAGCATTCCCCTCTATGCTAAATTTTTGAAGGAGTTATGTACGGTCAAGCGGAATCTAAAGCAAAAAGGGAAGCAAAAGATCAAGGTCAGTGAGCAAATCTCAGCGGTCTTCCAAAGATGATTGCCACAAAAATACGAGGACCCAGGTATGTTCACTATCCCTTGTATCATAGGTGAGAAAAAATTTGAAAAGGCTATGCTAGACTTAGGTGCTTCTATCAATGTTTTGCCTTATTCAATTTATGAGTCTCTTGAGCTAGGTCCATTACATGCAACAACTGTAGTTATTCAATTGGTTGATAGGTCTAACGTTTACCCAAAGGGGATAATAAAAGATGTGCTTGTTATGGTTGATAAATTGATTTTCCCTGCTGATTTTTACGTACTTGAAATGGAACATGACAAGCATGCTGCTCCAATCCTTTTAGGTAGACCATTCCTAAAGACAGCCAAAGCTAAAATTGATGTGTGTAGTGGTTCATTAACCATGGAGTTTGATGGGGAAAAAGTGGAATACAATATCTATGATGCTATGAAATTCCCCTATGATGTTCATTCATTGTGTTCAATTGATGTGTTAGATACTCTTGTGCAAGATTTCTTTGACATTAATGATCATGATGAATTGCAATCTACACATGAAACTCTGTGGTTGATAAAGATGAAGTGGAATTTATGCTTAATGATGATATGCAAGAAATTGTAGCCGAGTTGAACGCTCACTATGAGCGACCACTCTTGCTACCGGGCTCAAAGCCCATTCCACTAACATTGCCAAGCGAGAAGCTTGTTCCCTCTATTGTTCAGGCCCCAAAGGTAGAGCTTAAGCAACTACCGGACCACCTCAACTACGCTTTTCTAGGTGATGGAGATACTCTACCGGTGATAATTTCAAACAAGCTGACTCAAGATCAAGAACACCGGTTGTTGGATGTTTTAAGGGAGCATAAATCCGCTTTAGGATGGACTATTGCCGACATTAGAGGAATAAGCCCCTCTACTTGTATGCATAGAATCCTATTGGAGGATGAAGCAAAGCCTTCAAGACAACCATAAAGGAGATTGAACCCGCCTATGATGGAAGTTGTGAAGAAGTAGGTCCTGAAACTTCTTCAAGCAGGAATGATTTTTTCCATATCGGATAGCAAATGGGTAAGTCCTACTCAGGTCGTTCCTAGAAAGGTGGAATCACGGTGAAGGAGAATCAAGATGGTGAGCTAATTCCAACAAGAATTCAAACCGGGTGACGTGTATGCATCGATTACCGAAAGCTCAACACGGTAACCCGTAAAGACCATTTTCCTTTACCTTTTATTGACCAAATGCTTGAGAGAATTGCGGGTCGTTCCTTCTATTGTTTCTTGGATGGGTATTCAGGTTATTTTCAGATAGCAATTGCACCCGAGGATCAAGAGAAGACAACATTTACTTGCCCATTTGGCACATTTGCTTACAGAAGAATGCCATTTGGTCTATGTAATGCACCCGCAACTTTCCAAAGGTGTATGGTGAGTATATTTGCTGAACATAGAGAACTTCATTGAAGTCTTTATGGATGATTTCACCGTTCATGGCAATGATTTTGATTCTTGTTTAAATCACTTGACACTTGTGCTAAAACGTTGTGAAGAAACTAACCTTTGTCTTAATTCTGAAAAATGCCATTTTATGGTAGAGCAGGGCATAGTGTTAGGTCATATAGTGTCATCTAAAGGGATTGAAGTTGATAAGGCAAAGGTTGAAGTAATTCAATCCTTGCCTTATCCTACTAATGTTCGGGAAGTACGTTCTTTTCTTGGTCATGCAGGTTTTTACCGCAGGTTCATTAAAGACTTCTCCAAGATCGCTTCACCCCTTTGTGAGTTACTCAAGAAGGATGTGACCTTTGACTTTAATGAAGCTTGTAAAAAAGCTTTTGATGAGTTGAAGGCTCACCTCACCACTGCACCAATAATTCAACCCCCAGATTGGTCCCTA
Source organism: Fallopia convolvulus (assembly GCA_964016875.1). NCBI lineage: Eukaryota > Viridiplantae > Streptophyta > Magnoliopsida > Caryophyllales > Polygonaceae > Fallopia > Fallopia convolvulus. Next base: position 56,581,135 of record OZ024720.1, on the reverse strand, counting down.
CCTTTTGAGCTGATGTGTGATGCAAGCGACTATGTGGTAGGAGCAGTTTTGGGCCAAAAGATTGGTAAGGCTTCTCATGTTATCCATTATGCTTCTATGACTCTTGATGAAGCACAGAAAAATTATTACACCACCGAGAAGGAACTCTTGGCAGTGGTGTTTGCTTTGGAAAAGTTTTGGTCTTATTTGCTAGGTACAAAGGTGATCGTCTACACGGATCATGCAGCCCTTCGTTACTTGTTGACGAAGAAGGAGGCAAAGCCCAGGTTAATTAGATGGATCTTATTGTTGAGTGAATTCAACATTGAGATCAAAGACAAAAAGGGGGCGGAAAACGTGGTGGCGGACCATCTTAGTCGCTTAGTTCATGAGGGGGAACGATGTGCTCAAGTCACACCGATTAGAGAAGAATTTCCAGATGATACCTTGTTTTCGGTACGTGTACTTCAACCTTGGTATGCTCATTTGGTAAATTTTCTTGTTTCGAGTGTGTTTCCTCCTAGCTTTAGCAAGGCCCAAAGTGATAAACTCAAGAGTGAAGCACGATATTATGTGTGGGACGATCCATATCTTTGGAAACATTGTTCCGATCAGGTAATCCGGCGTTGTCTTCCCGATAATGAGGTAACTTCAGTTTTATCATTTTGTTATTCTTATGCTTGTGGGGGGCATTTCAGTGCTAAGAAAACCGCTAGGAAAGTATTGGATGCGGGATTCTTTTGGCCTACTATCTTTCGGGGTGCGTATGCCTTTTGCAAATCCTGTGACCGATGCCAAAGGGTCGGAAATATATCCCGAAAGGATGAAATGCCTCAAACTTCAATTATCTTTTGTGAGGTATTTGATGTTTGGGGTATAGATTTCATGGGCCCCTTTCCTAGCTCTTACGGGAATATTTATATTTTATTACCGGTGGACTACCTTTCCAAATGGGTGGAAGCGAAGGCCACCAGGACTGATGATTCCCGAGTTGTGACAGATTTTTTGAAGGCACACATATATTCTCAAGATTTGGGATTCCTAGAGCTTTAATTAGTGACAAGGGATCCCATTTTTGCAACAAAACGGTCAGTGCGCTTTTGAAGAAATATCATGTCACACACAGGATTTCCACGGCCTACCACCCACAAACGAATGGACAAGCTGAGGTATCTAACAGAGAGATCAAAGCCATTCTTGAGAAGACGCTGTCGCCAAACCGGAAGGATTGGAGTACTCGCTTAGACGATGCTTTATGGGCGTATAGGACGGCTTACAAAACACCGATTGGAATGTCGCCTTTTCGGTTGGTGTTTGGTAAAGCTTGTCATCTTCCGGTGGAGATCCAACACCGAGCTTATTGGTCTGTGAAGAATTGTAGTCTGCAGATGGATGAAGCTGGTGAGTTGAGGAAGCTTCAGTTGCAAGAGCTTGATGAATTACGGTTAGAAGCTTATGACAACGCGACCATATACAAGGACAAGACCAAAGCTTGGCATGACAAGAAAATATGGAGGAAAAGTTTTAAGGTAGGTGATAAGGTTTTGCTATATCAATCTAGACTCAAACTTTTTCCAGGTAAGCTGAGGTCGAGATGGACGGGGCCGTTCATAGTAGCTCAGACGTATCCTCATGGAGCGGTGGAAATTTATGATGAAGCCACTCATTCGCTACAAAAGGTGAATGGTCAGCGCTTGAAGCCGTATTTTGAAGGATTTAGCAATGCTATTCTTGAAGAAACGGTTTTGAACGAACCAAACACATAAGCTGTAATGCGTCAAGCTAATGACGTTAAACAAGTTACACACGATTTTGATTTTGATTTTATTTTCTAGATTTAGTTGTGTTTTTGGTTTGTTTTTGTTTGGTTTTCGTTTTTTTTTTCTTAGTTGTAGGTAAAGTCGGAAAACAGGTACACGCGGTACGAGGAGGTCAAGACGGCCTTGCATTCATGGCCCGGGAACGAGCAAACCGAGGTCGAGTTACTAAGGCCACAACGCGGCTAGAGCCGGCTAGAGCGCCCCCATTCTGTCACACCGAAACCGCGCCCCGAAGGGCCAAGTTACTGCGGCCGGAGCGCGGTCAAAACCTGGAGAGCGCGACCGCGCTCTCAGCGGTTACAAACCGCGCTCTGGCCGGTTTTGGCGAATTAAAACCGAAAAACCCCAAACCTTCCCCATTCACTCCATCTTCTACCTTAGGCCGCCGCACCTACTCTCCCTTCTCCTCCATTGAAGCTCCACATTCAAGTTCCATTGATGATCAAAACGCCAAATCAAGCCCGAATTTGCACTCCTAGTCATCAAACAAGTAAGATTTCTCACTTTTCTCTTCAAATTTCATCCAAAAATTGAAGATCTCAACCTAAAATTTTCTAAATTAGGTTTTGCATAAAAACCTCAATTTAAGGGATTTTTAGGCCAAATTTCTTTAATTTGAGTTTAGATTCATCAAAGTTAGCATGATTATGAGTTAGTTTCATGTCTAGAACTTGAAAATTCCATAATTTCGAAACTAATTAATTTTCATGCTAATTAATCTAGGTTAGTGGGGGAAGAGAGAGTTTTGAGAGCAATTGTTGTCTATTATTACTTGTTTAGTCGATTGCTCTTGCCGGGGCAATCGAATTGTGCTTGCTTGTGGTGTTTTTGATTGTTGTGTAGGTGACATAATCATGGGTCGTACCAAGGTTCCCGCCAATGCCTCTTCATCGGGACCTAGTCGTCCTCAAAGAGCAACTCGAGCAACCCGAGCGACATCAACTAGAGCTCAAAATGTTGCACCCTCTTCTTCTCGATCCCGAGCTCCACCTAGAGCTTCTTCCTCAAGCAATGAGATTACACCGGCAACTTATGGTCTCCAATTCTGAGACATGAGGCATCTAGACCGGTTTGATCAATTGAAAGAGCGTGAAATCCAAGCTCCGAGATATATTGATTGGGATTTGTTGGAGGAGTTGGGTTTAGCTAGATAATTAGGAAGATTGAGTTTAATCACAATTTGACTGTGTTGAGCATGAGATTGCCAGTTTACCGTAGCCTAGTGTTGGAGTTCTTGAGCATATTGGAGGCTCATATCTTAGAGGGGCGGTTTGCTAATGAAGGGCGGTGCACTTTTCAGCTAGGTGGGATGATGAGAACCATGACTCTTAATGATATCAACAAGCTGTTCTGATTTACCATGTACCAAAAGAATGCTGATAGATGGGAGTCTAGAGCCACTTTTATGGATGATGAAAAGTGGGCTCTCCTTTCTGGGACTGATGAGTACTTGCCTTCTAGAAACAAGGCGTCTGGAATTTCTCATCCGATAATTCAAATCCTTCAGAGGTTCTTTGCTCACTCTATTACAGGCAGAGGAGAGGGCGAGAATAACTGTCCTAGGAAGGATATCTTTCTCCTTCCAGGTATTTTGGAAGGGCAAGAGATTGACATAGGTGCAGCTATGATGCATAATATGGAGCTCATGGTTAAGAGAAGTACTGGTCGGATCGCTGTGGGTGGTATCATCACCAAGTTTGCCCAACATTTTGATATTGATTTGGAGCAGTGTGTGGGTAGGATTGATCCTCTTCCAATGAACTTGCTTTTCTACAACAAGATGAAGGTGCTATATGTGAAGAACAATCAGTACTATTGGGTGCTAGGCAACAACTCTTTTGCTATGACGTTGTCTAATCCAGAGAGGGTGACGATCAAGGTTGGTATGAAAAATGCTGACACATGGATCATTCATCCTCAAGATGGTGATTTACCGGTTTCAGAAGTGATTGGAGGGACAAAGAGGAGAAAGAAATCAAGGGGTGAGGTTGAGGAAGCTAGCACTTCAATGGAAGTCGATGAGGAGGACGAGGATGAGGAGTTTGAAGCTGCTCCTGAAGATATTGCAGCTGAAGATGATGATGGGGAAAATGATGAAGATGATGATGGGGAAAATGATGAAGATGATGATGAGCACACTGAAGTGCCACCAATTCAAGAGTTTGAGCAACAAGGCCAAGGTGGTAACATGTCTACCACCCAATACAACCATTTGGTGGAATTGATGGGAGGCTTGTCTACACAAGTGAGTGGCTTGCACACTCGTATGGATGGCATGGTGGATGATTTCAACCATTTTCGGGGTTATGCGACGAGCCGCTTTGATTATGTTGATGAGCAGACTCGGTACTTGCATCAGAGGATGGACACATACACGCCTGAGCAGGGTTATCAGCCGTATGCTTATCAGCCTTATCCTGGATATCCAACTCCTGAGTGGCCATACCCGGGGTACTCACCACCACCACCATCAAAGTAGATTCCCGAGTTTGACAAGTTCTTGTGATAAGGTCAGTTTTCTTTTACTCTTATGTTTTTATTACTTTGATGACAAAGTAATGTTTAAGAATGGGGGAAGGGGATTATTTATTTTGTCATGAGAACTCGGTTTAGTTAGATCATATAGTTGCATGTGCATGTTTATTTTTATTTGTATGCATTGATTAAAAGTTTTGAAAATCCACTAAAAATATGAAAAAATCAGAAAATTTGAAAAAAAATGGTTTGTTTGCATTTAGGATTCATTTTTCCCCTTGGAACCACTTGTTTAAATAGTGAGCATGATTTCATATCCCATAACTTATTAAGTTTATGATGGAAGTTCTAAATAAGAATTGCTTAATTATGAAGGAGTATGCATGAAAGTGAAAACTTGAGCTAGTTATGAAGTTCTAACCAAAAATTTGCCTTGTGAGATTTCTTTTGAGCCTTTACATGCCAATTTTGCCTGAAATTCTTGAGTGTATCACTTTGATTGTTTCGACTCTAGAACTTGCATTTAGATTCTTTTTCGAGGCCACATTATATGATTTGAATGCATGATGTAAAAGTGATTGAGGCAAATTTTCTTTAGCTCATTTATATCCTTATCCACCCTACATTATACCTTTGTTTTTGTAGCCCCATTGTTTTTGAGCCTTAGCCTTGTTTATTAGCTCCACAAAAATTAATCCTAGCCGAATAAGCTTGACCCTCATCCGGGAATTAGGATTTGACTAGGGGAATTTTGTGGGTTAATTGTTGTACTTTGGGGTTTGTGAGGCAAGTTGAAAAGGTGTAATAGAAGGGAATGTCCAAAATGAAAAGTGTTGGAAAGTTTAAGGATGTTGGGAATGTTTAGTGAAAAATCTCTAAGTAAAGTTGGTTTGAAAGTTTGATTGAGATGAGTTGTTTGTGTAAATTGCAAAGTATTCTTGTGAGAGAAGAATGAAAAAGAAAGAATAAATCTCAAATGGGTTTGTGGAAAGAAGAATCAAAAGTTGAGCAAAAGAAAGAAGTGATCAAAAGAAAGTAATGGAAGAAAGGGAAGTACAAGTTGGGAAGTTGTTGAGAGTGAGTGTTGATGTAATTTGGGTTTTAGTTGATTCTAGTTCCCGGATTTAGCACCACATGGCCATATAATGATCCCTTCCTACTTGTTTATACCTTGGCCCCATTACAACCTTGAAAAAAGACCTCAAGATTTATGTTGTGCATTTGAACATTCGTGGTGGAGATTTCGTGCACTGATGCAAGCATATGGTAGTTGGCATTCAAAGATGATTTTTGAGCAAAAACACATACCCTTAAACACTTGAGTGTTGAGTGCAAACACATATACCTTGGTGAGGGTTAGAATGGATTGATAGCTTGGTTTGAAACTTTCGATAAATGTAGGCAAAGATTTCATGGTTAAGTTTGTGCTTCTTGAAAATGAATTAAGTCATGACTTGCTTGTTTGTGGTGTGATTGATTTCTATGTCTTGCTTGAGGACAAGCAAGGTTCAAGCATGGGGGAATTTGATAGAGCATATAGGTATAGGCTTTAGAGCATGTTTTTATTCTCGTTATATGCATTTTTAGCTAGGATTTCATTCTAAGTTTAGTTTAGGTTTTATTTTCGTTTAGTTCGGAATCTACGCGTCTTTGTGCATAATTGCAGGTCGGATGGTGGAAGACGGTAGATGGAAAGCTTAGGACGGACCTCGGGACGTGTAGGAAGCATTGGAAGTGAAGATCGAGGCAAAGGATTACAAAGGCAAGAAGTGAAGGCCAAACCGCGGAGTGAAGCCAAGACCGCGCCGAGAGGAGAGAGTTACTGCGGCGTCAACGCGGGAAGATCCGAGAGAGCGCGGTCGCGCTCTCATGTGCCACAAACCGCGCTCTGGCGGGGTGACGCGGCATGGATTTGGGCTTTGCGAGATCTTGTGGGCCGACTTCCTTAATGTTTGTTTGGATATTTTTAGATCTTTTGGATATTTTTAGCATAATATAAATACTTTCTCTAGGTTTTATTTTTGATTATATGCTATCTTTTTGAGTTTTATGCTATTGAAGAATTTGGAGAATTGTGGGAGACAAAACCCTAGTTTTGCAATTGAAGATCAATTTGACTTTTGTAAGTTTGATTTTTCTTTAATGTCGATTTCTAGCTAAATTTCCCATGTCCAACTAGTTAGTTGAAGTTGTATGCATGATTGTTTGTGAGATTTGAATTATTTAGTTTGCCTTGACTAGATTGAATCTCTCCATGCTTGATTGATTACATTCACTTAGGATTAGTATAGATTGGCCACCTATTCTACTTCTAGGTTGAATTACAACTAGAATAATTAAATAGACGGTGGAATTTGATTATTCATGGATGAATCCTTTGATTAAACTTATAGACGGTGGAATAAGGTTAATCAAAGGCGGAGAATTTAATCACAAGACTTCATGAATAGACGGTGGAATTCATGAATATTGTTTCTATTGAATGCTTTGAACTTAATTGCATGATCAATTTGACATAGAAGGTTTTCTAGGTTAATTGGTTAAAAGGTTGTTAAAGATGGTGTATATTAACAACCACAATAAGCTTGAATTTATAAATTCACAATAGATTAGTCAAGGAAATTGAAATAAGGATAATCGATGATCAAAACTCATGTATGCAATGGATACGAAACTAGTTGGACGCTTTTCTCCATATTTGAATTTGAACTTATTTTATTTGCTTTGCTTTAATTAGTTTAATTGCTTAGATTGTTAGATCGAAACCATAAAACCCCCCTTTCTCTTGGTAATATTATATAAATACGAATAATCTGAGTCCCTGTGGGTTCGACCCTTTCTTCCACTATACCTAGGATAGGAAGTTAGGAATTTTCTTTGACAGTGCTTTTATAGCGACGTAAAAGTGCTCGTCAAATTTGGCGCCACTGCCGGGGACTCGACAAATTATTTGTATTTATCTAGTGTTACTTTTTATTTCTTTTTGGGTGTGAACCACTTGTATGGTTCATACCCGTGCTACTAATCCATCTCTTGTTGCGTTTGATTCAGAAATCGAAAGGACAATCTCTAGGTTGCGCAGGCAAGCTCGTGCGAATTCTCGAGAACTACCGTTCAGCCTGGCATCTTCTTCTTCTTCTTCTTCTTCTGATTCTGATAGCGTTCCTGAAATACCAGAGATGGCTCAGACACTGAGACAGTTAACTGCACCAGATTTGGCACAACAACCATTGGCGGTGAAGATACATGCACTCCCTGACGGTGTCCAATTTGAACTGAAATTAGGATTATTCACCTCCTTCCTCAATTCTTTGGGAAGGCGGGTGAAGATCCCAACAAGCATTTATCGGTTTTTCATGCTGTCTGCACTAGCATGAAACCAAATGGAGTCACTGATGACCAAATCAAGTTGAGAGCTTTTACGTTCTCTTTGAAGGATGTAGCGAGTGACTGGCTCTATTATTTGGCTCCTGGCAGTATCGAAACTTGGGAGGAACTGAAAAAGGCTTTCCTTGAGAAGTATTTCCCAACCACAAAGCTCTCGAGTATGAAAAAGAGTATTAGCAACATTGAACAGCTCCCGAATGAATCGCTTTATGAGTATTATGAGAGGTTCAAGAAGCTAATCTCAAGCTGCCCCTATCATGGTTATTCTAAGACGGATATTATTATGTACCTTCATGAGGGCTTATTAGATGAAGAACGCCGACATGTTAATGCTGCTTGTGGAGGGAACATCCTGAACAAGACTCCCGACGAAGCTTTTGATCTATTTCATGAACTTTCTGAAGGCTCTCGTCAATTCAGCAAAAGAGCTTCAATGAAGGCAGCCCATTCTGTTGATGTTACAGCTTTACATGAAGATGTGAATGAGTGAAGTCAATGTTCAGGCAATTCATGCTGAAGGGACCACAACAAGTCAAGCCATGCGGTTTCTGCTCTGATGTTACTCATAAGACGGATGCTTGTCCTACTCTTCATGCTAAAGAGGAGGAAGTTAATGCACTTGGAGGCTATGGGCCAAGAAGACCAGCATATGATCCTTATTCAAACTCGTACAATCCGGGCTGGAAGGATCATCACAGTTTGAGGTACGGAAATCAAAATCAACAACATGCACCTCAAAACGGTCCTCTAGGTTTTAGACCTCCTTTTCAACATCAACCTCAGAATCAAGCACCGAATCAAGGCCCATCCTCATCCACAGATGATATGATCCGTGCTCTTACCCAGAATATGACCATTATGCAGCAGACTATGGGCCAAATTCAGCAAGATACCAAGTCGAGCATCACCAACTTGGAAAATCAAATGAGCCAACTTGCAAAGGCAATGAGCAAATTTGAAGCTAAAGATTCCAACATGTTACCCTCTCAGGCGGAACTCAATCCTAAACAGAATGTGAATGCAATCTCTCTCCGTAGTGGTAGAGTGTTGGAAAACAAAGCCGGAAAGCAACAAACTTTGCCTGATGAAGAAACCGAGGGAGGCGAAAATTCGGAGTTTGAAGATCATGCCGAGCGCGGGCAAAGCAGCCAGAGCGCCCCCGCGCCGCCGAGCCCTCAACCGCGCTCCGAGGAGCCGAGTTACTGCGGCCAGAGCGCGGTCAAAACCGGCCAGAGCGCGACCGCGCTCCAGGACGGCCAAACCGCGCTGGTGGTGATTTGCGACGATCCTTCGACTTCGGCTCTCAAACCTCCCCCACCTTTTCTTGAAGCCTTAAAGGAGACCAATAAGATCGAGAACGATAAAGAGATCTTCAAACCATTTAGCAAGTGCGAGGTGAATATTCCGCTACTCAAGCTTATCCAGAGCATTAAGTCTAATTCTTGGAATTAACTTGAAAAGTTTGATTGGTGTTTCATTCACTAAGAATGATCCAAACCAGACTACCCTTGAGTCGACCATTCTTTGATTGGGATGACTCATGCTCTAGACTACCTTCGGATCTACTAGAGTAATTAGACTACCTTTGGGTCTACTAATGTAAGGGTCTACTGGGTTGCCTTCCACGTGAGATGGTATGCACATGTTGGCCATGAATGCACTAAAGAACATATAGAAGAGATGGTAAGAGTCTCTTGATAAGATGCATGTGGAAATTCACTTAGTGATTTCATAAAATTCATGCTTCTTATGAAAAAGAGAAACAAGGAAGTCTTGATTGGTTTAGATTGAGATTTGGGGTCTACTTGTAGAGAGGAATGGTTGTATGAGAGTGGGATCTCTCGTGGCTTGGTCAAATAGAGTTTGACAAGGCGTGAAAAGTGTCAAATGGAAGTTTTGATACTTTGGCATGACAAAAAGTTCATGACTAGACCGTTTTATCATATGGTTGAATCCTAAAATTTAAATGACTTGTCTAAATTATAAATGTGGTTTGATGTTGACACGAATGAATGTTAGCATGTTAATTTGCCTTGATAAAGACATGGAAATGTCAAGAAGAATTGCTTTGCAAAGAATGGGATCGGCGCATAAGATGTCTAGGGTTAGAACCTAGACATGCCTAGGCTAGGCCATAGGCGCACCGGGTGGTGTCGTGACTCGACATCGATCCACAAAGCGCTACGCGCTCGTGGTTGGATCCCATGGAGCATCCTAGGTACGACCTAGTATGCCCGCTGCCTAGAACCCCCTCGGTGCATGACACTAGACGATGATCGTCGCGTGGGGGAGGCGTTGCATCAATCGCAACGCACTGGCCTAAGCCTTGGCACGATCTCGGGATCGAACATGCCTAGTCGCGCCGAGTCTTAGCACTCGGCACATGGCAAGGCCGGAGATGCTAGGTAAGGCATGAAAAGGATTGCACGGTCCCGACGCGTCGCAAACCATGTGCGTAGCACTCGGTACTTGGCGACACGGTGCATGGGTTTGAACCTCAGCACGGTTGACATGCGGAAGGCGCGCCATGGCTGGTTGACACCGAAACCTTGGCACGATGGGATGTGCAAGGCACGCCGAGGTTGGTTTAAACCAAGCCTTGACTTCGGCGAAGTGCTCGACGCAGGGCTTCGGGTTGCGCTCGGTAGGCACATGAGGCGCGCCTACCATAAGGCATTTGATTGATTTGTTTAAATTCAATGAAACCATATTTGAATTCATGTTTGGATTTTCTAGTTTAGGATTTAATAAAATTGTGATTGAAGTTGAAAAACTTGGTCTATCACATGTTCCATATGATTGCTTAGAAGGCTCATATTGTGTGTCATTTATTTGGATGGTTAGAACTTGTTTGAAAATTTTGAAAGGCTGGTTTTATGACTTTCAAATAGACAAGTTATGGTCTAGAAGAGACTATGAGGAAAATGTTAACTCCTCGGATCCAAGGAAAGTGTCAAGAATCATTAAGGCTTAAATATTGACAACTTAGGTTGATTAGTCTTATGGTTGAGAAACCATTGGAAGGATTAATGGAAATAATGACATGGTGGATAAAAGACAAGTCTTAACATATGTGTAAACACTTGTGATAAAGATGATTGTCATATGAGCATAATTCTTCTAGTTTTCTGTAATGAAAATTTTAAGAGAGAAGAATTGAATCATCTCATTGCATAGATGATGATCCTATGAAACTTCCAATGAATTGGTGGTTAGGATGGAAGTGGAACATAAAAGTGGAATACTTTGTGTTTGAATGGCCAAGAGAAAAGGAATGTCATTTGGAAGTCTTTTAAAGATTCTATATGCTTTTGCATGATGTAATATAGAAAGTTTAGTTACTTATGGTTGATTAGTGTCTAATGAATCTATATTGAAATGACATGATCTACTTGGTAGAAACCAAGTTGTAAGGTTAAATGAGAAGACCTTGTTCTTCATCGATAATTTATGAGGATATCAATGTATAGAGGTGAAGGTGGATTAGATTGTTCTAAATCTTCGTCTTGGTTGAAATACATTGAGATGGAAATGAGAATTCCATGATTATACATATGATAGAAAAACAACTTTGGATTTATGAACACACGGTTATAAGTTAGGTGTGTCATGACTTGGGGACGCTCAAGTGGATATTAAGATGTGGATATCTTGACATAGGCCATTTGTCAAAGATATGGTTGGTGCATAAAGGCATTGGATGTGTATAGAAACTTCCTAGGTTGGTAAGTTTGAAAGCAAATTGGATCACTAAAATTTGGAAGACCTTTAGTGCACAATTGGTCTCGAATTCCTATTTTGGGTGATAGGCGCACATTCTTGGAGTTTCCAAGAGGCAATTTGCTATAATCCGTGTAGTTGGAAAGTGACATCTAAGTATGAGGAACCTTGTATAAAGGCACATTCCATAACTTAGAGTCAACTCGTTTGATTTTTGTTAAGCACATCGAATTTGTTGATTTCTCTCCGAGAAGATTGGCATAAGTGTTTGTGTTAAATTCAATCGAGGGATGGGGGTAACAATCCTTACAACTCTAAGATTTGGACACCCAATTCCCCTACATCGAAAGGTGTGGGCTGAATTCAATGTGGAAAGCCAAAGTCATGGAGTTGGAGAGCATTCATAATATTTCATATTATTTCCCATCAAGGTTTATGGTCTAGACCACATGAAACCTAGTCTTGAAACAAAGTTTTCATTAATGAGTTTTTGTTGCTTATGTGGAGCATGATAGGAAACTCAACTATGCATATGTGGAAGTATAAGGCTTCTTCCAAGTTAGAGTAATTAAGGATGACTCGACTAAAGCATATGTGAGAGGATATGGGACGAAAGAGTGTTGTTTACAAAAGCGTCAAGTAAAAGGATGAGCGTAAAGAAACTCATGTGTGAGAGTTACTACATGTACTTAGACAAGTTGATGTGGTTCAAACCGTAGGAGCACCACGATTCTTTAGTGCATGAATGTGATGATTACAAGGTGTAAATTCAAGTCTACGAACATTTACATCTATACGTAGAGTTTGTTTAAATAAATTTCGAGTTTTGATGACATGGCTCAAATGATGGAGGAATGTTGGTGATTTGTGTCAAGTCATCAAATCCCTATAAGAGCATGTTGAGGTTATTGAGTCATATTGGTAATGTCGATTGGAGTATTGACATATATGACTTTCCATGATGGTTTAAACAATTGTCATAAGATCCAAAAGTGAGTTGCACACCAACACCGAGACAATAGATCCTCGTGTGCACCGTCGCGTGGCAAGGGTGCGCCTTGTGGTTGGCTTCACTCGGAGTCGGCACGATGCAATGGCATGGTGCAAGCGCGGGGCACGGTGAGGACCTCGAAATTGAGGTTCGAGGTTCGGCTTAGGTTGGGGCGCGCTTGTGAGTGAACTTGAGGTACGACTCACGGCTGCAAGGGTGCGCCTAGGGTGATGCAATGGCACGGCAAGGCTGCGGTGAGGTTAGAGACGCGCCTACGAGGCTGCGGTAGAGCATGCGGCGCGCCTAGGGCATTGGCCCAGGAGTTAGAGCATGGTGAAGAACCTTCTTAGCACAAGCATTCTTCTCTAACTTCTTGTAATCAACATCATTATAGTCCTCCTTCTTTTCTTCCTTTCCATCACCGGTGAGAAAGGTTTCAGGACCCATCTCTATGACCTTTCAGAGTTGTCCATCAAGTGAGCAGATGTGAGTCTCCATTTGCTCGACCCACCAATCATACTCACCAGCCTTGAGCACTGGTGGCTTCCAGAATGAATCATTGATCGATGTGTTTGATGAAGTCATCTTTCCTGTAAAGTATGAATACTAAAATAAATCTAGTGCAAAAGCTCTGATACCAATTGTAGGATCGTTAGTACGTCTAGGTTGTCGAACTCAACTAAGTCGTCAACCACTTAAGTAAATGCAGCGGAAATGAAATACAAGAAAGACTTACTTGAACACGAAGTTTTTTTATAGTGGAAACACTTGTTTGATCAACTCAATCAACCAAGTGTAAAAACCACTCCCTTCCAAGTTCTCGCTTGGAAGGATTAAAAGCCGTAGCTTGCTTTATTGATCTTTTGGATTAGTTACACGAACACCCTGGATCTAGACCTATTTCCCAAGAACTCTAGAACTCGTTGTGAACTGAATAACTACAACCCACACTCAATCTAACAAAAGCCTACGTCTTTCTCTCGAACTCTCGTTTCTTTCTTAGCACAAAATGGAGTATGAGTTCGTGCTCTATCTAACCTAAAACCTTAGATTAAATACACATAAACTAGGTCAGATAAGAGAGAATAATATCTTCCAATTCGGTTATGGGAAGATATTATTTCCATTATCTTTATAAAATCATCCTAAGCATATAAAAGGATTACAATAAAATCGGCTTAGGATAAAGACAATAATCAGCTTACAATATGATATACATGAGATCTTTCCTAAAACAAGAATATACTATCCAAACTGCCAAGATCTCACGCGTCTTCAAGATCTCCGAGATCTGCCTTCAACACACGTCAACGACCTAACTGATGTCGGCGACTCTTTTCAAAGACTCGAGGTCGTTCACGTGGCAAACGTTTGGAACCATCAAAATCAAAGCCTCCAGCTTTTCTAACATACTATAATATATAGATTTAAGTTCAAGTAAGTTAGTAAGACCACTATTATGATAAGACAGTGTAAATCAATGTGTATTATATTCATGATTTTTGAGTTTCTATGCATGCTTTTGAATGACTATAATCATGTTTTTGAGTTAAACATTTTCATAAATATGTAACCTAAAGACATGAATATGCAACTCTATAAGTGTGAGCGGATAAAATAATAATAATTACCTATTTATGTTATTTCCTGCAAGAAAGATATTTTTATTTATTTTGCTATTCTTTTCTTTAAATAAGGTTTTTATTATTGTAAGATTTTATCTTCTTTGATTTGGTAATTAAATCTCTATAATGGAAGATTCTATCTTAGTCGAAAGATAGAATTTATGCGTGGATTGGGAAGTAAGATACCGCTTTGCGCGCTTAGATGACAAGGCAAGTTCGACCAGCCATAGGGGAGCATTTTCGGCCACCTTACTCCTTTTCTTCCGTTATAAATACATGTTGGTGATTTGTGTCAAGTCATCAAATCCCTATAAGAGCATGTTGAGGTTATTGAGTCATATTGGTAATGTCAATTGGAGTATTGACATATATGACTTTCCATGATGGTTTAAACAATTGTCATAAGATCCAAAAGTGAGTTGCACACCAACACTGAGACAATAGATCCTCGTGTGCACCGTCGCGTGGCAAGGGCGCGCCTTTTGGTTGGCGTCGCTCGGAGTCGGCACGATGCAATGGCATGGTGCAAGCGCGGGGCACGGTGAGGACCTCGAAATTGAGGTTCGAGGTTCGGCTTAGGTTGGGGTGCACTTGTGAGTGAACTTGAGGTTCGACTCACGGCTGCAAGGGCGCGCCTAGGGTGATGCAATGGCACGGCAAGGCTGCGGTGAGGTTAGAGACGCGCCTACGAGGCTGCGGTAGAGCATGCGGCACGCCTAGGGCATTGGCCCATGGCGCCGAGCACTAGTTGTGAGGCTAAGGTAAGTATTTGAGCTTTGTAGTTGAGTCTTATAGCTTTGTGCATATTCTAATGAAGTTAGGAAGCTTAACTTTAGCTTGGAGAATGATTTAAGCAAGAACCAAAGTTTGAGTTTAGCTTGGCACATGGCTATGTATGCTAGAAAGGAGTTTAGAAGCTTCATACTAGCTTAGAGTATGCTCTATGAGCTTGAACAAACTCAAGACTCATAGTACAAGCTTTATAAGAAGCTCATGTAGCTAGGGACTAGCTCATGGAAGCTCAATCTAGCTCACACTAGCTCAATTTAGCTCAACTAGCTAGAAATTCAGCTCAACCTAGCTCACACTAGCTCAATCCAGCTCAACTAGCTATATGCTAGTTCATGGAGCTAAGGGGTAGTGACACTACCTAGGTGACCTAGCTAGGTATCTAGCTATGCTAGCTAGGTGGTGGGCCTGGTGGTCCGGCCCAAGGGGCGCGCCCCATGGGCTATTGGGCCGCAAGCATGCACGCATGGCATGGGCTTGGTGCCTTGCCATTTGGGCTGTGCGTGTGGGCTTTTGGATTGGATTTTTGGGCTTACTTCTTGGGCCATTATATGCTGGAATTAAAAGGCATTTGGAGTCCAAGGGGGGATGCATTTGGACGCCCAAATGATGACAAGGAGAGAGGGAAGGAAGTTACAACCGATTCCCCTAAAATCACTCTCGGCCACACACTTGTGCAACCGATTGTAACCGCCATCCATGGCAGTTTTGGGGCAAGTTTCTCACGCCTATTTAAGGGCAAGATGTCGTCTATTTTGGACATGAAACACATGAGAGAAATCAGAACTTGGTCCCAAAGAAATCGGTGAAAGAAAACGTGCAAGAATCTAGGGTTTCTTGTCGGTTTTGAGTGCAAACACAAGTGTGTTCTCAAGTGCAAGTGTGGCGTCATGGATCGGTCTTCTACATCAAGGAAGGAACCTCAAGAGGCGTTGTATGGGCAGTATGTTCGAGTGAAGGACGAACCCCAAACATCGATAGAAGATGACTTCGTTCAAGTCAAAACCGAAGAGGAATCAATGGACTCAAATAAGGTACGCTTGTTCTCAATGGTTGTGTCTTGCCAACACTTCCATTGGTTCGTTTGTTACGTTTATCTCGCAGCGGTATTGCAAAACTCTTGGCATGGAATAGGGGCAATATACGTTGAAGGAAAGCGGGATCTCATCCCGTGACTCGTAGCCTTTATCCAAGTCGATTAACAAAATATATAATAAGGGGTCGATGGTGATTGCCCTCGGGCCTACACCCACGAGACTACCCTTCAATGGGTCTACTCGTCTTGCCTTGATTATCCTTTGGATCTACAAGGGTCGACTATTCCTTCAACTAAGACAAAGAAAACATACTTAAATGATTGCATGCAAACCCTAAAAACCAACAATACATGTCTTCACCATGTACGATAAGCATATTCAAAACTCGCGGAACTCCCTTGCAAGGCTTACCTTTTATCATGACGTTTAATCGACAAACTGGTCTGTTGACTTAGGCATCAGAGGTGGATTAGAGGGACCCCACCCTTGTATCCATTGTTTTGCAGGTTATAAGTTGAAGAAGAAGTTTGGAATAGAAGACGAAATGGTGAATCAAGAGGAGCATTCATTAGGGCATAAAAGGCGAATTTTTGTGCACTGACAATATGCATGATAAAGAAGTGGAAGATAAGAGAAGCTTCGTGAATACATTAATATAAAAATATGAATATGCCATTTAAAAACATGAATGTTCAACTCTATAAACATGAATATAGTGCAATATGAAAATATAATTATACAACTCAAAAGCATGAATACAATCATTCAAAATCATGAACATATAATCGAGCTTACTTAAACAAATAAGCCGAGTTTTAATGTGCTCAAATTCAACTTATTTATCTTTCGAACCTTAAAATTGTGCTTATGTTCGATTTATTTATAAATCGAGTCGAATACAATAAGAGTTAACTCAACCGAACATCGAATTGCTTATGAATGACTGTATCATTTACAACCCTGCTGTTGATAATAATACATATAATGCATGCATGCAAATTTCAGAGCTGAATAAACTTTTGAAAAACAATGAATCAGGTTGAATAAGTTGGGCTAGTGGGCTAAGCAGGCGAATAGAGAAACATCATAAACGAACCTTCTGGGCCTTGCATCCACTTCCACAAAATACCCTTGTATTTTATGATTTTATTTGGACCACGTAAACAAGTCACTCAGGAAAACTTACTTTTGGGGTATCGACATTAAAATGGTGGCATTGGAGTTGCGCCTAAAATTAAGTTATAGTAGATGGATTAGCACGTCCGATGAACGGGATAGAAATTCGTATTTATGGTAATTAATTTTATAAGTGGACATAGATAAATGTATATTATTTGAGTTAGAGAAATGTAAAATATATGTGTGATTTGATGAAAAAAGTAATGAAAGGAAATTGGATTTAAACTTTAATTTTGAATGATTAATTTGGTGCAAGAAAATATATTAGGAGTCGTAAGTATTTGGTTATGAAAGGTTAAGTATATAGATATAAGTATATAGTTGTATGATTATAATTGATGTAATGTTATATTTTTCACTCTTTTTTTATTTTAGGATCGTGTATTTTAGTTGTGATGTTTTATGGTGTATGTTTAATTTTGGCATTTTCATAAAACCAACCTACTTATATTTTTTTAAGTTTAGTTAGATTATAATTTGAATTCGTTTTTTATCACTAATGTACGATGAGAAATATGAGATCGTTTATGCATTTAAGTAGTAAGAAAGAAGTGTTATTAACTTAAATAATATTTTTCAGTATTTATTAGAAGCCTTTTGTATTTCAGAATATTTTTTTAATTATTATTTCAATAAGGAGAAGATTGTATAAACATAATAGGATATACACTACTAGAAAACACTGTATCAACGATCGTAAAACAGCGACAAATTATTTTGGTTGCGATTTTCGTCGCTATTTACGTCGCATTTAGCGTCTAATTTACCATTTGTCGCTACATTAGCGACGGAATAACAAGCGGTCGCTAAAGTCGATGCTACTACCGTCCAACTGGCATCAGACACTATGTCAGTCGATATTTGAAACGAAAATAACGACCACCAAACAAGCCGTCGCCAAAATCAGCGACAATAGTGTTAGTATTCGCTAATATGGTGGCTAATTTAGAGTCGAAATAAATCGGTCGTTATTTTTGTCTGTAAACAACGACAAATACCGCGACCAGAGAGTCAATAGTCGCCTTATTAATTTCTTACTCATCAAAGGTTATATACCGACAAATTTAGCAACAAACTTCTTTTAGCGACCACAATATCTGTGGTCGTTGTTTTTGACGCGAATGTGGACCCAATTGTGGTCGCTAAAGTCGTCTCTAAATCCAAAAAAACCCTAATTTACCCCGAGACTCCACATTTCTGCCCACTTCATTTTCATGCGCCGTTCTATTGGGCAGCTTCTCTCGAAGGTCCTACCAAAATACAAGAAGATAAATGTGTCTTATTTGAAGATTTGTCTCAATCAAGAAAGGTAATTATAAATTTCAAAGTGTTTTCTTTGAATTTTTTTACATATGAGAAGAATAATATAATGAATTTTTTGTCTAGGCAGATTCATTTGGATTGTTTGTCATTTTGCTTAATCTTGAAAGTTAAGATGAGTTTAGAGTTTCAAAGTATATTCTTTGACATAATTTTATATATTTGTATTGAAATTAACAAATTTAAGTTGTCATGTTAAGCTCCGGTTCAAGTCGACGCTCTTGCCCTTTCCTTGTCCACTCCAGTTGTTGGTTCCATAGTAGATGCTCAAGTTCAAGCTCAAGGAGGTGAAGAGCTAGTCGCAAGGAAAAAGGTGTTCATGTGTTTGGATCTCAATGAGATTCCGGCTGACGATTTTGAGACGACATACTAGCTCTTGCTAGCTAGATAGCTACGTTTTCTTTCAATTTCTGCTTTAGTTTCAAAAGCCATGAAATTACAAATATAGCTTCTTGATATCGATCTATTAACTAAATAATCACTAGTACACAAACCTAAGTTAATATCGGTCAAAAAATATACTGGTTGTAAAATCGGTATGCGTGTTAAACTTTTATACTGGTTTTTATTATTTACGGTATAAAAGGTAAAACTGAACTTGTACATACCGGTTTTATGGTAAAACTGGTATAAAATAAATCACGCATACCGGTTAAATAAACAACCGGTATACATTTCCTCCCGCTGGTGGCAACACGCATACCGATTAATCATAAAACCGATATAAGTATGTTTTTTTTAAAAATTGATCATTTATCTTCACCAAAGCGCACGACAACCCTAATTAATCTCTCCCGCTACTTCTATTTCCCTTGCCGCGCTCTCTCGTCCTTGCCCTATCTCTCCCGCTACACCAACTGCGCTCTCTCGTCCTTGCCCTAACTCTCCTGCTACACCAACCGCGCTCGTCTTTTCCAACCTTCATCCGGAGACAACAGCTGGTACTTAGGATAGAACCGCAACCAACTCTCTATGTCTTCCCCGACCTTCCTTCATCCGGCGACGGCAACGACAACACATACGCTTGAACTTGAAATTGAAGAGGCAAGGAACCTCCTACAATCTGGTTTTTGGTTATCCCTTATCATTGCTATCCAAAATTATCTAGATTCATGAGCTATTTTGCTGTGATGGTGCTCTAATACGATGACATTTTTAGCAACGAAACCAGGGCATGATAATTTCTGGAATGTGATTTTATGTAATTTGAATCTCTAGTACTTGAATTATATACTTTTAACTTGTTTGTCTGTAGTGCTAACAACTATTGACATTCCATTAGAGACTTGTTCATGTCCAATGTGTTATGTTAAACAACTATGCTGCTTCAAAATTTAAAGTACTCTGTTGAAGATGGCAATGTTTGTTAGCCATTAATTATGTAGATGCTTCACTTATTGTGCTGATTACATGATGGAAGATAATATCTCCATTGGTACAAAACTTGTTGATTTTGAACCTTATTGGAAAGGGTTTTTTATAGGAACATGATGACACATTTAATTTGGTGTAGAATCTTGAAAAAGACTTGTATGTTTTGTGTTACAGTTTCAACCAATTCCAAATCAGACTTGTATTATTTGTACTCTAGTACGTACAATTTCAGATCATTGGACTTTAGAATTTCATTAGAATTTCAGGAATGGAATTCCATACTTTTCTAAATTGTTGATCATAGCATTGCTTCTCATCTGCCATTTGTGTTTGTGTATGATCTGCTTTTTCAGATTTCAGAAGAAAACTGACTTGTCACGATGGTATCATAAGTACAAGGCATTTGGTCGGGATATAGAATTCTCTTGGGTTGCTCGTAATCTTCGGGTGTTCATTTATCTCCATTTTCATATGTTTCATCATGTAAAATATTTATAAGTTAAGTTTGAATGCATTAGTTACATTATAAACTTATAGTCAATTAATTGAAGCAGAAATAATATTGTAGATATATTACATGTGAATCGGGATCATTTGTAGTCAGCTGCCTTTCTACATTAGAGTACATTTCAAGAATTTTCTCCCTTGTATTGAAATTTCACAAAGAATAAAAAGGAAGAAAAACAGTAAGTATCAACAAGACAATGAGAATAACTGAATCATGGAATTTTAGTTATTCAAAAAATACTCTCATGTTTAATAAGTCTACTTGTAATCCAATTAGGCAAACTTATTTTTGTCTCTCAAATGCACATGGAATTACTGCAAATGGTTTTGCATGCTAAGTCACAATTTAAAACTTTCATATAATCCATAGCTCAATTTTGTAATCTATTTAGTATCATTGTGCTACTTGATAACTTGGTAACTAATTTTCATGAAATATATATTAGCCTACTTCGTGTTTTCTTGATTAATAATATATATTATGGCTATTCTTATTGAGAATACTTTTCATGATATAGAATGAATAGGGACTGGATGTTTACTAATCGTAGAGAAAATAAATATCATGATGGAGTGGAATACTTCATTAACTTTGCTGTTCAAAATGCTAAAAATCCTTCAAAAATTCGTTGTCCGTGTACCAATTGTTTAAATGCAAATCGAAAAGAGGCTGATGGGTTAAGAGATGATTTAATTGTACACGAAATCGATAAAAAATACACGTGTTGGACATTTCATGGTGAAGAACGACAAACATTTTGTGAGGACGCCATGGACAAGCTTGATTTTGAAGTTGATCAATTGGAAGAAATGATACAAGTAGTTGCATCGGAATTTGATAATCAACCTGATATGCTTGATACAGTACTAAGAGATGCTCGTGAACCTCTATATGCTTCATGTAGTAAGTTCACAAACTTTTTCACTGTTTTAAATTTGTACAATCTGAAAGCAACGCACAGGTGGACAGATAGTAGCTTCACGACTTTACTTAAACTCTTGAAAGATATTCTACCAGATGATAATGTGCTTCCTGATTCCACATACAAGGCAAAAAAACTTGTTCGAAACTTGAGCATGGATTACGAGAGAATTCATGCGTGTCCTAATGATTGTGTATTGTATCGAAAGGAGTATGCATCACTTCAGAAATGTCCGAATCCGAAATGTGGTGAATCACGATACAAGCCAGAAGGTGTCCCAGATAAGGTATTGTGGTATTTTCCTATTATACCTCGATTCAAACATTTGTTTGCAAATAATGAAGATGCGAAGAGGTTAAGATGGCACATGGAGGAAAAGAAATCTGATGGCCAAATAAGGCATCCGGCAGATTCTGCACAATGGGTTAATTTTGATAATCAATTCCCAGATTTTGGTCGTGATGAGAGAAACTTACGGCTGGCTCTATCAACTGATGGCGTGAACCCGCAATGCAATCAGTCAAGCACTCATAGTATGTGGTCGTTATTTTGGTAATTTATAATCTTCCTCCTTGGTTGTGCATGAAGCGGAAGTACATGATGTTGAGATTGTTGATTTCTGGTCCGAAACAATCTAGGAATGATATAGATGTGTATTTGGCACCCCTCATTGAATATCTACAACTTTTGTGGGACCGTGGCGTGGATGTTTATGATGCGTATGAGCGCTAGACATTTTGTATGCGTGCAATGTTGTTTTGCACAATAAATGACTTTCCAACATACGATAATCTGTCTGGTTATACTGTAAAGGGTAAGCTTGCATGCCCTATATGTGAGGATCGCACATGTTCTATTTGGTTGGAGCATTGTATGAAAACTATTTACCTGTGTCATCGTTGTTTATTGCCAATAGCACATAGGTATCGTAAAATGAAGAAAGCCTTCAATGGAGAAGAGGAGAGAGATCCACCGCCTCAACCATTAACTACTTCACAATTGATGGATAAGTTGCGTGTTCTAAATGTGCCATTTGGCAAGAAGCGATAGAAGCCTCTTCCATCAATTGGGTGGAAGAAGAAGTCAATTTTCTTTTCACTTCCATATTGGGAGCACTTATAAGTTCGACATTGCTTAGACATCATGCATATAGAGAAAAATGTTTGTGATAGTTTGTTGGGTACATTATTAAATGTTCCAGGGAAGACTAAGGATAGTGTGAAGGCCAGGATGGATATGGTTGACATGGGAATCAGATTAGAGTTGAAAGAACAAGTGACTGGAAAGCGTACTTATCTCCAGCCCGCATCCTATACTCTTTCTAACAAGGAGAAAGATGACTTTTGCAAGTTCTTTAATGATATCAAGGTTCCACATGGATATTCATCAAATTTGAAAAGTCTTGTGAATTTGAAAGGTAGAAAGCTACAAGGTCTGAAATCTCATGATTGTCACATAATTATGCAAGAATTTTTGCCCATTGCTATACGGGGAATTTTACCAAAGCATGTTCGAAACGCCATTACCCGCCTTTGTTTCTTTTTCAAGAAACTTTGTAGCAAGGTCATCAATCCTCACGAGTTAAGCGCTTTGCAGAATGATATTGTCTTGACTGTGTGTGAACTTGAGATGATTTTTCCTCCATCATTTTTTGATATAATGGTTCACGTAACGGTTCATCTTGCTAGAGAGGTCAAATTCTGTGGATTAGTGCACTTGAGATGGATGTATCCTTTTGAGCGTTTTATGAAAGTTCTCAAAGGGTATGTGATGAATAGATATCATCCAGAAGGTTGTATGGTCGAAAGGTACATAATGGAAGAAGCTGCTGAATTTTGTACCCTTTATTTAGTTGATATTGAATCTATTGGCCTTCCTAAGACAATAAAAGATGATGTAACAGAAGGTAGGGGTACAACTTATTAAAAGATGCAGGGAATAATGCGAGAGTCGTGGGAACAAGCACATGTTTATGTTCTTCACAACAATGAAGAAGTAGACCCGTATGTAGCTGAGCACATGTCTTATGTAAGGAGTCAAAACCCGAATCGTAGAAGTGAGAAGTGGATAACAGATCAACATAATCGTTCTTTTGCTCAATGGCTACGTTCAAGAATAAGTGATTCCACTGAGCCTATCTCACCCACTTTGAGGGCATTGTCACAAGGGCCTCTTTTTCATGTAGCGTCCTTTTCAACATACAAGTTAAATGGCTACACCTTTTACACAAAACTCCATGATGATATTAGCACGATACAAAATAGTGGTGTAATATTGGTAGCTCAATCAGTGCATATCTCTAGTGCAAAAGAAAGAAATCCCGTTCGAGCAAGTCTATCATATTATGGAGTTATTGAAGAAATCTGGGAGTTGAATTATTTAGAGTTTAATGTCCCGGTTTTTCGTTGCAAATGGGTTGATGTTACTCATGGTGTTCAAATTGATGAGCTAGGTTTCACTCGGGTTAAACTGAATAGGGAGGGCCATAAGAATGATCCATTCATTTTAGCATCTCAAGCAAAACAAGTTTTTTATGTGCCGGACCCAATAGATTCCAAGGGGTCAATTGTGATATCAACTAAAGAAAGATACCAAAATGAGGACACTCAAGGAGATTGTGAATTGATTCAGCCTAATATCAGAATAAACATCCCTTGAGGTCGATATTGATGACGAACCTCGTGTTATATGCGTGGCGACCACCAAGAAGGAATAATACTTAACAAAGCTAAAAGAAAAAGGAAAAACAAGTAAAGGTATTGACATATGTCACTAGTATTCACTATTGTGTGCTTTTGCCAAGCTTAAAATCTATAGGAGAGTTGTGTTTATTGATGGTGCTCAAAATAGTCAAACAGGAAGTGGGTCCGGGATACAGGGAATAAACAGACCCGATGGGACTTCCAAGGTGGATTCCGGGGCCCATAATTATATCCATCTTTTAATTAAGCAAATTCCCTCCCCGAGCGAGGTCTTCCGAAACGAGGTCTAAACCTCGTTGCCGACTCAACTGACACCCCCGCCCACCTGGTCCACTCAGCTGCCGCCGTTCTCCTCAGCCAATCACTAGCTGCCTCGCCTCCGGACCAATCAGAGGCCTTGATCTCGGGCGTCCCACATCGGATAAACACCATAACTCGATTCCCTAATTCTCTATAAATAAGGGAGAACCTCGTTGGTAGAAGGGGTCGAAAAACATCTTGAACTCAAGAACTATCTTGCTCGTTGAAGATCGACGTGATTGAAACATCGTCAAAAGACCTCGCTATAGACAAGTGAAGTCCACAAAAAGACTTCAAGTCACACATATCTCTCGTTCACACCAAAGATCTCGCTACACAATCTCGCCAGCAATCATCACCACGCTCGAACCCGAAGCTCAGCCTCGCATCAAAGTCCGTCAAGTGACCCATAGGTGGTAGAATCACATAGCAATTAGGAGATCTCGAACATTGTTAGATCGAGATCTCGAATACTCGTAGGAGGTCTACGGTGTAAGTCTCGTCTGTTTGTAAGCCTCGCTAGTTTGTAACCACGTTGTAATAAAACAATAAATAAAAGCAAGTGTTTGCACAATCGAATAAAAGAATCTCGTATCTTGTCTTCTAGCGGCGGTTTATTTCGGGTTTCATCATTTATAATCTGTTATTTTGTTGGACCCAAGAGTTATATTTTCTTATGCTTTTCTTTCTTGCAAATACAGGAGTAAACTGGTGATAATGAGAAGTTGTAAAACTGTGGACAAGTATTCTTTCTTCTTGAGGCTTATTCTAGGAAAGAAAATTCAAGGATTGCACACTGTTGTATGTTTTTCTTCTTGAGGCTTATTCTGGGAAAGAAAATTCAAGGATTCCACACTGCTGTATGTTTTTCTTCTTGATGCTTAACTGGGAAAGAAAATTAGGATGCTTTCTTCTTGAAATTTTGCTTGATGCTTATTCTGGGAAAGAAGAGCCAAGCTTTCTGCTGTATGTTTTTGCTTCATGATTCACATTAATGGCTAGTGTCTGCTATATGTTTTTTTGATATCATGTATTATGTTATGTTAATGTTTCTATTTTTGATGAACTGCCTAGTATCATGTCTAATGATTTAATTTAGTATGATTGCTAGAGTTGTTTCTAATGTGATAAAGTTGAAAAGAAGGTCGCATAGGTATGCTGTTAGAGTTTTACATTGCAATTTCAGTGTCCATGAACCAAGTTGTTAATATAAATAAAGGTTTTTGGCTACATCTGCTGGTGAGTACATTAAACAACTTTTGGTGGCTACATCTGCTGGTGAGTACATTACATCTGCTGGTGGATACATCAGTTGAATCCAGGGCATACTCCTCTCAAGAAAGTTGGTGAGTACTCCCTCCAACTTTTCGGCTTATGATTTTCAGTCTAATTAGGAGTGAATTATGGGGAGCTAGGAAAGTTGGTGGCTACATCTTCTGGTGGCTACATTAGGAGTGAATTATGCTGTGACTGGATTTGGTAAAGAATATGGGGCGCTAGTGGCAGTCACCAGTTAAAAAAGTGAATCCTGTAATTTTTACTGTTTGTTAAATGATTGTCTAGAGCTAATTCTAATATAATATACATAAGGTAAGGGCAAACTAAACCTTTTAAGTGTAATTATTTTACAAGTTAGTTTACCAACTTAATCCATGGCTCCTAGCAGGGAGGAATTCACTTTTAGCCTTGAATGCTTGTTGCTGCAGTAACCGGTTTGCATTAAGCTTATTAAGTAAAGTCTTCTTGATGTTTAAATTGGTTCTTTGTTGATATCAGTCAAATAACAGTATATAACCCATCTCTATTGATTGCTGGTATGTGTTATTTTGTAGATCTCATGGCTACATCTGCTGAAGAGCACACTGATAGTGATGAACATGATGTGGAGCGAGCTAGGGATCCAATGGCTTATGCAAGAGGGGATACTATACTCAGAAAGATTAGGAAATTAACTTGTGATCACACAATGAAAATTCCCTTGAAGTTGATCCCTTGGAAGATTCAGAACAAAGAAGAGAGCAGCGGGATTCTCCGATTTGTGAAAACCAGAGAAGAGAGGATTTTCGGATGAATTACCCACGATCAACATTACTCCCATATCCCGAAAATCTCTCTTTAGTTACGAAAACAAGATAAAAACGTTTGACCAAATCATATCAGTTAAGAAATTCAAAAGATTTTGAAAACTGAGTGACTGCGGAAGAATACGACGAATTAATCCGCAACCCTCGTGGCCCAATTTCATCAAAATAATTAAAACCTCCCGCAAAAAGATAAGATAAGCCCCAACACCACACCGTGCACGTGTCACGAACACGAGCCGAGCCGAGCCGGACGGCGGCAGCGGCGCGCGCGAGGGAGCATTCCTCTCTTGACTCTCTAACACATGGAATGACACTAGCCTTTATAAGGCACACCAACTACCTCCACAATTCCGATGTGGGATAGTAGCTCAAATTGAGCATTTCACATAGTGCATTCACGTGAATATGTACTGCATTATTAATATTGGAACTTTATATTCATATTAAATTCCAACATTTGGTTTGTCCCTTACCATGAAGGGTGAGTCATTGTTTAATTTCTTAGTACTTTTAGTAAGCTGTAAATTCAGAATATCTTTCTCTCCTACTTTATGTACCTTATCCTAATAGTGGCAGTTTACTTGCACCAACAAGTTCTTTAAAATTGAATTAAGTTCATAATGATTCTGCATAGGTACCATTGGATGATGGCTATGATAAACTCCAAGTTGAATACAATTTATTGGCTAGATCCATTGAGAAAAGATGTTCGAGCCAAATTTAAAGAAATGTGTGAAGCGTAAGTTATATATGTGTGTGTGTACATATATATATATATATATATATATATATTTCAATAGAGTTATATAATTATTCAAATTTCTTTTATACAGGTCATTCAACATGCTCAAGGCTAACAATAGAAACCTTGCAAAAGTAGACAACCAACAGATAACTTAGGAGCTTATCAAGGTCAGTATTACCTAAGGAATTTCTAGTTTTAAGGTTTATTGTAGTATCATTATTGACATTAGTATATTTTATACCATGCAAGTGCCCTGATCAACCGGATGTCATTTCATGTGGGCTCTATGTATGTCGATTCATGCGAGATATAATACGAGCTGGTGTCACAGAAATCCCAAATGCGGTAAGTGCATTAAAGTTGCTATTTAAGTCTCCTCTAAGACCATTTATAATGATTCTTCTTGTTGTTTTAGTATCACTTGATGTTCCTAAATCCTAAGAGGATGACATCTTTGAGTATCATTTGATGTTCCTAAAGCTGCTATTTCAGCAACCTGCAAAAGTTTATATTACCATAAGGCTTTTTTGGAAAGCTCTCTTTACTTTCAATATGATTTGATGTTTCTACTCTTTAAGAAATATTTGTGGTCTGGTCTTCTCTCTTGACAAAATCTTGGTTTATTGTCTATGCTGTTTTTTGTAGTACTTACCAGCATCACCACAATCATACCTAGAGGAGGACATCCTTGAGGTAATAGAAGAAGGTACTAATTATCTCCAACCTTTTCTTCAATTGGAGTTGGGCTTGCCACAACATGTATAAGACTATTGTCTAGGGTATCGATTAGCTAGGAGATTTGTTTTGATCATTGGGCATTTTGTTAGCTAGGTGCATGCTATTTTGCTCTTCATCTATATTTAGTTAAAGGACATCTATATTTAGTTAAATGAGAAAGGATTAATGTTAAAACTCCTTCTTGAAGCACCTTTGCTCATATATGTATTTTGTATACTTTGTTATTGTTGCATTCTATGGGAAGTGATGAACATGATGTTCTGATGAATGCAAAAACTGGTTTCTGTTGTGTGCTGAATTGTTGCAAACTGGTGCAAAGCATGGCTAACAGCAAGGAGCTGAGCAAAAATGTACAACTCATTTAAAAAAAAAATCGAGATTCATACCAGTTTTGTAAAAGCGGTATAAAATTTAAAATTCTAAATGAAAAGGCCTTTATATCGGTTTTTTTATAAGCGGTATCCGTGCGTTTTTATTCCGGTATATGATTAAATTTTTTTTTTTCAAAAATCAAACATTCATACCGATTTTTTTAACCGGTATCCAACTTTAATATCGGTTATTTAATAACCGGTATCCGCCAAACTTTAATACCGGTTTTAAAATAATCGGTATCCGTGAATTTATCACGACAAGATTAATGACGGAGGAAAAACCGGTATTCGCTTCGTAAAAAAACCGATATTAACTTAGGTTTGTGTACTAGTGAATGTAATTTGCTATATTTTGGAACTACTTATATTCATTGATTTGATCTTAGATTTGGTTCATATAATGTATATATACTTGTGTGTGAATTTGCTGTGTTCTCTTGGATTGCTTATGCAAAGTTCGATCAAGTACTCATCATCGATAGTGAGCCAGTCAACTAGAACGAACTTAATTGTATTATCTTAATATTCTTTGAGTGGTTTAATAAGGGTGTGGTTTGATTGCAAAATGTTCGTATTGGAAAAAAAATTGTGGTTTCTTCCTTTCCATTTATTATGCAAGCATATATGAAGTTATGTGCAAACAAGCCAAAAAGTAAACAAGCTACCACCTTAGTAATTTATAATATGTATTCCTTCTTTGGGTGAATGCAAGTATTCTATGACCCAACGTGGATTTAGTTGTTAAATGTTACAAATTGGATGCCATCTTTGGGTGACACGTACGTCTAATTTCCCCATCTTCCATTCCTTCTTCTTCATCAATGTTATCTTATATATATATTTCTCAAAGTCTAGATGCGAATCATTCCATTTCCTTCTTCTTCAACAATGTTATATTATATATATATATATATTCCAAAGATGTAAATCATTCCTTCAATTCATGT
The DNA here is from genome assembly GCA_964016875.1 of Fallopia convolvulus. Taxonomy (NCBI): domain Eukaryota; kingdom Viridiplantae; phylum Streptophyta; class Magnoliopsida; order Caryophyllales; family Polygonaceae; genus Fallopia; species Fallopia convolvulus. Next base: position 56,552,119 of record OZ024720.1, on the reverse strand, counting down.
TATCTTATATATATACCTCGATGCAAACCCCTTTCAATAAGATTATGCGTGTGAAGTGTTAAAGAACGAACACATGCATAATATATAGATAAGCATGAGCAAGGTATTTGTTGGAACGATGTTAGAAACTCTGGTTCCAAATATCGGAACAACGACATTAGTTTCCAGTTTTGATAATGTCAAACACCATATGGGAACTAACGTTCTACATTCAAGTATTTCAAAGGAACACCATGTCTAATGAAGAATCTCCAAGAAAGCTAAAGGAACACAGAAATACATGATGGCGAGTTCCTATCAAAGGAAATCTAGAGAGAACAGTTCCTATCGAATGCGAACTCACATGTGCAAATAAGACCACTCAGATCAAATCACGGCATCCTGTCTCAGATAAAACAAAGGTCCAGTATGAGGAACAAACTAAAGCGAGTGATCCAACGGCCCGATTGATTCTCAAAGTTGACTCAATTCAAATCAAGTCACATGTGAAGGACAAAAACTTGGCGTGCAAGACAAAGGGCATTTCAGACACAATAAAAAGTCAAGATTGCAGCCCAAGTAAAAATGAGTATAAAGCCAAATGAACAATGCTTGGAATAAGCACTTCTCCCAGAAATCACATTCACTCACAAAGAAAGAAAGAGAGACAAGAAAAGAGAAGTACCCGACGGTGAGTGTTCGATCTCGACGACGGCAAAACGAAGTTCCCTAGAGATAGGGAACTGTGACATTGAGCTCAAGGTGTAAGGTTCGATCTGTCTTAGAGTTAGTTGAGGTGTTCGCTTAGGAACAAGGTCGAGAAGGCTTACTAGTGTTACTAGAGTTAGGTAAAACTGCTAGGAACAGAGAAGTGTAAGTCTTGCCTGTGTAATAGGAAACAATCAATAAGATAAGAAGATCGTTCAAAATCCTCCAAGCGGAGGTAGAGGTTTACCCACACAACTAGTTGGTTGTTGTGGGGTTCCTCTATAGAGGAACTATGTCGTTTACATTCTGTCTTTCTTGCTCTTAACTTTACTTCCACTGCCTTGGGAATAACTTAACAGCCAGTTCCCAAGCCCTTACTAACGCGTATCGATCCAACAATTAGTATCAGAGCGAGAACGCTCTAGATTTTCTGTGTTAGTATTGCATGTTACAGGATGTCTGAGGAACTCACTCGGGTTGGATATGGGAACAACAAGCCTCCAAGGCTTATCACATGAAGGTTTGAAACTTGGCAACGCAACATGAAAGATTGGATGCGAAGCCACGACTTCTAGGCCTGGTGAGTGATCGAAGTAGGGAATTTTAAGGTAGACCCAACCATTCGCAACGACTTCACTAAATGGGGACCAAATGAATAGAAGTGTATGGAGGCAAACTTCAAGGTAAAACAATATCTCAAAAATGCCATGTTAGTGCAAGATTGCGACAGGGTAGAAAATATCGAAACAACTAAAGAGATGTGGGAAGCCATCCAACAAATGAACATTGGGAACTCTGACCTCAGAGAAGACGTCCAAATGAACGCCAGAAGGGAGTTCTATAACTTCCAAATGGAGGTGGGAGAATCAGTCAACAACTATCAATCACTCTTCGAAGGCCTATGTACCAAGCTCACGGAGCTTGGGATCACAAAGGAAGAAATATCTGACAAGATGAAGGTCCAACAACTCTTCAATGGCCTAACAGGTGAATGGGCCAATGAAAGAACTATGTTCAAGGAGAACCGGAAAACAGGAGTCTCATGCTCCACCACGTTTTCGGAAAGCTTGTGGGACATGAGAAAAGGAAACAAGACGATAAGGAGCAAGAGAGGACACACAAGGGAATTGCCCTAAAACTTGAAAAGATGCTCAAGTCGGTTCAAGAACAACATGAAGATTCTGAGGAAGAAGAAGAGACGAGGAAAGTTCAAAAAGGCCCTTCGATCCTTGTACAACAAAGGAAAGTTCAAAAAGGGATATGGGAACTCACAAAAGGGTCAAAGTTCCCAAAGAAAGCCAGCTGAGAAGGACCTCTCGGACGTCACATGCTACAAATGCTGCAAGAAAGGGCACTTCGCAAAAGAATGTCCATAAGGAACTGACGACCGAAGGCAAGAGAAGAAGGCCTACATCGCCACCTGGAGATGATGAGGACGAAGATCCCGAATCTTGGGCACACCCAGACATGTGTGCAATGGCTGTTGAGAGGGTTTCTTGACAACAAATAAATTTATAAGTCAAGACCCCGCTGTGTATAGCGAAGTCAGGATCGTCCACGGGAAGCAAGGTTGTTTGTTTACCAACTATAAAAACGAGAAAACAAAGCAAAATAGCTACAAACAACCTCGTTAACGACCTTGTGAGGGTCGTTAACGAACCTGGAATTCTACTGAAAACAGAGCAACTAACGGGCTAAATTGAGGTTCGGTACCGATCCACTGTGCCTCGGTAGCGAATGAAAATGAAAGCTAAACTTAACAAATTCAATGGATAAAAAGGTCTAGGACAAGGGATACCACAACATAGCTATGCATATAAACTTGTCTGAAGATAAAGATCATGCCTTTAAAGATAAATCTATCAACTTTCGTTGACTAACAAATAAATCAATCAACTTTCATAAATCAATTCACTTTATTACTTGTTTTGAATCAAAAACTCGAAACTTTCGTTATCGAACAATATCAACATTCAAGTTCACAACTTTCTCTCTCGATCAAGCAACAAACTCAAATTACTTCGACTCTCGTCTAAGCATAAGTACAACAAGCAATTCAAAGGACACATTCATTCAAACTTGCACAACTATGTCGCGTTTCAACCCCGACCCTAGATAAGAAAACTACTCACTCTTCATTGAAACAAAGCAAATAACTTTACTAAAAGAGAACATAGAAAACCAAACTTACTTGAAATTGAAAAGGAAATATTGTCTTACAAACTCGTAGAATTCCGAAACAAACCGAAGAACAACCTAACAAGAGCTTGATCACCGAACCACTTCTCTCGATCGAACCAGTCCGATTCTTTCTCTATCTCGACTTCTCCTAAAACTAGAATGAACCCCCCTTGTCTAGGCTTAGAACAAGGGTATTTATACTAAGAAAGCTATTGATAAAAGACCTAAAAGATAAAAACTTCCCCTACTTAAAAGATAACAAGATAAATGATATTAATTCCAAAAGTCGGCTGCGCTCCTACCAACACAGGCCACCTCATTAACGACCTGCACATGGTCGGTAGACTTTGCTGAATCCCTGAGCAAAAACTCCGACTTTACAGCTCGTTAACGACCCTCACGGTCGTTACCGAGCCTTTGTTTTGGCTTCTTACGAACTCTTCCTTGACTTTTAACTTGCACTCTAACTTGATTTTCCCATGCAATCTTCTTCCTTATCTTCCACGCATTCCACCTTCCACCACTAGACTTCAACTCAACTTGAAAAGTGCTCCTTTCCGCTCAAAAACCTACAAAAAAATACAAAACGGACTAGCTTCCATACTTTTCACAAAATATGCAAACTTATCCAAAAACACACAAAACTAACTCTAAAACCTACCAAAACTAAACTAAACAACCTAAGAAAGAAATCTAAAACTAAACCAAAAACACGAACATAAAAATACCTCATACTTAAGCTTGCTTGTCCTCAAACAATAACTATACAATAACCAAAACCAAACAATCATGCATATCAAGCAATAGCCATCAACTCAAAAGCAATATCAAAACATAGCAGAAAATAGCAAATGAATATTAATGTCATCACACATATATAAGCACTAATAGACATAAACAAATACAATCCAATCTCACCAAGGATATGTGTTTCTGTAAAGCTCGGGGCTTTAGAAGCGCTATCCCATGCCAACCCAAGGACTTCCCAGGAGGTCACCCATCCTGGTACTACTCTCGCCACTGCACGCTTAACTTTTGAGTTCTTTGTCCTCACTCGAACCCAGTAAAGGAAGAGCTCTTGTTGATATGGGGAGCACCTCAAGTCTTATAAATTATCGGGGTGTTACAGTTTCTCTCAACTCTCAATTGTTTGGGATTATAACTTCAATCTCTCAACTCAATCTTATATGTAAAAACTCATAGAAATTGGAACTTATATCACCAAACTCTCCACCTAAGATTTGTCAAAACAAGCAAAAATCATCAAGAGAACTTAGGCTCAATGAAAAACTTCATAGAAGCTTCCATTCAGCTGGGTTGTAATGGGGCTTGGTAAAGACAATAAGGCGTGGAAATATTTTGGCCATGTGGTGCTGATAACATCCGGAAATCAAAGACTCCTAAGAACTCACACATGTATCCAAAAACTCTCAAAACAACATACCAAACTCTCTTCAATCATTATGCACAAACACTCACCTTTTATCCTAGAAAGCCTCATAAAATCACAAAAGAATCTCCGATTAACTTTAAACCCAAATGCACATCTACTTCTTTTTCCCCCTTTTTCTGCATTTTTCATTTCAACTCTCCCTTTTTTTTCCGAACTGCCTCGTTAACGACCCAAAAGAGGTCGTTAACGAGCTACTTCTTCTCCTCGTTTTTTTCCTTATAACATTACAACAACTTATTTTTGTGCATCTTCACTACCAAGAGATCTTTTACAAAACAAAACAAGAGACTTCCAATCTACCCTTCCCAAAACCCTTATTTTGAACCAAACATAACTCTTTCACTCTACAAAACATACCTCTCCAACTAAGTCTTAATCCCCGGATAGGGTCAAGCTTATCTCGGCTAGGGAAATAATTTTTGTGGAGCTGAAAATAAAAGGCTAAATCTCAAATTGGCTGTCAAAAGAGGGATCATGATCGGGTGGATAGGGATAAATAAGGCTTATAAAAATAAGTTCTCTATCATATGACTTTCATAAGTAATGAACTAAAAATCTTATATAGGTCTCAAGAAATAGATAACCATCACAATTCCAAGAGATAATATACATAAAGAGAGTAAATCACACAAGAAAAGAAGAGGGATTTTTGATGTTCTCCCTACAAGGCCAAAAATATCTCACAAGGTAGCAATTATTGTTGGATTGTACTACTCATGCTAGAAGTTATACATGCTCAATTTCATCAAATTGTTATTCCTCTATAAAAACAATTTCATATCAAGAATTAGGCTATACCATCAAAAACATGCTTGCAAGGAATTTACATGATCATGCTAGCAATTAACTATCATAGAACCAAAAGAAAGGGCATTTATCTATTCTAAAAACTCTTTTTGGAATTTTTCAATTTTTCAATTTTTTTTCAATTTTTGTGATTATTTCAAAAACAAAGACAACTAAAACAAAGCAAATTTTCTTCCCTTACCTACCCCATACTTAAAATTACAGTGTCCCCACTGCAATAAAACTAAGCAGTAGAAAAAGAAGAAGGAAAAAAGAAAGAAACTCACAAGATAAACTGAAGTGGAAAAGAAACATCTTCTGAAAGCTGAACCATCGCTGTGGTGGTGGTGGAAACTGACGCTCAAAGTTGTCCATGAACTGATACATGGTCCTCCAACGCTCCTCATCAACCGTCAGCCTTTGCTCCATCGTCCTCCAACGAGCATCAGCTTGCTGATGCCTCGCATCATCCAAAGCCATGCGAGCTGCATAAACATCCTCCCATCGCTCCATCCTCTGGGTGAGTGATAGCTTGCATATAGGAGTAGTTTAGATGCATGTTTTATATATGTTTTGGTTAGTTTTTATGTAGTTTTTAGGTTTTTGTGTTGTCGGGTATTATGCGCTGGTTTGCTCGGTTTTACAGGTTTTTAGGTTCAGGATTAACAACGGGGCGAGTGCAGATGGATCATGGTGGTGTTGGACGAGTCAAGCAAGCTAAGGAAGCTAGGACATGCTAGGAGACAAGATAAGACAAGAAAGAACCAAGCCAAAGACAAGCCAAGTGCTCGGGATCGATCCCGAGCAATCGAGCCCGCACAATCCCATCTGAGTGCCAATTGCGCGGGGAGGACAAAGCGCGGCCGCGCAATGCAGGCCGATGCCGCGCAATCTGGGCTTTTTCACGGACAAGAGTTTGGGCCGAGATTTGGTTTTTGGGCTTTGGTGTTTGATTTTATGGGCTTATAATTTCCGAGTATATGTGTTTAAGATAGAGTGAGTATATGTGTTTAAGATAGAGTTTGAGGGATATTTTTAGAGACATATAAATAATTTATGTTAGTTTATTTTTGGATAACTTTTGATCAACTTTGGAGGCTAGGGTTTCTTTGGAGAGAGTTTTCTCAAAGGAGCAATCTTTGAACCTCTTGTAAGTTTGATTTTATTTTAATTATGCATTGCTAATTTCCTTTGTGTTTGACTAGTTATTGAAATCATAGATTGCATAATATTGTGAGGTTTGATTGATTCTCATCGCCGTGAATAGGTTTTATTCCCTGTGCTTAATTGAATCAGAATTATTCTAGGGTTTTGTTAGATTAGCTACCTAATAGAATTTCTAGGTTAATTTACAACTAATCTGATTAAGTCCCTTTCGGGATTGATTAGATAAAGTAGCAACTATAATTGTTTGGGCCCCTTCGGCTATTCAGTTGTAGAGGGAATAAACCACATATAACTTGATTAGCTGTTTGCGTTGAGTATTTGTCTCTATCGATACTTTGAACTTAAAGCTGTCGTTTAATTGAACCTAGACGTTGTTCTAGGTTGTTAGATGATTAGGGTTGTTCAGACTGTTAGCTCTTTCAACTAAATATAAAGTTTTGGATAATAATACACGGTAGATTATTCAAGGGAATCGAGAATCAAGAGAATCGATGATCAATAAGCATATCTATGATGGATTTAACTAGTTGAACACGCTTGTCTCTTAATTGATTAAAACCATCTTTTGCATTCTTAGATAGTTTCTATTTTGCATAGTAGTTTAGAATTTACAATCACAAACCCTCCAAATTCGTTACTTGGCACATAAGTAAAAGCATAAATACACAAGTCTCTGTGGGATCGACCCTTACTTGCCGCTCTACTGAGTTGGTTAAGTTAGAATTCTTTGATAGGTATAACGACCACCGAAAATACTTCATCAAATTTGGCGTCGTTGTCGGGGACTCGTCGCTATTTGTGTTTATTACTTTTGTGCTGTTTTGGGTGTGAACCTGTTATATGGTTCATACCCGTGCTACTAACTCATCTCCCCTGTTGTTTGATCCAGATATTGACAGGACACTCTTCAAGCTAAGGAAGGAAATCCGGAATCACTTTCAGGCCTTACCGTTCTTTCTTGAAGAATCTGACTCTGAATCTGCTGAGATGGGTGACCAAACTCTGAGACAGTTGACTGTACCAAATCTGACACAACAACCATTGGCGGTGCAATTCCCTGCTCTCGGTGAGGGAGTCAAGTTTGAGCTGAAATCCGGGTTGATCCACCTTTTGCCTTCATTCTATGGGCATAGTGGTGAAGACCCCAACAAGCATCTTTCTGAATTTCATGCTGTGTGCTCCAGCATGAAGCCTGCTGATGTGACTGATGACCAGATCGCGCTGAGAGCCTTTCCTTTCTCTCTCAAGGATCAGGCTAAAGACTGGTTTTACTACTTGGCTTTGGGAAGCATTGATACATGGGCTAAGATGAAGGAAGCTTTTCTGGAGAAGTACTTCCCTGCTACAAGGCTCAACGATCTAAAAAAGCGAATCAATAACATCGAACAAGAAGCTAATGAGTCCTTGTACGAATACTATAAGAGGTTCAAGAGGTTGGTAGCCAGCTGTCCTTTCCATGGCTACACTGATCAAGACCTGATTCTATATCTTTTCAATGGCCTCTTGGATGATGAGAGAAGAATGGTCAATGCAGCTTGCCAGGGTCACATTCTCAACAAAACTCCTGCTGCTGCGTTTGACCTGTTTACACAATTGTCTGAGGGCACAAGACAATTCAGAAAAGAGACTAGCTCGAGAGCTGCAAATTCAGTGGTGGCTAATACAAGAATCCAAGATGAAGTCACTGAATTGAAAACGATGATGAAGCAGCTGTTGCAGCAAGGTGGTAGACAGCAGGTGAAATCCTGTGAGATTTGTTTTAATACCATGCATCTCACTGATTCATGCCCTACACTTCAAGATCAAAACGTTGAGGTGAATGCATTGGGAGGCTATGGACCACCTAGGCCGAGGTATGATCCCTTCTCCAACACCTACAATCCAGGCTAGAGGGATCATCCTAATCTGAGGTACGGAAATTCCAACAATCAGCAATTCAATCAGCAGGGTGGCCAAGCTCCATATAAGCCACCTTTTCAACCCCGTCCTCAGGGGGCCAATCAGAATGCCATGTCCACTGAAGATATGATTCGGACTCTTGCACAGACTGTGACTACAATGCAAGGCTCAATGAGCCAATTTCAACAAGAGACCAAGTCTAGCATCCACAATCTAGAGACTCAAGTCAGTCAAATTGCCAATGCTGTAGGCAAACTAGAAGCTAGAGATTCAAGTAGGTTGCCATCTCAGACCGAGCTCAATCCGAAACAGAATGTCAATGCTATTACTCTGAGGAGTGGACGAGAGCTTCAAGTAGAGACCAAGGACGGGCACATACCAATCAGAAGGGGCATAACAGAAGAAGCTCAGGGCGAAACAGAAGAAAAAATCGAGCTTACATATGAGATTCCAAGTAATGCATTCGGGGACGAATTGCTCGGCCAGCCTGCTAAAAGCGCGACCGAGCAATTGCCACCCCGCGCAATACAATCCCAGTTGGGATTGCGCGGGGACGAGACGCCACAAAGCGCGGCCGCGCAATTGCCAAGCCGTGCAATGACGTCTTAGTCAGGATTGCGCGGCTTGGCTGCTGAAAGCGCGACCGCGCAATCGGAGGCGATCCCGAGCAATCTGGACGTCAATGCTGATTTGTCTGAAACCCATCTGAAGTCTTATGCACCGGTTCCACCCTTTCCAGAGGCATTAAAAGAGACCCAAAAGCTGGAGAACGACAAGGAATTGTTCGAGACATTCAGCAAGTGTGAGGTAGACATTCCTTTACTTAAACTGATTAAAAGCATTCCTAGATATGCTAAGTTTTTGAAAGAATTGTGCACCATAAAAAGAACTCAAAAACTAAAAGGGAAACAGAAAATCTCTGTAAGTGAACATGTGTCAGCTGTGTTTCAAAGGCGTATGCCTCAGAAATGTGGTGACCCTGGCATGTTCACTATTCCCTGAATTATTGGTGATACAAAAATTGATAAAGCCATGCTAGATCTAGGTGCTTCAATTAATGTTTTACCTTACTCTGTGTACAAAATGCTGGAATTGGGTCCTCTGCAAGAAACTGGTGTTGTGATATAATTAGCTGATAGGTCAAATGCTTATCCTAAAGGAATAGTTGAAGATGTGCTTGTAATGGTTGATAATCTGATATTTCCTGCTGACTTCTATGTCTTAGATATGGACCATGATAAGCATGCTGCACCTATTTTGCTAGGTAGACCTTTTCTGAAAACAGCTAAAACTAAGATTGATGTCTGTAGTGGTTCTCTTACTTTGGAATTCGACGGGGAAAGGGTAGAGTATAATATTTATGATGCAATGAAATACCCTCCCGAAGACTCCTCACTGTGGGAAAGGGTTGATGTAGTAGAGCCACTTGCTCAAGAATTTTTTGACATGCATGGATCTGAAGCTTTGAAATCCACCTTGGAAAATGTTATTATGAATGAAACTTCGGATTTGGAATTAAAGACTGACCTACAGGAAGTGGTGGCAGAGTTGAATGCTCACTTTGAGCGTCCGCTCATGCCACCGGGCTCAAAGCCCATACCACTAACCTTGCCAAGCGAGATGCTTTTGCCATCTATTGTGTAGGCACCAGTGGTAGAATTGAAGCAACTTCCATATCATCTCAAGTATGCTTTCTTAGGTGAAGGGGACACTTTGCCAGTAATTATATCCAACAAGCTTAGCAATGAGCAAGAAGGAAGATTAGTGGCAGTTCTGAGGGAGCACAAGACGGCCATAGGATGGACCATTGCAGACATTAAAGGGATTAGTCCCTCAACATGTATGCATCGGATTCTATGAGAAGATAAAGCTACACCGTCTAGACAGCCCCAAAGAAGACTGAATCCCCCGATGATGGAGGTGGTGAAGAAGGAGATGCTGAAGCTCCTTCAGGCAGGTATGATCTTTCCTATTTCTGATAGCAAATGGGTCAGCCTAACTCAGGTTGTCCCTAAAAAGGGTGGTATCACAGTGGTTGAGAATCACAAGTGTGATCTCATTCCCACCAGAGTCCAGACCGGGTGGTGGGTGTGTATTGATTATCGCAAGCTGAATGCGGTAACCCGGAAGGACCATTTCCCATTACCTTTTATTGACCAGATGTTGGAACGACTTGCCGGTCGTTCATTATATTGTTTCTTGGATGGATATTTTGGATATTTTCAGGTAGCCATAGCACAAGAGGATCAGGAAAAGAAAACATTCACTTGTCCTTTTGGCACCTTTGCATACCGAAGGATGCCTTTTGGATTGTGCAATGCCCCAGCTACATTCCAACGGTGTATGGTTAGTATCTTTTCTGAGTACATAGAGAAATTTATTGAGGTATTTATGGATGATTTTACAGTCCATGGGGATGATTTTGATTCATGCTTGACTCATTTGGCACTAGTACTTAAAAGATGTGAAGATACTAATCTTGTTCTCAATTCTGAAAAGTGTCATTTTATGGTAGAACAAGGCATAGTATTAGGCCATGTAGTGTCTTCTAAGGGTATTGAGGTCGATAAGGATAAGATTGAAGTAATTCAATCTTTACCTTATCCTACTAATGTGCGTGAAGTTCGTTCTTTTTTAGGCCATGCAAGGTTTACCGCAGGTTTATTAGAGACTTCTCAAAAATTGCCTCACCCTTATGTGAGTTGTTGAAGAAGGAAGCAGAATTTGAGTTTGGTGATGCATGCAAGACGGCGTTTGATGAGCTAAAACTCCGCCTCACCACAGCTCCCATTATTCAAGCCCCAGATTGGTCTCTCCCTTTTGAGATCATGTGTGATGCCAGTGATTATGCAGTGGGGGCTGTTTTTGGGCAGAAGAAGGGCAATGCGTCTCATGTGATTCACTACGCCTCTATGACATTAAATGAGGCTCAAAGGAACTACTACACCACATAAAAGGAGCTCCTAGCAGTTGTGTTCGCATTGGAGAAATTTGCTCTTACTTGCTGGGAACAAGAGTGATTGTTTATACAGATCATGCAGCACTCCGCTATCTGTTAACAAAAAAGGAGGCCAAGCCCAGGTTAATCAGGTGGATCTTATTGTTGAGTGAATTCAACATTGAGATAAAAGACAAAAAGGGAGCTGAGAATGTAGTTGTTGATCATTTGAGTCGTCTAGTGATGGAAGAACAAAAGAGGCCAGCAAGTTCACCCATTCAGGAGGAATTTCCAGATGATACTTTGTTTGCTATTAAGGTTGTAAAACCTTGGTATGCACACTTGGTTAATTTTCTGGTTACAGGTGAATTCCCACCAACTTTTACAAAAGCTCAGAAGGATAAGTTAAGAAGTGAAGCAAGATATTACATCTGGGATGATCCATATTTGTGGAAACACTGCGCTGATCAGGTAATCCGACGATGTATCCCGGATAATGAGGTAACTTCTATCTTAACTTTCTGTCATAATTATGCATGTGGGGGCCATTTTAGTTCCAACAAAACTGCTAGGAAGGTATTGGATGCGGGATTTTACTGGCCAAGCATTTTTAGGGATGCTCATGGTTTTTGTAAATCCTGTGACCGATGTCAAAGGGTTGGGAATATGTCCCAAAAGAATGAGATGCCTCAATCTCCTATGATTTTTTGTGAAATTTTTGATGTTTGGGGCATTGACTTTATGGGCCCATTTCCCAACTCTTTTGGGAACTATTATATCTTACTTGCGGTGGACTACGTTTCCAAATGGGTGGAAGCGAAGGCCACCAGGACTGACGACTCTAAAGTGGTGACAGATTTCTTGAAGACCAACATCTTTACCAGATTTGGAATCCCTAGAGCTTTAGTTAGTGACAAGGGATCCCACTTCTGTAACAAGATGGTGAGTGCATTGTTAAAAAAATATCATGTCACACACAAGGTTTCTACAACATACCATCCTCGTTCGAATGGCCAAGCCGAGGTGTCAAACAGAGAAATCAAGTCTATTCTGGAGAAAACTGTGACACCCAACAGAAAGGACTGGAGCATTAGGTTGGATGATGCACTATGGGCGTATCGGACTGCTTAAAAAACACCAATTGGGATGTCACCATTCCGTTTGGTGTTTGGCAAAGCATGTCATCTACCGGTGGAAATTCAACACAAGGCATACTGGGCGGTAAAGAAGTGCAACATGCAGTTAAATGAGGTGGGCGAATTCAGAAAACTTCAACTCCAAGAATTGGAGGAGATTAGGCTTGAGTCTTATGATAATGCATCGATCTATAAGGAAAAGACAAATGCCTGGCATGACAAGCATGTTTGGAGAAAAAGTTTCAAAGTGGGTGACAAAGTCCTCTTATTTCATTCCCGCCTGAAGCTATTCCCTGGGAAGCTGAGATCCCGATGGATGGGTCCTTATGTGGTCGCTCGTGTCTATCCACACGGTGTTGTGGACATTTATGACAGTACTACTCGTGCCTTTTCTAAAGATAATGGTCAGAGACTGAAGCCATACTTTGAAGGATTCAACAACGCCATCATAGAAGAAACGGCTCTACAAGAGCCGGAACAAGAGCCTTGATATCCTTTTTACGTCAAGCTAAAGACGTTAAACAAGCGCTTCTTGGGAGGCAACCCATGTTTTAGGATAGTTTTTGCTTTGATTTTTGCTTTCTATTTTACAAATTTTGTTTTTATTAGTTAGTTTAGGTAGAAATAATCCTCAAAATTTTAGATAAACTCCGGCAAGCCATGAAGTACAGAAATACTCGGAAGAGGGACAAAAATTGCGTGGCCAAGCAATCTGTAGCCAAGCCGAGCAATGCCAACTCAGTTGGAATTGCGCGGCTTGGGTTTCTAAATGCGTGGCCGCTCAATCTAGGGGTCCAAAGCCGCGCAATCCCAACTGGGAGGCAATTGCGCGGCGTCGCCATTGCGCGGCCGCGCAATTCAGCGCCAAACTGCGCAATCGACAATTTTTTCGGGACCCTTTTTAATTAAACTCGAGCCCTTCTTCTTTCCCTTCCCACTTTGCCGCCCCCTTCTCACTCTCATCTAAACAAAACTCCATTGAAGACCATCTCAAGCTCTTTTCAAGCTCTCAAGTCGGGATTTCAACCCCAAATCGAGCCAACAACATCAAAATCAACAAGGATTCAAGTAAGTGTCTCAAATCCCCACTCAATTTCGGTTTTTACATAGTTGAATCTAGATTTAGGTTTCGCTAGAAAAACCCGAATTTGACCCCTTTAGGCTCGGATTTAGGCTTAAGTTCTTCACAAAAGTTCGTTTATTGCATGATTCTAGCATAGATTTGTGTTTTATTTGAGCTTTCTGTATAAATCCGAAAATCACCTATAATTTGATTAAAATTTAATTAAAATTTGATTAAATTGTTCTAGGTAGTGGGGGAAGTGAGTGATTGAGCGATTATTTGTGAAATATTGTTGTGGTTGTCCTTGTCGGGACAACAAAAGTTGTGTTTGCTTGGTCCGTTTGTGGTGTTGTGCAGGTTTCTGTAAATTTTTGATATAAATGGCTCCGAAAAGTAGTAGAAGAGACACTGCATCATCATCCCGAGCCGCTTATGCTCCCCTGCTGTGGTGGGAGAAAATACCCAAGAAACTTTTGGGATCAGTTTGGCAAAGAACAATCATGTGATCAGATTTGAGCTTCTGAAGGATAGGAAATGGGCAGCAACCAGGTTCATTGACTGGAACCTGATGAATGAGATCCGAATTGCTCATCTGTTGAATGAGATAGGGGCGCCTCTACGAATGGGCGAGTTCTTGAAGCTGTGTGAACCAATTACATGGGGTTAACACTGGAGTTTCTGAGTACCTTGTCCATTGATTTCGGAAGAGAAGGGGAGATTAAGTTCTGGCTCGGAGGTGTCAGGAGGAAGATGACCTTGAAAGAGGTCAATCAGGCATTTGGGTTCCTTCATATTTATGATAATGATGTCGTGCTTACTGAGAATGGTGCTACATGGGCTGATAAACATTTCTGGAGAGACATAACAGGGAGAAGAACTTATAACCCAACCCAAGAAAAGGCTTCCCGCATCACTCATCCCGCCATCAAAGTTTTTCAACGATTTATTTATGATAGCATGAATGGACGGGGTGAAGGTGGAAACAATTGCCCAAAGAAAGATGTGGCTGTATTGGCTGCTTTGTTGAAAGAAAAAAGGATGAGTATGGGTGCCATGCTGATGAATCATATGTACCATGTTGCAAACAAGGGTGGAGGAGCTATCTGTATTGGTGGGATTGTGACCCATTTGGCCAAGCACTTTGGCGTTGATCTGAGCAGGTTACGAGTTGACATTCCACCGGTGGCAATCAACTTCACTATGCTTAAGAAGATGGCCAAGCACTTGGGGATTCTGGGCGAGCAATGAAGCTTCCTTATGGGAGCCGAGTCAAGATTGAAAGCAGCCCGGCTAACTGGTACATTGAAGCCCGGGATGGAGATTTGGATGTGACTATTGTCAGGGGCCTAGTTAGGGGTAAAAATAAGGCCCCTATTATTGTTGAGGAGTCTGAAGATGATGAAATGGATGAGGATTTCACTATGGCTGAGGAAGAGGAAGAAGAAAAAGATGAAGAGGAAGAGTCCGCTGAAGCTGTAGATACAGAGGAGGAGGATGAGTCTGAGGAGGATACCTAGCAGCGACATTCTGTACCTGCTGGAGGTGATCATCAGTATTCTGATACGCAGTACAACCATATGATGGAGATGATGAGACAGATGCAGCTGGAGAACACGCAGCGCTACAACAGTATGACGTCTCACATCGATCAAGGCTTCCAGAACATGCGAGGTTATGTGGATCAGAGGTTCACATCATATCAGACTCATCAGGATCAACAACTTGCTGCTTTTTAGGCCCGCCAGGATGAGCAGTTCAGATTGCTCAACACTAGATTGGATGGCTGGAGTTCAGCGGGTTATCCTCCTCATCAGTCTTATCCGCAGTACGCCTTTCCAGATCCACCGTATCCTTAGTTCCCACCTTATCAGCCACCACCAACTCAGGAGATTCCACCATACTATCCACCGCAGCCAGAGGTTCATCCGGAGTACCAGCCACCGCCACCACAAGATTTTCTGCCCTATTACCCGCCAAACAACTAGGTTCTGTGAGTTTCTCTCTTTCCATTACCTTTTTACTATACTTTGGGGACAAAGTATGTTTTAAAGCATGGAGGAAGGGAATTACTTGTTTGCATTGCATATAGTTGCATTAGTTTAGGCCATGGTTAAAATTTTTGCATGCATTGATTAAAATTCTGAAAATGAAAAAAAAATTAAATTAAAAATTAGCAAAATACAAAAATATTGCATTAGGTTCTTATTTCCCCATTGTTTGATTCCTCTTGTGTTTCTAAGTTAAGTATAAGTTCTAGCCCATGATTTGCATGATTTACTGAAGTGGATATGATATAAGCATGATCATTGATTAAATGACTTGATTATAGGATGGAGCATGTATTTAGCTTGAGGTTTAGATTCATTCTGAAGTTCTAGACGAAACAATTAGCCTTGTGAGATTTATTTTTTGGCCTTTCATGATATTATTGTTCTTTATATTCTTGAGTGTATCACCATGATTATCTAGCTCTAGAACTTGCGTTAATACTCTATTTTGAGGCTGCTTTATATGATTGAATGCATGACATTAAAGTGATTGAGGCAATGTTTCTTATTATCCTATTATCTCCCTTCCTACCCTACAAGATCCATGTTTTTGACACCCCACTTATTTGAGCCTTAAGCCTATTTTTATTTGCTCCACAAAATGATCCATAGCCGAATAAGCTTGACCCATAATCCGGGATTTAGGACTTTAGGTTTTGGTTGTATTGTGTGAGTTATGTATAAGTATGGGGGAGTTGGATGAAAAAGTAGGAGAAAAAGAGGAAATAAACTCTTGTGTTCAAAGTGAAAGAAAAAAAATAAAGATGAAGTTTGTTGCAAAATAAGCAAAAGAAAAAGTGCTTAAATGTTATTAGTCTTCATTAAGCAAAGCAAGTAAGAATTGTAATGAGTTGGTAGAAAGAAGTTTAGAGGAAGTTGAGAAAAAAAGTGTAAAGTTTGGGTTTAGGATTAGTTCTTTATCCCGGATTTAGCACCACATGCCAAATGTTATCCCTTCCAAATTTCTCTTTACCTTGGCCCCATTACAAGCAGGAAAAAGACCTCGTGATTTTTGTCATGTATTTGATCCCCAGCGGTGGAGATTTAGAACTCTGATGCAAGCATATGGTAGTCTAGTTTTCATGGTTGATTTTGAGTGAAACACATACCCTTTATACACTTCAGTGTTGAGTGCAAAACACAAATTCCTTGGTGAGGTCTAGGATGAATGAATGGTCTTTACTTGTTGCTTACCATAATGCATGCTGAGAAGTCTTGGTTGAGTTTTTAATTATATGTGAAATGCTTGTTTGACTTGAGATGGATGTAAGATTGCATTTGTATGGTGTGATTGGATTTATGTCTTGCTTGAGGACAAGCAAGGGTTAAGCATGGGGGAATTTGATAGCTTGCATATAGGAGTAGTTTAGATGCATGTTTTATATATGTTTTAGGTGAGTTTAGGTTAGTTTTTATGTAGTTTTTAGGTTTTTGTATTGTCGGGTATTATGCGCTGGTTTGCTCGGTTTTACAGGTTTTTAGGTTCAGGAGCAACAGCGGGGCGAGTGCAGATGGACCATGGTGGTGGTGGTGGACGAGTAAAGCAAGCTAAGGAAGCTAGGACATGCTAGGAGAAGAGCCAAGAGAAGAAAGAACCGAGCCAAGCCAAGAACCAAGGGCGTGGGATCGAAGCCGCGCATTCCCAACTGGGTGCCAATTGCGCGGGGAGGACATTGCGCGGCCGCGTAATATGGTGCCAAGCCGCGCAATCTGGTGTTTCTCACGGACGATGGACTTGGGCCGAGATTTGGTTTTTGGGCTTTGGTGATTGATTTTATGGGCTTATAATTTCCGAGTATATGTGTTTAAGGTAGAGTTTGAGGGATATTTTTAGAGACATATAAATACTTTATGTTAGTTTATTTTTAGATAACTTTTGTCATACTTTTGGAGGCTAGGGTTTCTTTGGAGAGATTTTTCTCAAAGGAGCAATCTTTGAACCTCTTGCAAGTTTGATTTTATTTTAATTATGCATTGCTAATTTCTCTTGTGTTTGACTAGTTATTGAAATCATAGATTGCATAATATTGTGAGGTTTGATTGATTCTCATCAACTTGAATAGGTTTTATTCCCTGTGCTTAATTGAATCAGAATTATTCTAGGGTTTTGTTAGATTAGCTACCTAATAGAATTTCTAGGTTAATTTACGACTAATCTGATCAAGTCCCGTTCGGGATTGATTAGATAAAGTAGCAACTATAATTGTTTGGACCCGTTCTGGCTATTCAGTTGTAGAGGAAATAAACCACAGATAACTTGATTAGCTGTTTGCGTTGAGTATTTGTTTCTATCGATACTTTGGACTTAAAGTTGTCGTTTAATTGAATCTAGGCGTTGTTCTAGGTTGTTAGATGATTAGGGTTGTTCAGACTGTTAGTTCTTTCAACTAAATATAAAGTTTTGGATAATGATCCATGTCAGATTATTCAAGGGAATTGAGAATTGAAAGAATCAATGATCAATAAGCATATCTATGATGGATTTAACTAGTTGAACACGCTTGTCTTTTAATTGATTAAAACCATCTTTTGCATTCTTAGATAGTTTCTATTTTGCATAGTAGTTTAGAATTTACAATCACAAACCCCCATATTAGTTACTTGGCACTTAAGTAATAACATTCATACACGAGTCTCTGTGGGATCGACCCTTGCTTACCATTCTACTCAGATTGGTCAAGTTAGGATTCTTTGATAGGTAAACGACTGAAAAATACCTCATCAGCTACCTTAAGAGTAGAAAAAGCAACTTCAGCCTCCCCATTCCACTCAAAAGCATCCTTTTTAGTGAGTGCAGTTAGTGGCCGAGCAATCACTGCAAAATTCCTCACAAAATGTCTATAATAACCAGCCAATCCTAAGAATCCTCTTAACTGTTTGAGATTCTTAGGTGTAGGCCAATTCATTACAACCTTAACTTTGCTTGGATCTGTGGATACCCCTTGCGCAAAAATGAAATGACCAAGATATTTTACCTTATCAGTAGCAAAAGAACACTTGCTTCTCTTAGCAAACAAGTGATTACTTCTCATGACTTCAAATACAGCCTTTAAGTGTACCAGATGATCGCTCATAGAAGAACTATAAATCAGTATGTCATCGAAGAAAGTGAGAACAGATTTCCTCAAAAAATCTCCGAACACTGAATTCATCAGACTTTGAAAAGTAGATGGGGCGTTGGTTAGCCCAAATGGCATAACCAAATACTCGTAGTGCCCATTGTGAGTCTTGAAGGCTGTCTTATGTACATCAGATGGATCCATTCGAACCTGATGATAACCAGACCTGAGATCCATCTTGGAATAAACTGATGACCCTCCCAGTTCACCCAACAAATCTTCAATGATGGGAATGGGAAATCTATCCATGATTGTTAGCCCATTTAAACTGCAATAATCAATGCACAATCTCCATGATCCATCCTTTTTTTAACCAGAACTACAGGTGAAGCAAAGGCACTGTAACTAGACTGAATAATGCCATCTTTGAGCATTTCTTGTACCATTTTATCAATCTCATTTTTCTGATAAACAACATACCTGTATGGCCTTTGATTGACAGGGTTAACTCCATCTATTAATGGAATTTTGTGGTCAAATCCTTCCCGGAATGGAGGCAACTGAGTTGGCACTTGGAAGATGTCACCATACTGACAAAGCAGAGCAGAAATGTTTGAATCAATATTTCCTGTTTTAGAAGCATCAACTGAACATAATTCCATATCAGAACCTTCCTCAATAGAAGAGATACATAACATGGCAATCTGCATTTGATGTGAATCACATCTAGTAACCCTCTTAGCCCTGATTTCTCGAACTGAACCTTGATTAAGACCATTCAACAACATCTTCCTTCCATTAATCTTGAATTCCATAACCAAATTCTTGAAATCTCATTTAATAGGACCCAATGTTTCGAGCCATTGAATTCCCAACACCATATCACAACAACCTAATGGTATGACCATCAGATCAGCCTTGAAAGGTGATTGTTGAAAACTCCACTCAAAATTCTCAGTTTTTGCACTTACTTGCAAAGAGCTACCATCTGCCACTGTAACCTTGGTAGAACCAGCAGGAAGCAATTGACATCCTAAAGTTTCTGCAACCTTCTTGTCAATGAAATTATGTGTGCTCCCTGAATCAATAAGAATGAACAAAGCACTCTTACCAATCATTCCTTTCACCCTCTTGGTGCGAAAATTAGACACACCAACAACAGCATTTACAGATATTTGCATCTGTTCATCCATTTCCTCTGAAGCTTCCTGAAAAACCTCATCAGAATCAGATTCTTCATCCAGATCCATCATATACAACTGTGTCTTTTTGTGCTTCAAGTGATGTCCCGATGTATACTTCTCATCACAATAATAGCACAACCCTTTAGACCTTCTTTCGTTCATTTCCTCACTAGTAAGGAATTTCTTGGGAGCATTTAGCTTACTACCCAAGATTCCCTCAACTTTCACATCTGGTTCCTTCTTAGAGAAAACCGAATTCTTACTACTACTCCATACGGTTTTGTTACTGGCCTGAAATTGACCAAATTGCTTCTTAGGATGCGCTGACTCATAAAGCTTCCCAAGTATGAAACAATGTCTCACAGTGGTTGGTCTGAACATCCTTACTTGCATCTGTGTTTTAGTTCTCAATCCCGCAAGATAAGCACTTACCAAGTAATCTTCTAGCAAGACTACTCGAGTTCTGATTGCTTCAAATTGATTGTGATACTCACAAATTCCCTGTGTTTCTTGCAGATTTTTCAACTCAGCTATTGGGTCATCCAACATCTCTCCGAACCGTTCCAAAATTACAGACTTGTAACTAGGCCAATCTTGGAGAATATGCTGACCAGCTTCTGTCTGAGCAAATGCCTGATGCCAAGTTGTCGCCTGATCATCAAAATGAATCGATGCCAAACCAACTTTTAATTCAGGTGGAGTATGATCTATGGAGAAGAATTGCTCAATCTTGAACAACCAATCCTTAACCCTATCTCCATTGAACCTAGGGAAATCGATTTTGGACAATCGAGTCACACCATAGTATCCCTTGCTTGAATCTTCCGTTTTCCTGGTGAGATTCGACGAATGAATTATCAATCTCTCGCAGCGGCTCACTCGAACTAACATTAACCGGAAGAGAGTTGATAGTTGCGAACAAAGAATCCAGTCCCTCCTTGAATTCCGAATTCATTTTCAGCATCCGAGATTCCAGATCCTCAAATCTCGAAGCTACAACTCCTTCAACCTCATGGATCGCTACTTCCTTCAACTGTTCTTGAGCTCTCGTCATGGTCGCAGGACACCGACTCTGATACCAATGATACCGATTACTGTGAATCAACTAGGAACTTGGATAGCTAAGCTAGTGTTCAATTGAAGAACAACAACTTAAGAGCTCACCTGATGATCGCTTGAATGAAGAACCACGATCAACAGAGACGAGTTCTAATGAACAATTGTATTGAGAGAGTTAAGAGAAATTGAGAGAAAGAGGAATTGATTGATTATTCAGAATGAATCTCTTTACAAGCGTTTTACACTATATAAGCTCTCAGCTGGGGAGCGTCTAACAAAATTGTAAATGAATCACCCAGATCAAGACACGTGTCATCATATACACCTTTGATTATATTTTGTTATAAGCTAACTAATAAGCTGTATCAATTTGAGTTTGAGAAATTTGCTGCGGGAACTGAGGTAAGAATTGACTTCAATCATTTGTTCTTTTCCTTGGGTTCCATATTTTTGATAGACTCGGTCAGTCTTTTTTTTTTTATCAGAGACCCAATTCCATCTTTTTTTAAATAACTTAGACCCTTTAAATCAGATGTTATTAAACTGCTCGACAGAAATTTATTGCCAAATGATGACAATTTGTTATTTTCCTTAGCTTCCTTCTTTTTTTTAGAACTTTTGGCACCTGTGGATAGTGTTATCAAAATTAACAATGACAATATTACAAGAGTTGGCTTTACAAATGTAAACCTAATGTTGTATTTCTGAATTGTTTTGCTCAAACCCTCTTGACTGACTCTTGCAAAGATCCCTTGATATCCATCTTCCCTATAACACATGTAAGCCTTTATTGCCACTATGCCAACAGAAAGAAAGTTGGAGAAATCACTTTACATAAATCAGTGTGTGGTGTTACCTTCAACCATCTCATGCTCTACCATTTGAGTGATGGATGACCCCATCATTGTTAGATCCTCCATTACACATCAGATTCATAGCTTTCAAGCCCCATATTCGGATAGTCTGGTCATCACTTGCAGAAGGCAACATATGAGGTTTAGTAGGGTTCCAACTCACACAACTGCTCCAGAATGACCTAATAATGCTAATAGAAGCTATTTTGTATTTCTGTTATCTTGTGCCATATGTAAACCTACAATAAAGAATACACCGTCAGCTAACATCTTCACAATATTTTGTAACAGGAAAGCTCCACTAAAAAAGGGTTATCATGCCAGGTAAGCACAAAAGGTAAAGACAAGCATTCTTTGTATTTAGTGATAGGTCAAAGTTATTTGAATATAGGCAGAATACATAAACGGCCCCCTGTACTTGGATCAATTGGTCACGTAGCCCCCTGTACTTTAGCCGTAACCATTTGGCCCCCTATAGTTGCACATTGCGACCTATTGAACCCCTATTGAGCCACTTATCCCAGCTTTTTTTAGAAGTGTGGTGCACGCGCGATGATGTGTTATATCGTATTGCCACAATGACGATGACATGGATGACATGGCGATGGCATGGTGTGTTATATTGTGTTGCCACAATGGCATATAAAGGTTTCCCATGAGTGGGGCACTGTCTAAGCATCTCCTTATATCTTTCCCATGTTTCAACAAAAGTCTCATTAGGCAGCTTGTGATAGGAGGTGATACGTTTTCCCAACTTCGTTGTCTTGGCAGGCGGGAAGAATTTTGTAAGAAATTGATCATACAAGTTCTTCCAAGTCCTGATAGACTTAGGAGGTAAGCTCTCTAACCAGCTCAGGGCCTTTCGAGTAAGAGACCACCTGAAAGCTTTTAACAGAACATATTCAAGTGAGACACCTTCAACAGTTATGGTGTCACATAAATCAAGAAAATTCCTAATATGTTCCATAGGGCACTCAGTAGGTTTCCCTTCAAACTGAGCCCTCTTGATCAAGGATATAAATTGAGATTTAATCTTAAAAGTTTTCTCTATCTCTAGAAGCACAATAGGAGATTCTGGCACCCTCAGTTCCGGATGCATGTATTGTTTGGCGTTCCTTAGATAGGCATTCAACTCTTCTTGTAGATGAGCATTGTTAGCTCGTTGACCCGCAGCTTCGGCATCAGCGCCTTCCTTCTCGGTTTTAAGTGCCTCCATCCGAATCTGGAGGATCTCTAACTGACGAGCCATCTCTTCAGGTGTGGCCATGACTCGGTTCTCTAGGCGTCTACGGTGCAGGGAACGTTCGATCAGGTTCTGAATAATAACCAGTGTTGTCGAATTGAAGCCTCTGACGTCCTACCGGTATACGCTGAGAAACGGACAAAGAAAACAAAGATTAAAAACAAAAACGGGGTCGGGCTATTCCCAGACCCATAGATAAACAAACAAACTCGTTGCTTCCCCGACAACGGCGCCAATTTGTTGATGAGGGTTTCTTGACAACAAATAAATTTATAAGTCAAGACCCCGCTGAGTATAGCAGAGTCAGGATCGTTCCACATGAAGCAAGGTTGTTTGTCTATCGACTACTAAAAATAAAACAAAAACAAACAAAAACACAGAAGCAACTTCGTTAACGAAGTTGTCAGCCTCGTTAACGACCCACCGTGAACAAAAAGAACAAAACTAACGACCTAGACAAGTTCGGTACCGTGTCAACAAACTCAGCAACGAATATGATTATGAGAGAATTCAAATAAAGATAACATAGTCATGCACACAAGCTCGTAAGAAGATAGAATATCATGCCTTTAAATAGATAGATGCATCAACTTTCATTGATTTAGCAAGAAAATTAATCTACTTTCATAAACTAACTCACTCAATTGCTTGCTTTGGATCTAAAGCCTGAAACTTTCGTATTCAAACAATATCAACCTTCAAGTTTATAACTTTCTCTTTCAATCAAGTCAACAACTCAAATTACCTCAACTTTCATCTCGGTATAAGCACAACAAACAATCTCAATAATAGATAAAAGGCATTCAACACATAATCTCACTCACCAAACATGCATAACTATGCCGGGTTTCAACCCCGACCCTAGATAAAAGGACTACTCACTAATCATAACTATGAAACAAATAACTTCAATCAAAGAAAACAATGAAAACAAAACACCACTCAAATAAATAAGAAATATCGTCTTACAGAAATTCAGAAGAAACCGAAAACACCAAAATAACGAATCAAAACCTTGACTGACGACCCCGGTAACTCTCATCCACCGAGCTCGTCGATCTCAACTTCCGACTCGCCTCTCTCTTCTCTCGGTTCTTCCTATTCTCTCCTCTCTCTACTATGATCCAAAATGGGCTAAAAGATATAAACTTTCCTAAAAAGATAGAATCTATTCTAAAAGATAGAAATAAAATCTAGAAAGATAACAAGACCTAAAATACATAATATAATAACCCTAAAATCATAAAAATTTACTCTAGCGACAAGAAAATAAATTCCCGCACAGGATCGGTGAGTCACAAAGTCGTCTTCTCGATTATTCTATCTCGTGGCCTCGTTAACGAACCCTTCAGGGTCGTTAACGAGCCTATGTTTAGCTTTCTTCAACACTTCTCTTCCAAAAACTCGAACTTCAGCTTCTTCACTCTGTATTCTTCCGTCCTTTATCATAGCTCTTCAATTCCAGCTTCCAACAGGAACTTTTCCTAGCTAAAACCTACAAAAAGACACAAAACAGAGTAGCTTCCATACTTTTCACAAAATATGTAAAACTATCCAAAATCACACAAAACTAACTCTAAACTTATCAAAACTAATCCTAATAACCTAAGAAAACCTATCAAAAACTATACTAAAAACACGAACATCAAAATACCCCATACTTAGACTTGCTTGTCCTCAAGCAATCACAAAGCATTAACCAAAACCAAACAACATGCTTATCAAACTATAGTCATCATCTAAAAAATAGCAAAAGACTATTAACGTCATCACACACATATGCACCTAAAATAGACACAAGAAAATACAATCCAACCTCACAAGGGATAATGTGTTTCTCTCAACTCTCAAGTATTTAAGCTTATAAATATATCTCTCAACTCTCTTATATGCAAAAACTCATAGAAATTGGAACTTATATCACCAAACTCTCCACCAAATATTTGTCAAAACAAACAAAAATCATCAAGAGAACTTAGGCTCAATGAAAAACTTCATAGAAGCTTCCATTCGGCCGGGTTGTAATGGGGCCTGGTAAAAACAATAAGGCGTGGAAATATTTTGGCTATGTGGTGCTAATAATATCCGGGAATCAAAGACTCCTAAAAACTCACACATAAAAAAAAACTCTCATAAAAGATAACCAAACTCACTCAAACATTAAGCACTCTCTCTTTCACTCACCCATATATTCCAACTTATCTTGCTTACAAACACTAAGGAAATTTGGCTCATGCACATTTTCACTATTCAGCTCTTTCTTGGACTTTTCGTGATCTTTCTTTTCTTCCCCTTTTTCTTCTTTTTTTCCACGGGGGCTCGGTACCGAACCCTTTTAGGGTCGGTAACGATTCTGCATTTTTTATTTCTTTTAATTTTTTTCTCTACTTTCCCTTCTTTATACGGTGCATACAGGGAACCAAAATCCTTTTACATGATAAACTGCAAGATCTTTCAATTTACCCAACCCATATTACCCCACACTTGAACCAAACTTCTCACTCAACAAAATCATAACAACCAATACTAAGTCCTAATCCCCGGATAGGGTCAAGCTTATCTTGGCTAGGGAATAATTTTGTGGAGCTGAAAATAAAAGGCTTAAGGCTCAAATTGGCTGTCAAAAAGAGGATAATGTAAGGGTGGATATGGAATAATAGGGCTTATAAAAATAAGTTCCATCATATGATTTTCATAAGTAATGAACTATAATCTTATATAGGTCTCAAGTAATAGATAACCATCACAATTCCAAGAGATAATATGCATATAGAGAGTAAATCACACAAAAAAGAAGAGGGATTCGTTAATGTTCTCCCTATAAGGCCAAAAATAACTCACAAGGTAAATTTTGTTGGATTGCATCACTTATGCTAAAAAGGTATATGTGCTCAATTTCATCAAATGCCATTCCTTCCTAAAAACAACTTCAAAATAAGAATCCGGCTATATTCTCAAAGACATGATTGCAAGGAATTATATGATCATGCTAGCAACTACTATCATAGAACATAAGAAAGGGATATTTATCAATTCTAAAACTCCTTTTTTTGTTTAGATTCTTAGAGATTTTTTCTTTCTTTTTTTTTTATAAATAAAGAACTACCTAAAACAAAACACATAAGACAACGAGACACAAAACAAACTAATTTTTCTACTTTTTCCCACCCCATACTTAAAATTACAGTGTCCCCACTGTAAGAAAATAAGAAGAAGGATATAAATAGAAAAGAATAACACAAAAAAAAACAAGAAAAGAGAAAGCAAAAAACTTACAAAGTCTTAGAAGTGGAAAACAAGGAAATTGTCTTGAAGCTGGATCAACGGTTAGGTGGAGGAAAGTAGTGCTCGAAGTTCCCCATGACGTCATACATCGTCCTCCAGCGCTCAGCATCCTCTGTCTCTCTCTGACGGTGCCTCTCATCCTCAAATGTCATCCGAGCTGAGTAGACAGTCTGCCATCTATCCATCCTTTGATGAATGTGGTCCTGCTGGAGGCTGAGCTGTTGCATCCGTGCGGAAAGATCTTCGGCCCATGGTGGCGGAATGCTCGATCCAGTGTATTCAGGCTGAGGAGGTGGTGGGTAGTGAGGCTGGAAGTAATCATGGTGAAGCACCGGGTGATATGGCACAAGCCCATAAGAGTTAGGATCGGTAGGGACTGGCGGAGGGTCGACAGTCTCCCATCTATCCATCCTCTGATGAATGTGGTCCTGCTGGAGGCTGAGCTGTTGCATCCGTGCGGAAAGATCTTCGGCCCATGGTGGCGGAATGCTCGATCCAGTGTATTCAGTCTGAGGAGGTGGTGGGTAGTGAGGTTGGAAGTGGTCATGGTGAAGCACCGGGTGATATGGCACAAGCCCATAAGAGTTAGGATCAGTAGGGACTGGAGGAGGGTCGACAGGAGCTCTCGGCGGGTCGTTAATGACCCTGGGTACCTCGTTAGCAGCAGATGTAGAAGGCTAGAAATGATCGTTAACGAGCCTGGTGGGCTCGTCAACGAGGATGTTGGTGCCTAGTACTTCTGTGTCGAGGTTTTCTTCCTCGAAGTTAAGAGCCTCTGTGCCGCCTTTCGTGTCGGCTTCCTCGGTGTTTTCTTCAACTAACTCGGTATCCTCATCTTCATCTTCATCCGTTGCATCTTCCTCTCTTTCAAACCGGGACACACACGGCCTAAGTGATAGCTCATCCTCCGGCTTGGGCTCCAATGGGAAAGCATGTCCCGTCCACGCCTCGTACCAATTTGGTACGTATAAAAGCTCCAATTTCAGTAGGGTGGGCGGTACATCTTGTCCATGGACTTTTGTAACGAGCCCCTCTCGGACTCGAGTGAAAATTCCGGCGCTAAGCCAATAGTTTTGGTTGAGAAACTGAGCGTGAGCCGGTGTGTAGAGAGTGAGGTCGACTCCAAGGTTGGTGGCCAAAAGACTGACCAAGTTACCACACCAAACTTCCTTGGACATGGTTGATTTCTCTATGTAGTAGAGCCATTCATACCCCAAATTCAAAGGGTCGGGCTCCTCGAAAAGGATTGTACGGAGACAAGCAACTTCTGTCCTCATTGGCCTGTTTAACTCTCTCTTTGGCCAGAATGTAGCGGCAAGGACTTGGAGAATGATCCTGAAGATGGGGTTGATGATGCTTGCCCCAAATAGTGCCGTTGTGGAGGATTGGACCTCCCCGGTGATGTAACTCCAAGTCCGAGTCACCCTGTAGTCCTTCAGACTGTAGTCTCTTGATGGATTCGGGAGTTCCAGAAGTGCATTGAACTCCGCCATGGTGAACTCACGGCTCACATTGCCGAGTCGAAATCGGATGCGTCCCGCCGAAGTCTTCAACGGGAAACTTGTCTCTAGTGTGGTCAAGAACTCGGATGTGAGGGCCGGAAAATGTGGTACATTCTCCTTCTTCAATAGATGAGATGCACCGAGAATACCGAAGGCCTCCTTGACATCCGTGTAAATCCCCGTGTGTACAGCACTAGATTTTGAGAACCAACGAGTGTTGTGGTCCTTCTCTAGAATGGCACGGTATCGTTATGCTTGGCCTTGAGTGCTCAGGATCACATTATCCATGCGAGGTGGAGATAGGGACCTCTGGTTCCTTCTCTTCTTCTTAGCTCGTGTAGCGGGTCTGCTTGAACTTGCCATCAGATCTACAAAACAATCATGATTTTTTCCAAGATAAGATCTACTCAAGATAAATTAGGCAAGAGACCCCATACTTGGTCTCGAAATAGTCCTCAGAATTATTCGTTAACTACCCAATTGGGTCATTTACGAATCTGGACTGGGTATTGATCTTTGAGGCTACGCAGGGTCGTTAACGAGCCTAGGTGGGTCGTTAACGAGCTGCCAAAAGCTAGTACGCAGAATTCCGAGTTTTTCAACTTTAAAAATCAGACCAAAATCAAGCATGCAATCCTCTATACTCCCTCACTAGGCACGCAATCGGATATATGCACGCCATACTTGCTCAATTACCCATCCCGAACATGCTAGAATTACCCAAAATTTTGACATGCAAAGATTGAAATTAAGACTAGAACAAGAAAAATTCATGCTTTTCTAATTAGAGTGTTGCAATAGATAAGCTAAAATGAATAATCTTCCCTAGAACAAGAAAAACTAAGCACAACCAAGAATTTTTATGAGCAAAATCCAAACATGCAAATCTACCTCTTTATGAACAAGCTCCAAGACATGAAATTTCTACCTTAAAAACCATGAATCATGCAATTTCGAGTTAGGGTTTAGAAATCATACCGGAGAATCGAGAAATTGAAGAACGAGGGTCGGAATTGGGTGGTTAACGAGCTTGGATCTCGTCGGTGAGAAAATCGGGTTTCCGGGCTTCGGTAACGACGGCCTCTCGGTGGTCGGTGGAGTGAAGGATTCCGATCGGTAGTGGGGGATCTCTAAGATCTTTGGTAGGATTTTTGAGGCATTTGGAGTTAAAGGATTTGAGAGTGAAATTTTTATGAGGGGTAGAAGGGTTATATAGGAGAGGGTAGGGATAGGAAGAGGTGAAGGGGGCGGTGGCAAGGGGTAGGTAAAAAGATAGATTGGGTTAAAAAAACTTACCTGCCCATTTTGACGAATCGGGTCGTCGAACCGGGTCGTTAACGACCATGGGTGGGTCGTTAACGAGCCACCATAGCCTCTTGGAGTGATTTTCGAGCCCTTCTCCTGCATCTTGTTACCTAAAAATTTATCCTAATTTCTATCCTAAAAACTACTAAAGAAAAGAAAACTCAAAAGAAAACTAAGAAAAAAGAATCTAAAAAGGAAAAGTCTAGTCTAAACTAAGAGCGGGTTGCCTCTCGTAAGCGCTATGTTTAACGTCGTTAGCCTGACGAACTTACCTTGCTTCAAGGTGGCTCGTTTGTAGCTTTGTCAAGGTCTCAAAATACCCCATACTTAGCTTTGTAAGCGTTGTTTGCTTGAGTCACTATGCTAGGTCCCTTTTCTTCTATGAGTATGCCCGGTATTCCTACATATGGGTTAGTGAAATCCGAAAACCAAGGCAGTTTGGACTCCTCAATAGCATAAACTGTGGGGCATGGTGCAGGAGTAAAGTAAGACGAAGAGTACTCACCTTGATAATTCCCTTGTATGTGAAACTCGCTAGTGGGCCATGTGAGCTTGGCGGGGTCCTGTGAGAGGATCTCGTCCTTTTTCGAAATTGGTGAAAGTTCGGTAGTATCAACTATGTCGAGTTCTGGTTGGGGCAACTCGATTTGTGCGACCGCGGCTGGGTCGTTTGCGTTTTGATCCAAGCTGAATTCCACACGTTCTTATCTCAAAAGTAAGAAGTCCTTTCCGCACATTGACCTTGGCATTCGCTGTGGCTAGGAATGGTCTTCCTAGGATAACGGGGACATGAGGATCCTCAGGCATGTCGAGGACGACGAAATCATTTAGTATGAAGAATTTCCCAACTTGAATAGGGTAGTCATCCACGACTCTTGTGGCTTAAACACATGATCCGTCTGCCATGAAGAGATTCATATCCACAGGCTCTAACGATCCCATGTTGGCTTTTAACCAAATGGAAAGAGGCAGTAAACTGGTGATGGCTCCCATGTCACATAAAGCTTTGAATTTGTGGTCGCCTATACCAATTGTGATAGCAAATCTTCCTGGATCTCCAAGCTTTTCTGGTAAAGCAATAGATCGGACTTCATCCTGCAACTCAGTGATGGATCTTTTCCTGCTAAGAATATCTTTCAAAAATTTTGTGTAAGCCGGCATTTCTCTTAGGGCCTCAGCGAACGGGATGGAAATATTAATGCCCTGAAGGATCTTCACGAAACGCTTGAACTTACTCTCAGTAGAGTCCACATATTTCTTAGTTGGAAATGGAAGAGATTTCACCATTCTCGGAACCAAGTTAGGCTCGAGAGGTGAAAGTACCGGGTCGACACTAGGGTCGTTAGGTGTCCTTGGCGGGTCGTTACCGACCCTGATAGGGTCGTTAACTACCCTGGGATTGAGAGGAAGGCTCGGATTAGAAAACTTACCTGGGCTAGGGTCGTTAGGTACCCTCGGAGCCTCGCCATCGTGGCATATCTGTTCGGTACTTGCTCTTGCTGGCTCGTTACCGATCCGCACTGTGACGTCCTCTTCCTTCTTGTCCTTAGCTTGGACTCGCTCCGTCAATGTCTTCCCGCTCCTAAGGTGCACCGCTGTTATTTGTCCTTTAGGATTTTCCTCGGAGAGGCCCGAGAGTTGCCCTTGTGGTCTCGGAATCTGTGCAGCAAGGTTCCCTAGTTGGGAATCAACACTCTTCTTCCATATATCGAACTCTCCCCATCTTTTGTTTTGTTGGTTTAGGTTGGCCTGAACTCCGTTAATGCCTTCCTGTAACCCTTGAACCCATGATGGTGGCTCCTGGTGGCCTGGAGGTCGATATGGTGCAGGTCGTCTATCTGGTGGAGGTGCTGCATAGTTTGGATTTGGATTCTGATTGCCCCACGCCGGGTAATTGTTTGACCTGTCAAAATAGCTAGGTTGGTTTCTGTATGGTCCTCTCATATAATTCATCTCAGCAATTGTCTCAGCGGCTCTAACCTGCTCGATGTTAGTACAAGCAGAAGTACTATGGGCAGAAGAACCACATTCTTGACATGATTGAGAGGATTTCAGAAAACTTACATGCTTCTTCAAACGGTTGACCTCATCTTGTAGAAACTGATTTTTTACATCAGGGTCAACTTCTTCTCGGTTGGGCATGTAGAGACGTTTTTGGGGTTGTGGAGCTTGCTGGGTTCCATACATAGCATCATAATTGGCAAGCTTATCCAACAATTCCCTCGCAGCTGTAGGGTCCATCTCTATAAAACCGCACGCAGTATGCGTGTTGATGCGGTTCTTGGTCTCTGCGCTAATACCCTGGAAAAAGATCTCTTGCAAAACATATAAAGGTTTCCCATGAGTGGGGCACTGTCTAAGCATCTCCTTATATCTTTCCCATGTTTCAACAAAAGTCTCATTAGGCAGCTTGTGATAGGAGGTGATACGTTTTCCCAACTTCGTTGTCTTGGCAGGCGGGAAGAATTTTGTAAGAAATTGATCATACAAGTTCTTCCAAGTCCTGATAGACTTAGGAGGTAAGCTCTCTAACCAGCTCAGGGCCTTTCGAGTAAGAGACCACCTGAAAGCTTTTAACAGAACATATTCAAGTGAGATACCTTCAACAGTTATGGTGTCACATAAATCAAGAAAATTCCTAATATGTTCCATAGGGCACTCAGTAGGTTTCCCTTCAAACTGAGCCCTCTTGATCAAGGATATAAATTGAGATTTAATCTTAAAAGTTTTCTCTATCTCTAGAAGCACAATAGGAGATTCTGGCACCCTCAGTTCCGGATGCATGTATTGTTTGGCGTTCCTTAGATAGGCATTCAGCTCTTTTTGTAGACGAGCATTGTTAGCTCGTTGACGCGCAACTTCGGCATCAGCGCCTTCCTTCTCGGTTTTAAGTGCCTCCATCCGAATCTGGAGGATCTCTAACTGACGAGCCATCTCTTCAGGTGTGGCCATGACTCGGTTCTCTAGGCGTCTACGGTGCAGGGAACGTTCGATCAGGTTCTGAATAATAACCAGTGTTGTCGAATTGAAGCCTCTGACGTCCTACCGGTATACGCTGAGAAACGGACAAAGAAAACAAAGATTAAAAACAAAAACGGGGTCGGGCTATTCCCAGACCCATAGATAAACAAACAAACTCGTTGCTTCCCCGACAACGGCGCCAATTTGTTGATGAGGGTTTCTTGACAACAAATAAATTTATAAGTTAAGACCCCGCTGAGTATAGCAGAGTCAGGATCGTTCCACATGAAGCAAGGTTGTTTGTCTATCGACTACTAAAAATAAAACAAAAACAAACAAAAACACAGAAGCAGCTTCGTTAACGAAGTTGTCAGCCTCGTTAACGACCCACCGTGAACAAAAAGAACAAAACTAACGACCTAGACAAGTTCGGTACCGTGTCAACAAACTCAGCAACGAATATGATTATGAGAGAATTCAAATAAAGATAACATAGTCATGCACACAAGCTCGTAAGAAGATAGAATATCATGCCTTTAAATAGATAGATGCATCAACTTTCATTGATTTAGCAAGTAAATTAATCTACTTTCATAAACTAACTCACTCAATTGCTTGCTTTGGATCTAAAGCCTGAAACTTTCGTATTCAAACAATATCAACCTCCAAGTTTATAACTTTCTCTTTCAATCAAGTCAAAAACACAAATTACCTCAACTTTCATCTCGGTATAAGCACAACAAAAAATCTCAATAATAGATAAAAGGCATTCAACACATAATCTCACTCACCAAACATGCATAACTATGTCGGGTTTCAACCCCGACCCTAGATAAAAGGACTACTCACTAATCATAACTATGAAACAAATAACTTCAATCAAAGAAAACATTGAAAACAAAACACTACTCAAATAAATAAGAAATATCGTCTTACAGAAATTCAGAAGAAACCGAAAACACCAAAATAACGAATCAAAACCTCGACTGACGACCCCGGTAACTCTCGTCCACCGAGCTCTTCGATCTCAACTTTCGACTCGCCTCTCTCTTCTCTCGGTTCTTCCTCTTCTCTCCTCTCTCTACTACGATCCAATCCCCCTTTCTATGCTAGAATAGAAGGGTATTTATACTAAAAAGGCTAGAAACTATAAAAGGCTAAAAGATATAAACTTTCCTAAAAAGATAGAATCTATTCTAAAAGATAGAAATAAAATCTAGAAAGATAACAAGACCAAAAATACATAATATAATAACCCTAAAATCATAAAAAGATACTCTACCGACAGGGAAATAAATTCCCGCACAGGATCGGTGAGTCACAAAGTCGTCTTCTCGATTATTCTATCTCGTGGCCTCGTTAACGAACCCTTCAGGGTCGTTAACGAGCCTATGTTTAGATTTCTTCAACACTTCTCTTCCAAAAACTCGAACTTCAGCTTCTTCACTCTATATTCTTCCGTCCTTTATCATAGCTCTTCAATTCCAGCTTCAAACAACAACTTTTCCTAGCTAAAACCTACAAAAAGACACAAAACAGAGTAGCTTCCATACTTTTCACAAAATATGTAAAACTATCCAAAATCACACAAAACTAACTCTAAACTTATCAAAACTAATCCTAATAACTTAAGAAAACCTATCAAAAACTATACTAAAAACACGAACATCAGCTGACAAGCACTTCTGGAGAGCTATCACAGGGAGGGCCAAATATGAGCCTTCTAAAGAAAAAGCCTCTCCCATCACTCATCCCGCTATTAAGGTTTTCCAGAGGTTTATTGCTAGTACTATGAATGGGCGGGGTGATGGTGGAAACAACTGTCCCAAGAAGGATGTCACTGTGTTGGCTGCTAGTTTAAAGAAGAAGCAGTTGAATGTGGGTGCTATGCTGATGCACCACATGGGCCATGTTGGAAACAAAGGCGGTGGAGCTATTTGTATTGGTGGGATTGTGACTTTCCTATCCAAGCACTTTGGAGTCGATCTGAGCAGGTTACAAGTTGACATTCCGCCTGTAGCTATTGACTTACTATGCTGAAGAAGATGGACGCTCTTTATATTTATAGGAACTCCTACTATTGGGCAATTGGGGATTCTGGGAGAGTAATGAAGCTTCCTGATGGGAGCCGAGTAAGGATTGGAGAAAGCTCGGCTAACTGGTTCATTGAAGCCCGGGATGGTGATTTAAATGTGATTGATGTCAGGGGCCCAATTAGAGGTAAAAATAAGACCCTAGTTGTTGTTGAGGATTCTGAAGAAGAGGAGATGGATGAGGATTTCACCATGGCTGGAGAAGAAGAAGAAGAGGAGGAATCGGCTGAAGATGTAGACACTGATGAGGATGATGAGTTTGAGGAGGATGATCCATCTTTACCTGCTGGAGGAGATCACCAGTATTCTGATACACAGTACAGTCAAATGATGGAGATGATGAGACAGATGCAGTTGGACAACACACAACGTTACAACAGTATGACGTCTCACATTGATCAGAGCTTCCAAAACATGAGAGGTTATGTGGATCAGAGGTTCACAACATATCAGACTCATCAGGATCAGTAGTTTGCTGCTTTTCAAGCCCGCCAGGATGAGCAGTTCAGACTGCTCAACACTAGATTGGATGGATGGAGTTCAGCGGGCTATCCACCTCATCAGTCTTATCCTCAGTATGCCTTTCCCGATCCGTCTTATCCTCAGTTTCCGCCATACCAGCCACCACCAACCTACAAGAGATTCCGCCTTATCAGCCACCGCAGCCAGAGTATCCTCCAAAGTACCAGCCACCGCCACCACAGGATTTTCCGCCCTATTACCCGCCAAACAACTAGGTTCTGTGAGTTTTTCTCTTTCCTTTACTTTTTACTATACTTTGGGGACAAAGTATGTTTTAAGCATGGGGGAAGGGGATTACTTTTTTTGCATTGCATATAGTTTGCATTAGTTTAGGTCATGTTTAAAATTTTTGCATGCATTGATTAAAATTCTGAAAAATGAAAAAAAAAATTAGAAAATTTGAAAAAAATACAAAAATATTGCATTTAGGTTCTTATTTCCCCATTGTTTGATTCCTCTTGTTTCTCTAAGTTAAGTATAAGTTCTAACCCATGATTTGCATGATTTACAGAAGTTGATATGATATGAGCATGATCATTGACTAAATGACTTGATTATAGGATGGAGCATGTATTTAGCTTGAGTATTTGATTCATTCTGAAGTTCTAGACAAAAATTAGCCTTGTGAGATTTGATTTTTGGCCTTTCATGATATATTTGTTCTTTACATTCTTGAGTGTATCACCATGATTATCTAGCTCTAGAACTTGCGTTAATACTCTTTTTCAAGGTTGCTTATATGATTGAATGCATGACATTAAAGTGATTGAGGCAATGTTTCTTATTAGCCTATTATTTCCCATCCTACCCTACAAGATCCATGTTTTTGACACCCCTTTCTTTTTGAGCTTGAAGCCTATTTTTGTTAGCTCCAAAAAATGATCCATAGCCGAATACGCTTGACCCATAATCCGGGATTTAGGACTTTAGGTTTTGGTTGTATTGTGTGAGTTATGTATAAGTATGGGGGAGTTGGATGAAAAGGTGGAAAAAGAGGAAATAAAACTCTTGGTTTCAAAGTGAAAAAAAAATGAAGATGAAGTTTGTTGCAAAAGAAGCAAAAGAAAAAGTGCTTAAATGTTATTAGTCTTCATTAGTAGTAAAGAAAGAGTTGAAAAGAGGCCAAAGAAAGAAAGAAAAAAAGAAGCAAAGTGTTTGAATGTAAATGTATGGAGTTGAGAAAGGAAGTTGGGAAGTGTTATGTGAAGTAAAGTGTAAGGTTTGGGTTTAGGATTAGTTCTTTATCCCGGATTTAGCACCACATGCCAAATATTATCCCTTCCAAATTTCTCTTTACCTTGGCCCCATTACAAGCCGGAAAAAGACCTCATGATTTTTGTTATGTATTTGATCCCCAGCGGTGGAGATTTAGAACTCTGATGCAAGCATATGGTAGTCTAGTTTTCATGGGTGATTTTTGAGTGAAACACGTCCTTTATACACTTGAGAGTTGAGTGCAAACACAATTTCCTTGGTGAGGTCTAGAATGAATGAAGGGTCTTTACTTTTTTTTTACCATAATGCATGTTGAGAAGTCTTGGTTGAGTTTTTAATTATATGTGAAATGCTTGTTTGACTTGAGGATGATGTAAGATTGCATTTCTATGGTGTGATTTGGATTTATGTCTTGCTTGAGGACAAGCAAGGGTTAAGCATGGGGGAATTTGATAGCTTGCATACAGGAGTAGTTTAGATGCATGTTTTATATATGTTTTAGTTAGTTTTAGATTAGTTTTTATGTAGTTTTTAGGTTTTTGTGTTGTCGGGTATTATGCGTTGGTTTGCTCGGTTTTATAGGATTTTAGGTCCAGGAGCAGCAGCGGGGCGAGTACAGATTGACTATGGTGATGATGGATGAGCCAAGAGAGCTAAGGAATGCTAGGATGTGCTATGAATATGGATGGAGAAGAGCTAAACCAAGAAAAACCAAGACAAGAAGCTAAGCCAAAGCTCGGGGTGCAAGCCGCGTAACCAGCCCGCGCAATCCCAACTGACTAATGAAAGCGCGAGATGGCAAGATTGCGCGGCCACACAATGTGGTTCCGAAGCCGCGCAACCGGGAGTTTTCAGCGGACGTGTTTTGGGTCGTGTTTTGGTATTGGGCTTTGATGTTTGGTTGTTTGGGCTTATGTCATCCGAGATGTATGTTTAAGATATAATGTTTGAGGTTAGTTTTAGTAGAAATATAAATACTTTATGCTAGTTTAATTTTGGATAACTTTGATCATACTTTTGGAGGCTAGGGTTTTTCTCTCAAGGAAACAACTTTGAACCTTTGTAAGTTTGATTTTAATTCAATTATGCATTGCTAATTTTTCTTGTGTTTGACTAGTTATTGAAGTCATGATTTGTATGTAGTTGTGAGGTTTGATAGATTCTCAACAAACTTGAATAGAAATTATTCCTTGTGCTTAATTGAATCTAAACTAGGGTTTTATTAGATTAGCTACCTAATAGAATTTCTAGTTATAACTGAATCTGATTAATTACCGGTCGGAGTTAATTTGATCAAGAGTATACTTTAATCAATTTAGTACCGGTTGGACAAGTTGGTTAAAGGAGGGAATAAATTCACAAGTCACTTAGATGTCTGGTTGCTCTAAGTATTTGTTTCTATTGATAACTTGAATCGTCATGTTGTTATTTAATTGAATCTAGGTTATTAGATAATTAGGGTTGTTAGACTGGTAGTTCTATCAACTAAATCTGAAGTTTGGGTTTTAATCCTTAGTAGGATCATCATCCACAATAGATTATTCGAGTGAGAAGAGAATTAAGAGAATCAATGATCAACGAATCAATATCATGATGGATTTAACTAGTTGAACACGTTTGTCTTTTAT
Source organism: Fallopia convolvulus (assembly GCA_964016875.1). Classification (NCBI taxonomy): domain Eukaryota; kingdom Viridiplantae; phylum Streptophyta; class Magnoliopsida; order Caryophyllales; family Polygonaceae; genus Fallopia; species Fallopia convolvulus. The sequence continues at coordinate 56,514,851 of OZ024720.1, read as the reverse complement.
TGATATAATCAATCCTCTGTATTCATATTTATTTCTGTCTTGCATAGTAGTTTAGAATTTACAAATACAAAAACCCCCCCATATTAGTTACTTGGCACTAAAGAAATAACACATTTACACGAGTCTCTGTGGGTTCGACCCTTACTTACCGCTCTACTGAGTTGGTTAAGCTAAGGTTTCTTTGATAGGTATAACGACCACCGAAAATACCTCATCAATAATCAAAATGCAGAAAATTAAGAAACAAAAGAGTTCCTTTCAGAAGGTTCTCTGCTTTGAGGCCCAATTTTCTAATGAACCGGAAGAATATGAGTCAACTCATATTCAACCTAATCCTAATCCTACCATGGTCGTGGAGACCTTAAAGGGTAGTACATGGAACAAGACTTTTGAGGTTGGCCCTTCGGGGTCTAAGAAAGAAACGAGCAAGACTAGAGGCAAGCTTGACATGTTGGGGAAAATAAGGAGTTTGAATGGAGTGTGGATTAAGACAAGGGATCTGAGGAGGATGAGACATAAGATATGTAGGATTCCTCTGTATTATCCTGATCATTTGATGTATTTCTATAATTTATGTACTTACCTTGTGTGGTGTTTCTGGAGCACTGTAATGATGCATGGTCAAAAAGGCAAGAGTTCAGCTCTTGAAAACCCCCTACTAACCAAACTTTGAGAAAAATACCCCTTGAACAAATTGAACTCACGCCCACTTTGGTTGAGAAAACCGTATATAGTGGTGTGAGAATGAACAAAGGCAATGTAAGTGCCACTAGAACCCAGAAAGACAAAGACAATGCTATAATTGAAACCCAATTTTTATGCAAGAATGTTACTATACTCATCCTTAACATAGAAACTGTGGAAAATAAACCTATGAAAAATGCAAAAGATGTGTTGTTGAATGAAACACATATGTTTTATCCTTATTTGTTTTTCCAGGTTGGAAATTTGTGTCTTGCACTTATGAATAAAAATACTCAATTTGTGAACAACTTCTCTTACTTAGTTGTTATTGTCTTGCAGCGAAATAAGAAACCTTGTAGTCTAGAAAAATATGTGAATGATAGGATTTTCAGAATTGTGGATAGTTCAGCCCTATATTGCGAAACCTGTAGACTAATTGATCTTCCTTGGTGGAGTACTAACCTGATCTTGTGGTATCCTAGGCCTTATGGAGGCCACCTTTATGATGCAATAATTTCACCCTTGTGTGTAGCACTATATAGAAACTGTTTTTCTTGTTGGTGTTCCTATTTTGTTAGAAAAAAGATCATACATAATATATAGCAATGGATTATGAATAACATGATGTTTCCTAGTGGTCTGTTAAACCTAGTGGAACATGTTAGAGATAGAAGTAATAACTTAGAAACTAAGAATAGGATGAATAAGCCATGGTACCATGATTACTCTTATGAAAATGTTTGTTGGTGCATATTGTGTGGTAACATGAACTATAATGATAACTGCTGGTCTACCCTGAAACTGTACACATTTTTTAATATGCATGACACACACAATGCTCTAAGATGGTTTTATTTGTATCACATGAATGTACAATGGGACAATTACTTTGAGAAATTGTAATGGGATGTGTGCAGGTACATTAACTTGACAAGAAGAGAAAAAGTAGTGTATGGAGGAAACCCAAGAAACAAAATGTCTAGGCAAGGTTGGAAAATGATGAAAAAGTACCGGGTCCATGTGAAATGGATGAGAAAAGAAGATGAGGCAAGAGAAGATATGTCTTGCAGAATACAAGAAAAATGGTATGTGAACAATCTAAGACAAAAGAAAAACTTGTATATTAAGGTGAACTTAGTTGATGCATACAATGTGATTAATTGTAATAGGAATTCATGGACTGGACTATTAAATATGATCTCTAATATGTGTATGTGGGATAAGTACCTTTGGTTTAATTTAGTAATCCAGCATGGGAAAGCTCCTAATATTCTGCAAGCATTTTATAAAGCAATGCTCAGTTGTTTTGAAATAGAGAGAAGAATAATAAGGTTAGAACTAAGACCAGTTTCCAGCAGATGTGTTATAGTCAAACGTCATGAACAATGTTGTGCCATTGCAACATCTAGGGTTGTGCAAACCCTTATAAATAATCTTTCCAAAGGTTTTAAATAAAAATAAGTATATGGAACTGTAGGGGCATGGGTCGGAAATCCTTTTGGCCGGAAATAGATTCCTTTTGTAAAATAGGACAGATTCAAGTTATGGCAATTGTTGAAACTAAAACAGAAAAAATGCTTAATGATCAAGTTTGGTGACAAGCAGAATTTGATAACTTTGTGTGGTCACCGGCTAATGGTAGATCACGGGGTATATGTGTGATGTGGAAAGCACATCAATTAATAAAAGAACAAGTTGAGATCCTAATTCAAGAACCACGATACATGGCAATAAAGTATACTAACTTATCGACAAAGTACACCATAGCATTATGTCTAGTATATGCTCCTGCCCAAGAATCCGAAAAGGTTGATGGGGGACCTTAATGAAATCAAAGATCCAAGTGAAAAAAAGGTGGTGTGTTTCCTAATCATGACAGATTCAAAAGGTTGATACAATTTAACATCGATTGTGATCTGTTAAACATTCGAGTTCAAGGGAATAAGTTTACTTGAAGGAAAAATAAAACTGATATTGATAAAATTTATGAAAAACTAGATCGGACCTTGGTTAACAACCAAGTTTTGCAATAGTTCTCAGGCATTACCACAAGGAACTATACTTTCTCATCCTCTGATCACTGTAAAGTTGCGATTGATTTGAGTAATGGTCAATCCACCAAAGCACAACCTTTTAAATTTAAAAATATGTGGATGCAGAGGAAAGATTTTCAGAACATTGTCAAACAGGCATGGCGAGTGTCGTTCCAAGGATCCAACATGTTTCAACTCGTAAAGAAAACACAACTTTTTAAAACCGAGGCGAAACAATGGAACAAACGAACTTTTGGCAACACCTTTGAATAACTTCAAAAATTGGAAAAGGAACTACTAGTCATACAACAAAAAATGATGGTTTCACCTATCCCAAATGTGGTTCAACAACAAATTGGTTAATCACAAAGAAAATATTTTAAACTTTTATAAAACCTATTGGAAACAACGAGCTAAAACTAAACATATTAAGTTAACAGACACCAATATAGGCTATTTCCATAAAGTAGCGAATGGTAGGAGAAATAGAAAGATCATTAAGGAAATCATATTAAGTGATGGTACACAGATCATATGGGAAGAAAATATAAGAGAAGAGATCAAGAATGACTTTCAGATTAACCACCGACTTCTCCAAGAATACTTACATCTGATCAACAAGGAAGTTACGGAGGAGGACAACAATGAACTTACAAAATCAGTAACGAATTTGGAAGTTAGGAATGCACTATTGCAAATAGGTTTTGACAAGTCACCAGACCCGGATGGCATGTCCTCGGGTTTCTATAAAAAATATTGGGACATAGAAGGCCCAACAGTCATTAAAGCAGTTAAAAGTTTTTCCACTCAGGAAAAATTCTTAGACAAATCAATCACACTTTCATTACACTATTACCAAAAAAACAACCCGAGCTCAACAAACCACTACCGTCCTATTACCTTATGCTCGACGATATATAAAATATCAGCGAAGATCATTACAGAAAGACTTAAGAAGGTAATGAAAAAACTCATTCATGCTCTACAAGGAGCCTTTGTAGCTAATCGAGCTATCCAAGATAATGTGCTCATAGCACACGAAATCTTTCATTCCTTTAGAGGGAAGAAAGGAAAAGACGGTTGGGTTGCAATAAAATCAGACATGGAAAAGGCATACAATCGACTAGACTGGGACTTTCTATTTGCGATAATGGAGAAGATAGATTTTGGCCAACAATTTGTAGCTTGGATAAAGCAATGTGTTAAAACTGTATCTTTCTTGGACTTAGTAAATAACAGACCTACAAATCCATTCGTTCATGAGGCGAGGTTTACAACAAGGAGATCCATTATCACCCTATTTATTCATATTAGGAATATAAATCTTAGCAAGAAAACTCCAACAAGTCAGCAACACAATTAAAAATTCTGTGGGTTTCGCGCTAGCTCGTTCAAGCACAAAAGTTCCATTCTTAGCCTTTGCAGATAATATACTGATATTTACCAAAGAAAACCAAGGAGCATGCACACTAACTACAAAGATTATTGAGGATTATTGCGCTATTTTAGGACAAAATTTTAATTACCATAAGTCAGCGTTTCAAACATCAAAGCCAGTAGATAACCAACAAAGACAAAGAATTCAACAAACACTTGGCATCACAACTATGACAGATTTAGAAAAATATCTCGGATGTCCAATCATTAGTGGACGGGTAAATAAAGAAACATTCAAGGAAACGGTTGGAAAAGCTAAAACACAACTAACTAAGTGGAAAGCAAATGCAATATCACAAGAAGGACGATCGGTTCTTATTCGATCAAACCTCACAACCAAACCAAACTATCTAATGCAAAGTTTCATGTTACCCGGCCACAAACATACACAATGAATTAGATCAGATTAACCAAGGATTCCTTTGGAACAAGGACCCGAACCACAAACCTCTCATCGGATGGGATAAAATTTGTAAACAAAAAACATATGCATGACTAGGAATAAGGAAGACCGAGCATATGAACAAAGAACTACAGATGAAAGTGCTATGGAAAATATCCGCGGAACCAGATAATATATGGATTAAATTGGTGAATAAAAAATATATGAAAATTGAAAACTTATTCATATACAAGAAACATGCTAATACATCATGGCAATGGTCAAAATTAATGAACCTTAAAATAGAATTCAAAGGGGGGATAATATGGCAGGTAGGAGATGGCCAAATGATAAAATTTTGGAAAGATAAGTGGTTGTTTCAAGAGACATTAGAAGGGTATGCGATTGATCCTGGTACCATAGATGATACAACAGTTGTGAAAGAATTCATAACACCCGAAGAAGAATGGAGGCAAGATAAACTACGATGTATACTACCAACAGAAATAGTGGATAAAATACTATCAGTTCCAATTCCAGAAAACTTTATTCGAGATCGGTTATATTGGGCACCTAGCAAGAATGGTTGGTTCTCCACAACCTCAACCATTGAGTTAATAACTAGAATAAACAACCAAAATCCAAGCCCAAACAATTGGATATGGAAATTGGACACATAACCAAAAGTAAAAAACATTCTATGGAAAATGGTTAATAACAGATTGCCCACTAAGGCAAGACTACGGGAGAAACGAGTACCAACACCCCCGGATATCTTATGTGTCATTGCACATATGAAGACACAGGTCACCTATTTGTGGAATGTACACATACCCATGGAATAATTAGAAAAATTAATACAAAACAGAAACCATTTTAAAGAACTATGATACCAGGAACAAAACGCCATCGATTATTATCAACGAACTAAAAAACAATCTTTGCAGTCGGGAATTCACAAAACTAGTAGTAATTTGGTGGAGCATTTGGCATCAGAGAAACAACTTTGTATTTAACAAACCTCGAATGACTACATCCTAGACCTAGAATAGTACATTAAATATCAACTAGCTTTATGGGAAAGAGCTAAACGATGGAATGAGGATGAGGAAGATGAGATTCGTCAGACACGACCCAAAGTTCGAAGAATTGATAGAGAAAAGATGTGACAGAAACCAACACAAGGATTTTTTTAATTGAATTTTGATGGCTCAAAATTTACGACAGAATTGGCAACAACTGGATATGTAATTCGGGACCAGAATGCACAAATAATTAGTATGGGAGCTGAAAGATATGGACACAATTCGGTTTTACAAATAGAGATGCTTGCGCTCCGGGATCGAATCCTAAAAGCACGACAGTTGGGGTTACAAAAAATGGAGATCGAGGGTGACAACCTTACAGTCATTAACACAGTCAAGGGTATTGGTCAGTGCCCTTGGGCCATTGCAACATCTAGGGTTGTGCAAACCCTTATAAATAATCTTTCCAAAGGTTTTAAATAAAAATAAGTATATGGAACTGTAGGGGCATGGGTCGGAAATCCTTTTGGCCGGAAATAGATTCCTTTTGTAAAATAGGACGGATTCAAGTTATGGCAATTGTTGAAACTAAAACAGAAAAAATGCTTAATGATCAAGTTTGGTGACAAGCAGAATTTGATAACTTTGTGTGGTCACCGGCTAATGGTAGATCACGGGGTATATGTGTGATGTGGAAAGCACATCAATTAATAAAAGAACAAGTTGAGATCCTAATTCAAGAACCACGATACATGGCAATAAAGTATACTAACTTATCGACAAAGTACACCATAGCATTATGTCTAGTATATGCTCCTGCCCAAGAATCCGAAAAGGTTGATGGGGGACCTTAATGAAATCAAAGATCCAAGTGAAAAAAAGGTGGTGTGTTTCCTAATCATGACAGATTCAAAAGGTTGATACAATTTAACATCGATTGTGATCTGTTAAACATTCGAGTTCAAGGGAATAAGTTTACTTGAAGGAAAAATAAAACTGATATTGATAAAATTTATGAAAAACTAGATCGGACCTTGGTTAACAACCAAGTTTTGCAATAGTTCTCAGGCATTACCACAAGGAACTATACTTTCTCATCCTCTGATCACTGTAAAGTTGCGATTGATTTGAGTAATGGTCAATCCACCAAAGCACAACCTTTTAAATTTAAAAATATGTGGATGCAGAGGAAAGATTTTCAGAACATTGTCAAACAGGCATGGCGAGTGTCGTTCCAAGGATCCAACATGTTTCAACTCGTAAAGAAAACACAACTTTTTAAAACCGAGGCGAAACAATGGAACAAACGAACTTTTGGCAACACCTTTGAATAACTTCAAAAATTGGAAAAGGAACTACTAGTCATACAACAAAAAATGATGGTTTCACCTATCCCAAATGTGGTTCAACAACAAATTGGTTAATCACAAAGAAAATATTTTAAACTTTTATAAAACCTATTGGAAACAACGAGCTAAAACTAAACATATTAAGTTAACAGACACCAATATAGGCTATTTCCATAAAGTAGCGAATGGTAGGAGAAATAGAAAGATCATTAAGGAAATCATATTAAGTGATGGTACACAGATCATATGGGAAGAAAATATAAGAGAAGAGATCAAGAATGACTTTCAGATTAACCACCGACTTCTCCAAGAATACTTACATCTGATCAACAAGGAAGTTACGGAGGAGGACAACAATGAACTTACAAAATCAGTAACGAATTTGGAAGTTAGGAATGCACTATTGCAAATAGGTTTTGACAAGTCACCAGACCCGGATGGCATGTCCTCGGGTTTCTATAAAAAATATTGGGACATAGAAGGCCCAACAGTCATTAAAGCAGTTAAAAGTTTTTCCACTCAGGAAAAATTCTTAGACAAATCAATCACACTTTCATTACACTATTACCAAAAAAACAACCCGAGCTCAACAAACCACTACCGTCCTATTACCTTATGCTCGACGATATACAAAATATCAGCGAAGATCATTACAGAAAGACTTAAGAAGGTAATGAAAAAACTCATTCATGCTCTACAAGGAGCCTTTGTAGCTAATCGAGCTATCCAAGATAATGTGCTCATAGCACACGAAATCTTTCATTCCTTTAGAGGGAAGAAAGGAAAAGACGGTTGGGTTGCAATAAAATCAGACATGGAAAAGGCATACAATCGACTAGACTGGGACTTTCTATTTGCGATAATGGAGAAGATAGATTTTGGCCAACAATTTGTAGCTTGGATAAAGCAATGTGTTAAAACTGTATCTTTCTTGGACTTAGTAAATAACAGACCTACAAATCCATTCGTTCATGAGGCGAGGTTTACAACAAGGAGATCCATTATCACCCTATTTATTCATATTAGGAATATAAATCTTAGCAAGAAAACTCCAACAAGTCAGCAACACAATTAAAAATTCTGTGGGTTTCGCGCTAGCTCGTTCAAGCACAAAAGTTCCATTCTTAGCCTTTGCAGATAATATACTGATATTTACCAAAGAAAACCAAGGAGCATGCACACTAACTACAAAGATTATTGAGGATTATTGCGCTATTTTAGGACAAAATTTTAATTACCATAAGTCAGCGTTTCAAACATCAAAGCCAGTAGATAACCAACAAAGACAAAGAATTCAACAAACACTTGGCATCACAACTATGACAGATTTAGAAAAATATCTCGGATGTCCAATCATTAGTGGACGGGTAAATAAAGAAACATTCAAGGAAACGGTTGGAAAAGCTAAAACACAACTAACTAAGTGGAAAGCAAATGCAATATCACAAGAAGGACGATCGGTTCTTATTCGATCAAACCTCACAACCAAACCAAACTATCTAATGCAAAGTTTCATGTTACCCGGCCACAAACATACACAATGAATTAGATCAGATTAACCAAGGATTCCTTTGGAACAAGGACCCGAACCACAAACCTCTCATCGGATGGGATAAAATTTGTAAACAAAAAACATATGCATGACTAGGAATAAGGAAGACCGAGCATATGAACAAAGAACTACAGATGAAAGTGCTATGGAAAATATCCGCGGAACCAGATAATATATGGATTAAATTGGTGAATAAAAAATATATGAAAATTGAAAACTTATTCATATACAAGAAACATGCTAATACATCATGGCAATGGTCAAAATTAATGAACCTTAAAATAGAATTCAAAGGGGGGATAATATGGCAGGTAGGAGATGGCCAAATGATAAAATTTTGGAAAGATAAGTGGTTGTTTCAAGAGACATTAGAAGGGTATGCGATTGATCCTGGTACCATAGATGATACAACAGTTGTGAAAGAATTCATAACACCCGAAGAAGAATGGAGGCAAGATAAACTACGATGTATACTACCAACAGAAATAGTGGATAAAATACTATCAGTTCCAATTCCAGAAAACTTTATTCGAGATCGGTTATATTGGGCACCTAGCAAGAATGGTTGGTTCTCCACAACCTCAACCATTGAGTTAATAACTAGAATAAACAACCAAAATCCAAGCCCAAACAATTGGATATGGAAATTGGACACATAACCAAAAGTAAAAAACATTCTATGGAAAATGGTTAATAACAGATTGCCCACTAAGGCAAGACTACGGGAGAAACGAGTACCAACACCCCCGGATATCTTATGTGTCATTGCACATATGAAGACACAGGTCACCTATTTGTGGAATGTACACATACCCATGGAATAATTAGAAAAATTAATACAAAACAGAAACCATTTTAAAGAACTATGATACCAGGAACAAAACGCCATCGATTATTATCAACGAACTAAAAAACAATCTTTGCAGTCGGGAATTCACAAAACTAGTAGTAATTTGGTGGAGCATTTGGCATCAGAGAAACAACTTTGTATTTAACAAACCTCGAATGACTACATCCTAGACCTAGAATAGTACATTAAATATCAACTAGCTTTATGGGAAAGAGCTAAACGATGGAATGAGGATGAGGAAGATGAGATTCGTCAGACACGACCCAAAGTTCGAAGAATTGATAGAGAAAAGATGTGACAGAAACCAACACAAGGATTTTTTTAATTGAATTTTGATGGCTCAAAATTTACGACAGAATTGGCAACAACTGGATATGTAATTCGGGACCAGAATGCACAAATAATTAGTATGGGAGCTGAAAGATATGGACACAATTCGGTTTTACAAATAGAGATGCTTGCGCTCCGGGATCGAATCCTAAAAGCACGACAGTTGGGGTTACAAAAAATGGAGATCGAGGGTGACAACGTTACAGTCATTAACACAGTCAAGGGTATTGGTCAGTGCCCTTGGGAAATTGAAATATTGGTTTCGGATCTCTTGGTTTCTCTTCAAGGGTTCAAAATTATCCGACTGTCTCATGTGATTAGGGATTGTAATGTAGTGGCTGATAAAATTGCAAAGTTGGGCCACGTTATCCCTATTGAGCATATGTTGAGTCACTCAGAACTTCAGGTTCTCATCCGCAAGGATGCTCTAGGTCGTCCTCCGTAAGGAGGACCTCCTAATTCTTACCTTTTCAAATAATAAAAATGAGAGGCAAAATTCAATTCACCACACAAAAATCAATTTGTGTACGAAATCGGCAAAGCTTACAAATATAAGAACAAAGTCAACTTAAGTTTTAGATCATTCCGTTTTTCACCCTAAAATTTTCTTTACTGCAAACTTTATCCTTAAATAATTAATATTTAACTTTTAAATAAAAACTTTTTAAAATATAATAAACTTAATTAGAAAATAAATATTACTTTTAAAAATTCACTATATGTCATGCCAATATGCTATGTATATGCTACTAGTATTATATGAATGCAAAATGAAGTATGCACTTTGGTCGGGGATGTTACAATCTTCCTCCTCTATAAGAATTTTGTCCTCAAAATTCGCTATCTCTTCATATGACTTTCTCATCTTATCCTCAATTTCACAACTTATCTCCTCTATACCATGATTCTTTCAAATTACTTTAACCATCGGAATTTCCCTATTTTGCAATTGTTTGATTCTGTAGTCTGTTATCATGATCTATTCCTCTATGTAGCTCAAATTTTCTACAAGTTGTACTTCTAAAAACACATGTGACGGATCAGATCGATATCGCCGTAACATACTAACATAGAAAACATTATGAATCTGAGCCAAACATCAATATGCCATCCTGAATGTCAAATGGTGTATCTTTACTTTATCGAACCTGTTCAAAAATTTCTATAAACTTCTCATCTCTTACGTGTGCATCATTGATTTTTTGTCTCAACACTCGCCGAATTTCCAAAGTAGCAATCAATACTCCATCTGTGTCAAACTATATATAGTCTAGCATTTAGACCTCGCAAAGCAATCAAATCTGATAATGAAGTCATGTGCATATTTCTCATCATACCACTGGATTTTCGACTTAAAGTATCTGCTACAACATTGGCCTTTCTTGGATGATACTTAATTGTACGATCATAATCTTTTAGTAGTTCCCTCTAGATCATGAACATGATAAGAAACTTCATGTGGTCGTAACTGTCATGATGCATATGCAATTAATTTTTCATCTAGCATTAAGACACAACCAAGACCTTGATATGAAGCATTAGTGTAAACAACAAATCCTCATGTACCTGTAGGAATTGTCAATATTGGTTTTGTAGTCAAACGGTGCTTTAACTCATCAATGCTCTATTGGCACGCAGAATTCCAGTGGAATGTAGCATTCTTTCGTAGCAATTTAGTTAATGATGCAACTACAATAAAGAATCCTTGGACAATCATTTGTAGTATCCAAATATATCAAGAAATCTACGAACTTTTGTAACTGTAGTTAGTGCTTTCCAGTTTACCACTACTTTAACCTTCTTAAGATCAACCTCTATACCTATTCCATATACTATATGTCCTAAAAATACCATATGATCTAACCAGAATTCACACTTTCTCAGTTTAGCAAACAACTATTTTTCCCTCAAGACTTGTAGCACGGTAGACAAATGATTAGCATGCTCCTCTGTACTTTGTGAATACACCAATATATCATTAATAAAGATGATCACAAATATATCTAGAAAAGATTGAAACACCTTGTTCATCAAAATCATAAATGTCGTTGCTGCATTAGTCAAACCAAATGCCATTACCAGAAACTCATAATGTTCATATCGAGTCCTGAATGCAGTCTTGGTAATATCATATTTAGCTATCTTCAACTAATGATATCATGATCGAAGGTCTATCTTTGAAAATACATGTGCACCCTAAAGTTGATCAAACAAATCATCTATCCTTGGAAATGGATACTTGTTCTTCACTGTTACCTGATTCAACTTTCTATAATTTATACATAGCCATAAGGTACCATCTTTCTTTTTAACAAATAAACCCGGTGCACCCCAAGGTGATACACTAGCTCTAATGAACCCTTTTTCTAACAACTCTTGTAACTGCTTCTTTAGTTCTTGTAAATCTAGTGGATCCATGCGATATGGAGGAATAGAAACTGGTGCAGTATCTGCATTAATTCCACAGTAAACTCTATCTCTCTATCAGGTGGCAATTCAGGAAGATCCTTTGGAGATACAACAGGAAAATCTTTAACAACTAGAATATCTCCAACCTTATCACATTCAACGGTACGGTCTATAACATGGGCCAGATATGCCTCACATCCCTCTTTGGTCATGGGAAAAGTCATTGTTGCATATATTAGGCAAGTGGGTACCATTTGTCTATCACCATAGAAAATCACTCTAGATTTCCCAAGCGAGTCTATCAATACTTCTTTGGTATAATAATCCACTTTAGCATGATGTTGTGACAACCAGTCCATGCCCAAAATAACATCAAACTCATACAAGAATAACAAGATCAGATCAGTTGGTAACTCTGCTATATCTACTCGTATTATACAATCCCGATATACTGTATGCACCTTTACCATTTCCCCCAAGGTAGTCTGTACTCCTAAATTGTGATCTAAGGGTTCAGGTTTCTTATGCAGTTGAAATGCTATGGAAGATGATATAAATGAATGAGTAGATCCTGAATCTATTAATGCATATATCTCAAGATCATGTAAATAAAGTTTACTAGTAATAACCTCAAGTGCTTTGGATGCTTCTTGTTGTGACATAGAAAAAACTCGAGCCTAACCCTATGGTCGAGATTCCTGTGTTTGTTGTCTTCCTCTACTAGCAGTGTTGCTCATGTTCTGACCTCTTCCACGACCTCTACCAAAACTCCTGTGTAATCCAAACAGGCCCTTAGTGTTGCTACAAAGGGGAAAATTGGGTCTTTAACGTAATTTCAGATGAGAGTGTTTCGTCTAGTTAGTGATTAATTATACTCGTCGTTGTTTATAATTAATCCTCTTTAATCATTTCGTGTCCTTCCGTTTCCATTCGAGAAATCGCCCAATCAGGTAAGTCATTTTCAACTTGCTCGGTTCTTTTCTATCTTGTTAGATTTTGTGCCGTTATTTTAGGATTGGTTTTGGGAACTAGTCCCAAATATCTTTTTGAAATGTTTTGGACTTATTTGTGTTGTTGTGTGCAAAATGGTTTTTAAATGGGTTTTTATTGGAAATAAGTTTTCGAATGTTTTCTTTGTGTTGGTACCGTTTCCGTTAAGGCCATGAGCGTAGCTGATGGAGAGGAAGGGTTGCCTATGTATGGTCCCTGTGACAGAGAAGTCGTGCCCCTTAAAATGAAAACTCTATATGTGTGTTTTGGCAAGTGCTCCAGTGGAGGCTTAGCCGGGATTAGAAGGAAGCCGTTATGTGAGGATGTTGTAACCTGGATAAGGATTCCTCTTGAGAGAGAAATCAAGTGAAACTGAGATTAAGAGGAAGAAGAATCGGAAGAAGAGATAGAGAAAGAGTTGAGAAGAAGATAGAAAAGAGGGAAATTCGATGTTACTGTTATTGCCTACTCTCACCAGAATCTGTTACAAGGCTATATACTGAATCGTTGGAGTTCTTTCCCACTAATTATAAACTAAGGCCAACTTTTCCACAATATACAAAATAGCCCCTGAACATTACATTTCCTCCCCTATAAAAATAAAACTTGTCCTCAAGGTTGGCCTCCAAAATGAGGAAACTAAGTCAGAACATGGGCAGAAGGTTCCCAGGTTGCTTCTTCCAAAGCCAAATTGGTCCACTTGATCAACCACTCAGAAATGGGCTCCCCATTAGGCTGGTACTTAACCCTTGAATCCAAAATCACTTATGGAGCAATTTCAATCTCTCTACCAAAAGTAGTAACAGGTAATACTGGTGTCACAACATGATTTCCCAACTTCTTCTTTAATTGGGAGACATGAAACACCGAATGGATCTTGCTATGAGCTGGCAAGTCCAATTTATAGGCCACTTTCCCAATTCGGGACAACACTTTAAATGGCCCATAAAATTTTGCACTTAACTTGAGATTTCTTTGAGTAGCCACTGAACATTGTCTGTAAGGCTGTAATTTTAAGTAAACCAAATCTCCCACCTCAAATTCCCTTTCAGTTTTGTGCAAATCAGCATATTGTTTCATCCTGGACTGTGCCACTTGCAAATTATCTTTACATTGCACCAAAAACTTAGCTCTCTCCTTCATCCATTCCTCTACTGATTCATTTGAAACTTGACAAAGCTGAACTCCCAGCTGAACAAGAGTGTACCCATACAAGGTCTGAAAAGGACTCATCTTCAAAGTTGTATGAAAGTTGGTATTGTACCATAATTCTGCCAGAGATAACCATTTCGCCCTTCTGCATTGGCTTGGAAGAAGTCATACAATGTAGATAACTCTCCAAACACTGATTAATTCTCTTAGTTTGCCCATCCGTCTGAGGATGATAGGCAGTAGACATATGAAGGGAAGTTCCCATGAGCTTAAACAATTCCTGCCAAAAATGACTAAGAAAGACCTTGTCCCTGTTAGACACATTACTCAGAGGTAGCCCATGAAGCTTGTACACATTCTCCATAATTGCATTTGCAACTATTAATGCTGAATAAGGATGAGCTAGAGCAATAAAATGACTATACTTAGTCAATCTATCAACCACCACCAGAATAGTATCTTTCCCATGAGATTTTGGTAACCCCTCAACGAAATCAAGACTAATATCACTCCAAGCTTGATTAGGAATAGGCAAAGGCTGTAACAAACCTGGAGAAGAACAATGCTCATGCTTATGTCTCTGACATACATCACAAGTCTTGACAAATTCCTCGACCATGCTCTTCATACCTGGCTAGAAAAAAATTGTCTTGATTTTGTGATAAATCCCATTAATTCCCGAATGACCTCCTATAGGATCCTCATGCAAAGCAGATATCAACTTGAGTTGCAAGGCTTCATCCTTACCAATGTACAATCTGCCTTTATATCTCAAAATTCCATTCACCACTGAATATACCTGAGAATCACTCAAACAACCCTGAGCAATATACTCCTTAGCAAGTAAATCATTTTCATAGCTGTCTAAAACCTACTTCATCCACTTAGGCTCTACTGCAGTTATTACTGAACATTCCCCATTCTTATGCTCATATTTCCTAGACAAAGCATCAGCAACGGAATTGTCTTTTCCTTTGTTATATGAAATGGAATATGACAATCCGAACATCTTTCTCACAACCTTCTTTTGAGATGAGTGGTGAGTTGTTGTTCCAACAAGAACTTAAGTGACTGATGATCAGTTCTGATAACAAAAGGAGCATGCTCAAGATAATGTCTCCATTTGTCTACTGCCATAAGGATAGACAGTAACTCTTTTTCATAAGTGGACAAAAACAAATTCGAGCCATGTAAAGCCTTGCTCAAATAAGCCAGAGCTCTTCCTTGCTGCATCAAAACTGCTCCCACTCCAGAGTCACAAGCATCAATCTCCAACTCAAAAGGAACCTCAAAATTAGACATTCCCAATACATGTGCGGATGAAAGTAGAACCTTTAATTTCTGAAATGTTGTTTCTGTTGCATCATTCCACATAAAAGCATCTTTTTTTTAACAACTCAGTTAATGGACGACTCACCACACCATAGCCTTTTATAAATCGTCTATAATATCCAGTTAAACCTAAAAAAACCTCTTAATTCTTTGAGAATTTTAGGAGAACTCCAATCCACCATAGCACTTATCTTACTTGGATTAGTAGATACACCTTTACCAGAAATAATATGACCTAAATATTCCACTTTACCCTGAGAAAAAGCACACTTGGATTTCTTAGCATACAACTTATGCTTTTTGAACAGTTTTAGCACAACAGACAGTTGCTCAACATGTTGCTTCATTGTCCGACTATAGACCAGAATATCATCAAAAAAACTAAAACAAACTTCCTCAAATACTCACTGAATATGTCATTCATCATAGACTGAAATGTGGCAGGTGCATTAGTTAGCCCAAAGGGCATTACCTTAAACTCAAAGTGTCCATGGTGAGTCTTGAAAGCTGTCTTCTCAATATCTCTTTCAGCCATACGGAATTGATGATAACCCGACCTTAAATCCAACTTTGAGAACACACAAGCCCCATGTAAATCATCCAAAAGTTCCTCAATATGAGGAATAGGAAATTTATCTTTTAACAGTCAATTCATTTAGCCTTCTGTAATCCATACAAAATCTCCAACTTCCATCTTTCTTCTTAATCAACATGGTAGGAGAGGCGAATGGACTATGACTAGGACGAATGGTTGAATTTTGCAACATTTTAGCAACCCGTTTCTCTATTTTATTCTTTTGGAGAAATGGATATTTATAAGGCTTACTGCACACAGGTTGTACACCTTCTTTTAGTTGAATGAAATGCTCATGACCCCGCCAAGGAGGAAGTTCTTTTGGCTCTTCAAAAACATCCTCAAACTCAGTTAGCAAATTGATCACTTCAGTTGGCAACTCCTCAGCCTGCTCCTCTATACTGAAACTGAGCTATCTGAGTCACCATCATTGGAACCTTTTTCCTGCTCAACTTTTTCAATTTGCTACCACTCATCATCTTAATTGACCTCTGTTCTTGAAACCCTGTCAACTCTATCTTCTGTCCATCCTTCACAAATGAAAGCTTCAGCTGCTTAAAATTGAAGTTTAGAGGACTGATTCCCTTAGCCAATCGACCCCAAGCACCATGTCACAGCCACCCAACTTTAAAGTTCTTATGTCAGAACAAAAACAATTTCCTTGCATAACCCAACTGAATTTCTTGCAAACTTGGTGACTGAATAACTTGTTACCATTGGCCACTGCTACTGCCATCACTATGGTTTTCTAAAGCTCATATCCTGTTTCTTGAGCCAAGCGAGGATCAAGGAAACTATGTGTGCTTCTTGTGTCAACCAAGATAATAAAGTGTTTATTCTTGGTTTGTCTTCTTATCTTGAATGTACTTAGAGGATTGGTTCCGGTGAGAGTGTGTAAATAAACTTCAAAATCCTCACCTTGCAAGTCTCCATTCAATTCCAACTCACCCAATTCAGCCGGTTGTATCTCATCAATTTTAGAAGAAATTAAACTGTGCAGTGTGTGGTTCTTACACTTATGTCCTGCAAAATAGTTGTCTCCACAACGGTAACACAACCCCTGAGCTCTTCTTTGCTCCAACAATTGACCAGGAATGCTCTGGTTGTTCTTACTTTGGTAATTAGTTCCTTCAGTTGTTTGATTCTTGAAAGAACTAGCACCATGAACAAAAGACTTTTGCTGAGCTGAACCAGAATTAGAAGGAAAACTCGACCTCCAAGATTGTTTCCCTAGTTTCAAAATAGCTTGAACAACCCCATAATGAAGTCTTGATTGCTCATAAGCTTGCGGTAAACTATTAGGTCTATTCAACTTAACTAGAGACCTAATCTCCTCTTTCAGTCCGCTAATATAACTCGAAACAAAATAAGTTTCGGGTAAATTCGGATTACAATCAAGCATACACGACCTCAATTCATCAAATCTTTCAGTGTACTCCTCTATATCATCAATTTGAACCAACTTGTTAAATTCTTCTACTATCTCCATTCCTTGTCTTTCCCCAAATCTGTAGCAAATAGCATCACCAAGTTCTGTCCAATTCACTACTGAATTCCGCAACAAAGATCCTTGTGCCCAAATATCTGCCTTTCCCGTCAAATGCATGACTGCCATTTCTAACTTCTGTTCCTTGCCAATACCAAAAATTCGAAATTATTTCTCTACCTTCCTAACCCAGCT
The DNA here is from genome assembly GCA_964016875.1 of Fallopia convolvulus. Lineage (NCBI taxonomy): Eukaryota > Viridiplantae > Streptophyta > Magnoliopsida > Caryophyllales > Polygonaceae > Fallopia > Fallopia convolvulus. The sequence continues at coordinate 56,497,071 of OZ024720.1, read as the reverse complement.
TCGAGGTCTAGATCCATCCAAAGTAGGAAATTCAATCTTGGGAAAGCGATTCATACCGAATTTCGACTCAGTACTGAAAGTCGAAGGTCTTTCTTGACTCTCCATCCTTCTCCCTTCAGGTGGAGTTCCAAACAAACTCTGAGCAACCCGATCTTGTCTTCTTGAATGTGATTCCAACTCAATTCCCGTGGAATTCGACCTCCGATTGAGATCCTCACGAACTCCCCGCACCATCTCATTCAATGTCTCGAGCCTTGCCCCAGAATCCTGACACAAATCCTCAATTGCCTTTTCAATATTCTTCTGAAGGTTTTCAATCCGGAGCTGATAGTCATCAAATTTCTGGCTCGAATCCTTCATAAAATCTTGTGTTGAATTCATGAAAGCTTGACTCATAGCCATGAATTGATTGATCTATTGAAGCTGAATTTCTGTCTTGCGCACCGATTCCTCCAGAAATTTCATTCTCGTTCCTTCCGCCATGTCCGAGAATCTTACAGCTCTGATACCAATTTGTTGTAACCTGGATAAGGATTCCTCTTGAGAGAGAAATCAAGTGAAATTGAGATTAAGAGGAAGAAGAATCAGAAGAAGAGATAGAGAAAGAGTTGAGAAGAAGATAAAAAAGAGGGAAATTGGATGTTTTGTTATTGCCTACTCTCACCAGAATCTGTTATATGGCTATATACTGAATCGTTGGACTTCTTTCCCACTAATTATAAACTAAACCCAACTTTTCCACAATATAAAAAATAGCCCCTGAACATTACAAAGGAGTGGGTGGGCTTGCCTTTGTACTCGGCGCGGGAGTGAGCGCCTTAGGATTGGAAGACGAGGTGGAGAAAGAGTTATGTTGCTTTAATTGCGCGATTGTGTGTATGTGTGTTTGGCTTATGTGTGACTAACCGTCTAATTTAGGTATTGGCTTTTAGAGTTATCGTTGCGATTGTGGATTCTGGTTGCTGACTATACAAAACTGTTTTAAAACGTCTTATTTTCCGCATATTATCTAGTTTGGTAGATTAGTAGTTGACCCTTCGGGGATTATTTTTTTCAGTTACAGATATGTTACAGGAAACCGTTGAAGAACCAAGGTCGGATAGTGGAGTATATCGTTACGTGTGTGTCATTAGTTCGGTGGTTTTGGGATGCTTTGGGTTTGATTTGTTAATATTAGCTTTGTTAAATTGTTTTTATTATTTATTCACTTAATGTCGTTTTAAGAATGATGTGGGAATTCCAGGATGTGTTAATTAATAATTGTTATTAGGAACTTGGGCATTCTCTCATGTTTTGAAATTTTAGTTTATTAACTAAAAGGGTTGGATGTTTTATTGTTTTCCTCATCGTGTCCACGTTGTAAGATCCTAAAGTATTATTGTCAAATCCACCTAAGTAGTACCTAGTAAGGTCTACTACCGAGTATCGCCCTATGTAAAGACGGGATGTTACAAAAATAATCCCTCAAGGCTTAGCGAACCGTCACAATTGGATCGATAGCGCTCAACTCCTAGGGATGTCCAATGAGCGTGTTGACCTGTTACCCAACCCGACCCGCCCGCAATTTTATAGGTTACGATTTTTATTTTTTTAGTTTACGGGTTACAAGTCGGGGTCTTTGTTTACGAGTTACAGGTTGGGTTACATGTCGCCCCGTAATACTAAAAAAGTAAAAATAAAATTTTATTGTTGTAGTTAGGGAAAGGGATAAATAAAATTTTACGGGTCAAATGGGTCGAAAAGGATCAAACGAGTCAATTTTATGGGTTAAAAAGGGTCAAATGCTTTTCGACCCGTTTGACAACCCATAGCCCGACCGGTAAACCCGCAATCTGTTTTACAGGCCGAGTCCCGGGTCGAATTTTTTTTAACAGATCAGGTCGACTCGTTGGACAGCCTTAGCAGCCCCTGTATTAGGCGAGTTGCTTCAATATGGTTCATAAGGTTGACAAGTCCAAATAATCCCTCAAGGTTCGCGGGAGCCATCACATTTGGATCAATCGGTCCTTTATGGGGCGGGCTGCTTGAATATGCTCATAAGGTTGGCAAGCCCGAATAAATCCCTTAAAGCTCGTGAACTGTCATTTTTGGAATCAGTCGCTCCTTTATTGCACGGGCTGTTTTAATATCCTCATAAGGTCGGCATGTCTGAATACTCCACGAAATGAACACACAACAATACATGCTTCGATACCATAATAAAATCTGGTGGCCGATAATCTTAGAATCGTGTGATGATGAATGTAGTATATAAGTCTAATAAAATTCCAATCTAAAACCGTATGACAATAAATAAAGTAACTCCTTAAATATAAGTAAATAATTTTAGATATATTTACCCAACAGAAACTAATAATGTATATAAATGTGAGTTCCGTTTCTTTGAACCTTTCACACATGCTATGAACGTGCTTGCTGCCCAATTGTGCTCGTTTCGTATGGTTCCTTCAATCTACATATAATTTGTTGAAAAACGAAACCAGTTATAAAATATGAGCTACTTGCCTACTTATACCCGTCGCCCGTCGGTGATGACCGCCCATATTTAATATTTTTACACGAGTAAAAAATATTACTCTATCCGTTTTATAATGTAAGTTGTTTCTAAGACTAAAAGGTGTTTTATAATATAAGTTATTTATTTAATGTAAAAATTTTTAAAATAGATTATTATTTTATTTTATTTACTTAACATTGCAACAACATTCATTAACGTAATTCTAGTAGTATTTGAAGTTTACTTTTGTAAAGAATATTTAGTGTATTTATAAATACAAAATTAAAGAGTTAATAATACATGTGATTAAAAACAAATATTAAATTATAATCTTTTTTATTTTAAGTATTTTTTAATTTCTGTGTAAAATAAAAAACGACTTATATTACTTGTTTTTATTTTATAAAATTGAAACACGTGTTTTTATACAAATAATCATGCATTTGGTCTAGGAAATAGAATATTACTGATGAAATTATGATCAATTAAACTGTCATATTCTATATTTGGAGAGTTCGCATTCTAGGCGTCATCTCTGTATTATTGGAGATATTGTTCATCTCCTTAGCTAATTAAGTGGGATATGCTTGATTTATTTCCTTCCTTCGCATCGTGTACAACCCATGTTCTGTGTATATAGCTTGTCTTCCTGTTATTTATTTTTTTGGTCAAAAGGGGGCAAAAGCCCTTCAAACTTTTATTAGCTTAGAAGGATGCAGTGTTTAACATACTAGAGCCAAACATGGCTTGAATACAACTAGGAGGAGAATCATAAACAACGTAAATATTATCGATATCAATCGACGCATTAGCTAGACTATCTGCTATTTTATTAAGACGTCTCGGAACAGAGGTGAATCGAATGTGCCAGTTATTTGCACGAATCAGCTGCCTACATTGATCAATGAGGTGATAATCCGGGTGGGTTACTGGCATTACCCCTCCAAGCAATTTGCACACAACAGTAGAGTCCGTCTCAATAATGAGGTTGGTGCAAGCAAGCTCCAGACCCTGCTTCAGGCCATGGTAGACGGCCCAAATCTCAGCTGTAAGTGCACGGGCAACCCCACATTTAAAGGAGAAAGCACGAATGAAATATCCCCGGTAATCTCGGAAAACTCCTCCACCACCAGCTAAACCTGGATTCCCTTTCGAAATTCCATCGGTGTTTAACTTAACCCACCCCTGGTCCGGTGGCTGCCAAACGTTCTGTTCTTGAATAACAGTACCTTGAGTCCCAAATTCAGGCTGCTCAACTGCTCGGAGTGAATCCCGATAATTGGTAGTAGCTTTAATAGACATTTGAGCAACCTCGCCCAAAGCCTCAACACCATCGAAGACCAGTTGGTTCCTTTTTTTCCAAACATACCATAGCACATAGGCAAAGCGAGAACTGCTGAAATCACCAGGTCGGAGATTTTGCCAAATCCAATCTCGAGTTTCTGTCGGCTCAAAGAAACTATGCAAATCAACCTCAGATCCCATTAGCGTCTCCCACAAAAGTCGAACAGGTTGACAATCTCGAAGTACATGAAGGCAATTTTCAGGTTGCGAACAGCGGGGGCAAGCATTCGAGTGTGTAAGACCACGACGCAACCTGTTGTCGTTACACAAAAATGCATCATGGCAAGCAATATGCAGAAACTGTCTAACACGTTGTTGAACTGGACAGCGCCAAATGGTCTTCCAAACTTGATGAGATTGTGGTATGTCCAAATCCCCGAAAGCTTGCCTGGCCGAACTTGTCGTAAACAGGCCTGAAGCTGACCACTTCCAGAACACTTTATCACTCGCCAAGGGATCATTACGAATGGTCACTGACATCATCTCATTACAAATATTTGCTGGTAAAAACTGAGCAAGAATACCCCAATTCCACGAGTTACCAATCCAGTAATCAGCCACAATCGCGCCAAGATGATCATCAGATAAAGGTTGCGTGGCAAACTCCACCAACGGTTGATCTTTCAGCCAACAGTGTGTCCAAAAGAGGGTACGAGTTCCATTACCCACAGAAGATCGGATACCCTTAGCAAGCAAGTGACCTCCATGCACCAGTCCTTTCCAAATATGGGATTGTTTTGGGCGTCGTTGGAACATATCAGCATCACACCTATTACTGCAATACTTTCCCCGAATAACACGGCTCCAAAGGCGGTCTGATTCATGGATGGTACGCCAACCAAGTTTGGCAAGCGAGGCAGCATTTGACGCCCTCATAGAACGTATACCCAGACCTCCAACTCGTTTGGGAAGAGTAAATTTATCCCAAGAAAGCAGGTGCACTTTCCTTTGTTCATTGCTCGATCCCCATATAAAGCCACGGACGATTTTATCAACCGAATCACATATGGACCGCGGAATAAGAGTGGATTGCATTGCATAGACCGACAAACTTGTCAAGACTGAGTTTGCGAGGGTAACCCAGCCCGCAAAGGATAACGAACGAGATTGCCACCCCTGCAGCTTAGTCACCACTTTGTCCAGCAAAGGCTGAAATTTTTCCTTTTCAAACCGGCCATTTAAGGTTGGAACACCAAGATAAACGCCTAAATCAGATGTCATAGGCATACTAAGAACATCGCTGATTGCCACTGCTGTAGATTGAAGCACGGCATGTGAAAAGAGAATCGAGCTTTTCTCATTGTTAATTCGCTCACCCGATTGCCAGCAAAAACCATCAAGACAGTTCTGAACAATAGCAGCTTGTGAAACTGAGGCCTCGGCAAATAAAATTAAGTCATCTGCGAAGAACAAATGAGAGAGTGGAACTCCACCAACCACCAATGGAGACCATAAACCTGCTGAAACCGCTGATTGAATGATATGAGAAAGCCTCACCATACATAAGACGAAGAGGTATGGCGAAAGCGGATCACCCTGACGGACTCCCCGAGTGGGCTTGAAAGACCCAACTACTTCACCATTCCACAGTACGTTGGTTCTTCCATTTGTCTGACAAGACATAATCACATCCACCAGACAATCAGGGAAGCCAGCTTGGATAAGAATTTCCCGGAGAAAAGGCCAACGGACTCGATCATAAGCTTTAGCAAGATCCACTTTAATCATCATATATTTGCCATTGTTGCTTCGATCATGGAAGGTATGCAAAGCTTCCTGCACGAACACAATATTGTCAACGATTTGGCGGCCCGGGATGAAACTAGATTGCATGGGTGACACAAGATCATCGATAAAAGGTTTTAATCGACGAACGATCATCTTGGTACTGATTTTAAAAACCACATTCAATAGAGAGATCGGCCTGAGCTGAGAAGGAGATATCGGACTGTCAACTTTCGGCAGAAGAAACAACAAAGCATCACAAAAATTTGCCTCAAGCTGATTCCCATTTAAAAAATTCAGAATTGTCGAAATCACACGATTGCTAACAGTAGGCCAACTCTTTTGATAAAAGACTGCCGGGAAGCCATCCGGGCCTGGAGATTTGAACGGCTCCATCTCCTTCAGTGCTAACCAAACTTCCATGGCATTGAACGGTTCAGAAAGAGAACTATTAAACTCAGAGGACATAGTCGGGAAGCCATGATTCAAAGCAAAAGGTATAGTAGGCGCAACACAATTACGATCTTCTGCATTATAAAGATCAGCAAAAAATCGGATAATCATCTGCTTAAGCATACTCTGATCAGAAATCCACTCCCCATCAGCATTTTGGAGTCTCTCTATTTTATTTGCTCGACGCCTGATAATAGTGGATAAATGATAAAATCTCGTATTGCGATCGCCCTCGATTAAAAAAGACGAACGAGACTTCTGAAACCAAAGCATTTGTTCATGATCCATGACTTGCTCCAATTCAGAAACAAGTTGAGCTTCCAACTCAATGAGCCGCTGTGAATTGCGAAAAGCTAATGCCTTTTTTATCCCTGCTAAACGTGCCCACAAACGTCTTTTTTGGTGGAATATATTGCCAAACACTTCAAAATTCCATTTTTGCAAATCATTCAACAGGGCAGATAAGGATTCCATGCATTCACGAGAACCATCCCAATGAGCAGCAATAAAGGATTGGTACTGATCATGCATAGTCCAAGCAGCTTGAAACCGGAATGGACGGTTAACAGTGGATGAAGAATCTTGACCCTGCATATGAAGAATCAAAGGGCAGTGGTCTGAATGAGGTGCTGTTCCATGGAGGAGCCAAGCTTTAGGAAAACGTACTCTCCACGCCTCATTACAGATAGCACGGTCAAGCCGGGCAGCTTTGCGTGTATGCACTGATCGTCTAGTTTACCAGGTATACGGCGTTCCAGAAAAGCCAAGATCAATCAAATGTACCTCATCAACAAACTCCTTGAAATGACGGCTATTATTATTTGAGCCAGTGGAAGAGGTTGTACGTTCATTAGCATGAAGAGTCGCATTAAAATCGCCTGCTAAGATCTAGAGACGATTATGTGTTTGAGAGAAGTTTTCAAGTTCTTTCCAGAGCGCCATACGTGTGGTCACATCCGGAGAAGCATAGACAACCGAGAACAACCACGAATCTTCACTTCGGCGTGAAAGCTCCACAGTAATGTGTTGGGGCCGAAGGGAGATTGGAGAAACAGTGACTTCTGAGGTCTTCCAAAGTAACCAAATTCCACCCGAAAAACCTTCAGCTTCAACTCTAAGTATGCCATCAAATCCAATGCGATGACAAACCAAATCAGCTTGCTCTCCGCTGATATGCGGTTCTACAAGCGCAAGTACAAGAGGCTTATGCAGACGAATTAATTCTCGGAGAGTGGACAAAAAGTGTGCACTACCAGCACCACGGACATTCCAGATAAGAATATTGAGTCTAATCATAGAAACCAGTGAGTAGTTGATGTAACCAAAAATAGGCAAAGACTGTCTTGTCATGGACATTGCAAAAGAGCGAACGGATTCAGTGAACAGCGGGATCGCTGCTAGAATATCTTGGGGTATTGAAACTCTACATAGAATTGGACTCGTTTCCGTCTGCATCGGAAGAAATTCGATTATCAGTTTGTGTGCTAATCGAGGGGAAAAGAAGTGGAATGGCCCCGTCCGATGGTTGGACACCAGCAACCTTTGCTGGTGCCAAACATGACGATGTTGAATCAGCGGGAGTTCCATTCAGAAGAGCTGGTGGTGATGTCACGTTCTGTTGCAGCAGGACTGGTGGGTTAGACTCGTTTGTACTTTGCCTGGTCTCAGAAATTTTCCGAGTAGCCTCGCGTAATTGCCTTTTCAAGCTAGGGTTTCTGTCATTATTTTTTGTCTCAACCGATTTCGGTGGCAAAACAGAATCTTTAGAGATAACTTGAATAGCAAGATTTGGTGCCTTATCCCAACTAATTGAGAGGAAAGATTTGGCAGACGCTGGCATATCTTTTTGGGCTATATCTTGGGCTCCAATTTTGGCAAAGGGATGGAAACGCCCATCTGTCGTATCTTTTTCCTTCCTTGACTGAGAAGATCGGATTTTCCTTTTAGTTGCATTACTTGGCAACTTTGAGGGTGGGGCCGAGGGACTTTCCTTGGATGTGGCAGGACTTTCGGTGATATTCTGTTGCATATTTGATGGAAAGAGATTTTGAGGATTGGCGGGAGAATCTTTACTTTCGTCATTCAAACTCAAAGCAGTAAACCGTGAATCGGTTACCTCCGATGTCATGAAAGTCGCCGGTTTTTTGGACGTCGATCTATTCGTATTAGCCGACGGTGCCAGAACCGAGATAGGATTGCTTGTCGTGTGAGTAAAGCCAGTGCCGCTCTTTCCTTGCACTACCTCGGGCACTTTTTGAGTTATCCCTTGCTGTTGATTTGACCTGCGTCGGACCGGTTTCCTGACTTGCATCCACGAGCCAAAAGTCGGTTCTTTTTCAGTTTGAGTCATAACTGCATCTGTAGACCCTTTCTCATTACTCTCATTCGCTGAACTTGAGCCTCCAGACTGTTGTTCGGTGGGCACCTTTTCCACGGCCATAGAAGCAGGAACCGGTGGTTTGTCAGGACATGTATCCGTAGTGTGACCTATTTTGCCACAAGTGTAGCACACCATGCGAAGGCCCTCATATTGCACACGCCAGACGCGACCACGGAAATACAACGTGGAAAGCAGCTTTTTCCCGAGGTCAATCTCAACACCAATTCGGACAAACTGTCCGCGCTCCGCATCTCTGGTTGTTTTATCCACACGTAGCACTTTTCTAACCTTTTCGCCAAGTAAGCGTAAGCATTGTTCATCAAAATACTCCAAACCAAGCCCCGAGATTCGAACCCAAACTGTGAGAACTGAGGTCGTATCATTCTCAGGACAAAAGTCAAGAGTCCAACGACGGATCATTAGATAATTATCACCGATCATCCAAGGCCCTTGGGATAGCACATGTTCATAGTCATCTCCATTGGCAAATCTAACCACATAACGATCATTGCCAACATCGACTAGCGAGAAGGATCCTGTTAATGCCCATTTGATTTCCAAACTCCGTCGGAGTTGTTTGTAACCTGGACCCTTGTCAAACATTCGGATAATTAGGGCTCTCGCCCATGGTGCCCTTAGTCTCCTTTTCTCTTGAGTCGTCAGTTTGACAACAGGGCAATCCGGGTCTTCTTCCTCTGGCCCAACATCATCATCAGTGTTATAGAGGTCAGGCCTCTCTTTCTCAAGTAACTCAAGTGGAGTGCAAAGTGGTTGAGCCGTTTTCCCAGCTACCAGGTCGCGGAAAGACTTTGGATGCTGTGAACCCTTGTTGGGACTGGCGTTCAAGGCTGGGAATTGCTCTGCATTTGAGACCATCTGTGAAGAGATTTTTTGCACAGTCTGGGGGATATCGACTTCCATTTGATTGGACGTCGGATTCGCCTATTTTCGACGACCCGGTGACGTCGCCATGAGACGGGCACCAGGAAGATGATCGGAAAAAAAAAACTAGATTGCGGTCGGCCTTGTCTTCCTGTTATTGATTAAAGTAAGAAAGCACACTTTGAGTTTTAAAGTTGTGTAATATGATATCAGAGCATGTTCTGTTATATTTTTTAATTTTTATGTAGATTTATATATTTAATTCAACAATTATATTATATGGTTAATTATTAATGGATTTATTTTAAGTCATTTAATTATGTGAAAAGCCTCGGACTTCTAATAAAAGGTATGGACCCAATGGATAGATATTGGATTTGGCCCAATAGACTTAATGAGAATTTATTGGGTTAAATAAATAGAGATTTTAGGTTATGGTCTCTAATACGCTAAATCAGGCTTTCTACAATACTCTCCCATCAGAGTGAAAGGATAAACCCTAGATTTGGCTATGGAAGATCACATACCTACGGAAGGAAGATCACATACCTACGGTTCTCGTTTGTAGTTCCGCATAAGGTTTGATTGCCATCAGGATTAAAGGTATGTCAAATTTGCTGTTTCTATCGATCTTGACGTTTTAAGTCTAAAGAAGATTAATTTTACAACAAGTGGTATCAGAGCCACGATCATATTAGATTATCAGATCTGAATTTATTATTATTTTTGACGTTATTTAATTCAAGCGTATGTATATTTTCGGTTGAATTACTGTTGGCGTTATGTGCAGTACATGAATTAAATTCAGTCTGCTTTTTTTATGATTTTCGACCATGCACGTTATCGTTTTTCGATCTGAATGTTTTTAATTCATGCGGTTAATTGGGTTTGATATATATATAATTCATGTCTGCGCCTTTAAAAGAATTTTTTTCTTTCAATAGTTTGTGTTTTGCATGTACATATTTATAGCATTAAAATTCATGTCTTTTGAATGATCTATATATTGGGTACGAATTCAATGTTGTTGATGCCTAGATATATAAATCTATTCTAGTATATTGTACATGCTTTTGGGCATTGATTGAATTACTGTTGTGTTCGATCAATGTATGTTTTTTGTATATATGTTCGATTTGAGTTATGTCCAATTTTTTTTCGTAATCGCACATATATATTAAGGGTTAAAAGTATTTATATCATGTATAATATTAAAGATTGACTTATTATACTTGATATAAATTCGGATTTTAGATTAAACTGATTGAAACAATATGTTAACAAAGTAGTTTCTGTTATGTAAATTAATTTGATATGAAGTATAAAGTTTTTGGTGTGTTCTTATTTATGCGAATATCAATCGGCCTAAAGGAAGGTTGATGTTTGGTCAGGTAATGAATACACATGTGATAATAAATATTGATAATTATAAAGTTATTTTCCATGTGAATAATAGTCTGTCCAAAGAAAGGCTATTATTTGACAGAATATATTATTAATATTTAATTATTGCGTTGGGAGTACCACTTACAATTGATATTTTGGTGCAAACACTAAGGCTATGTTTGGTAAAACAAGGTTTTTGAGGAGTTGGAGGTTTTGTAGGAGATTTTTGTGTAGGTAGAGGTTTTATAATAGGTAGAGGTTTTCTTATTTGAAACCTTCCAAAACCTAGTTGAGTGTTTGACATTATAAGGTTTTTGAGTAGGTTTTAGCTTTAAATTATCAATAAGGAATTAATTTTAATGATTAATAGTTTGTTAATTTTTACAAACCTCTTAAACCTATCTATCCAAAGGTTTCCTTTTCGTGGTTTTAAACTTCCTTAAAAACCTCCTAAAACCTCAACCTTCTAGAAAACCTTGTCTTGCCGAACACCAATTTAAATAGGTTTTAAATAATAAAAACCTTCAAAATACTCCTAAAACCTCAACCTTCTAGAAAATATAAAAACTTTCAAAATCCTCCACAAATTTTCGCCGAACAGACCCTAAATGTCAAATTATGCTAGGTATCTTACTTAAGATTGTTTAAGATAAAAAAGACATAAATAATTTACTTTTAATTTTCTATTCCATAAATATACTCTCACCTATTATTTTTTCCAAAACTAACCCATTATATAAAAAAATGAGACTACAATACCCCGAATATTTAAAAATCAAATCTACGCTAATTCATTCACCACGTTAATTACAGTTTGTCCAAATCAAGGTTACACTAATTACGCTAATTCTGTTACATTCTCTCCCGTCCTTGATTTCCACCGATCCCCACTAGCCACCACCGAACGTCGGCCACAATCGAACACCACGTCCTCGAGCTGCCTCTTCCCTCTTTGTTAGCCCTCCTCGTGGAGCCGGCCTAATCGAACAATACATAGGCTGGTCGCCCTAGCGCCACCCTCCTTGCCTGCCACCATTGCAGGCATCTCCAACGCCAGCCACCACGATTCTCTGCTACACGACCACCCGCTGTCTGTTGCCACCGTTAGGTTCTTGTTTGTTGCAACTTTACAAAAGATTGATATAATTTTTTCTCTACTGTTATATATATAAAACAATTAGGGTTTTGTTACACAAATTTTAATGTAGGATAACTTTATTTAGAACAATTTATATATGTATTTTAGATTTGGCTACATCAAATCTTAGATTTGGTACTAATTTATAGGTTTATTTTGTTACAAAAAATATTGTAGGTTAATTTTGTTACACAAAAATATTATAGGTTAATATTGTTACATAAATTAGTTTAGGTTCATTTTGTGTAAGTTGATTGATTTATTTTGTTACACAAGATATTGTAGATTAATTTTGTGTAAAATAATTCCTAGATTAATATGTTACATTAATTTTGTTAAATAAATTCATTTACTTAAAATTTGTGTAAACCAGTTCATGTAGATTAATTTTATTACACGAAATATTGTAGGTTAATTTTGTGTAAACTTAATCATATGTTAATTTTGCTACATAAATTAGTTTAGGTTAATTTTTTGTACACTAATTCATTTATTTTGTTACACGAAATATTATAGATTAATCTTGTCTAAACTACTTCATAGGATATTTTGTTACATTATTTTTTTTACATATAATATTGTAGGTTAATTTTGTGTAAACTAATTCACAGGTTAATTTGATACACTGATTTTTTTACATAAATTAAATTAGATTAATTTTGTGTAAACTATTTCATTTATTTTGCTACATGAAATGTTGTAGGTTAATTTTATGTCAACTAATATTCATAGGTCAATTTTATTACATAAATTCATTTAGGTTATTTTGTGTAATAGGTTAATTTTATTACACGAAATATTATAGGTTAATTTTGTGTAAACTTATTTCATTACATCAATTTTATTACATTAATTTCATTACATAAATTCATTTAAATTAGGAGTCTTTTAGTACTTAGAGATACAAAAAGTATATTTTTGGAAAAATAGTTAAAGGAGGGTATATTATTGGAATGAAGCATTGAAAAGAGAATTCTTTTGGGATTTTTTCTCATTGTTTAATTATAAAGGTTATCGCTTGACATGATTTTAATTGAACAATTATATTATATGGCTAATTATTAGTGTGTTTATTTTAAGTGATTCAATTATGTGAAAAGCCCTCGGACTTCTAATAAAGGATATGGGCCCAATGGGTGGATACCGGATTTGGCCCAATATGCTTAATGAGATTCTCTTGGGTTAAAAATAGAGAGAGACTTTAGGTTATGGTCCCCAATACGCTAAATCATTCAGGCTTTCTACAATACTCTCCCCATTAGAGTGAAAGCATAGACCCTAGATTTGGCTGAGGAAGATCACATACCTATGGTTCTCGTTTGTAGTTCCGCATAAGGTTCGATTGCCATCAGGATTAAAGGTATGTCAAATTTGGTGTTTCTTAATAACCCGATATGATCGACCTTGACGTTTTAAGTCTAAAGTCCAACATGTTCAGTCTGGGTTTTGACTCTTGATTAATTAGACTTGTCGGCCTTAAAAATATTAATGGGCTAGCTAGCGTGAAGACATGCAGTAAGTGCAACTAGCATATTGCAGAACTAGCCCATTCAAATGCGAATGAGGTACCAACAAACTCCGGCTCTGATTATAGCCGCTCCAAATTCGTCCCCATTTACTGATCCTAATGTTAATCCATGAAGCTTGTTGGCTGACACAGGTACCGTTGATGAATCTCTAAACTCGACAAAACCTGAACGTGCTCAAACTGTCGTCCTAGAACAGTTCTTGAGCCAGACGTTGGGCATGAGCATCGTAAGAGAAAACCCTCGATCAGACTCCAAGGCTTCATCACCAACACAATAATGCTTTTACTGGGATCCTATAAAACTCGCCCTCAATCAGGTATGCCCTATCCCTTGCAAGATTTTATGTTTGTTGATCGTTTCTCGGCCTGCCACTGTGGTTTCTTTGCATCTATCCCTACACCATTATGCAGATTTAGCGACTGTTTTGGTAAAAAAATCTCACGAAGAGGATCTTTGACACTCGATGTCGAGGGGGGCGAAATCTAACCGATAAGCTAGTATCGATCAAAGCATAAAGAAGAATGGAAAATGATACCGTAGTTCAATTGTTTTCTGAATTTGATTTTGGGGCTCAAGTACAACTGTAAGATCTCTTAGTTACAACGCGTGCCTCTATTGAGTTCCCTTAAATCTTTTTATCCTACCACCTCTTAGGGCTTCCCATGGTTACTCCCCACGATCGCCAAATTCGTGCCCCACGTCCGGCGAGAATTGAGCTCGGACGGGCTCGTGAAATCAGTCTTGTCCTGATGGGCCGAAACGAGCCAATTTTGCGGGTGGTCGCCAACATCTGGTGCCAAACCAGCCAATTTTGGTGAGTATCATCTCGCGAATTTGGCGACTACTTGGTCGCTAAATACAGTAGTCCGCAAAATTGCCGCCATTTCACTCTCAGTGTCTATATAATTGCTACTATTTTCTATATAAACTCCACACATCCTCATACATACCTTTGTACCAAAAAATCACAAAAGGAAGAAAGAAGCATTTACGCATCTCAGTTGCTTATAGGGAGGAATTCCGTCATATTTTGACGATAGCTCCATTATAAGTATAGAATTACAAAAATTCGTTTCATGTGGTCATGTTATATGTACTTATACTTAAATATTTTTGGTAGAAATTTTTGTTTAAATAATTATAAAAGAGTGTTATCTAGTCGCTCAATGTAGATCAAATTGTCCATATGAGTATTCAATTAGTAGACATTGCTAGACATCTTCACCAAAGCCTTAGAAAAGGGTCAAATTAAAGGCTCTTTTTAATAGACTTTTTGGTAAATTAGACCTACTCGTATGTTCCAACTGGGAAATGATGGAATTATGATCAATCAAACGGTCATATTATATTCGGGGAGTTCACCTTCTCGATCGGCATCATCTCTGTATTATAAGATACGGAGTCGTGTTTCTCTCTTTAGCGAATTAAGCGGGATATGTTTGGTTTATTTCCAACCGACCTTTGAAATTCGTACACTCCAATCAAGTAGTTTTTAATTATTATAAATAAGCTGTATTTTAAATATTGTAATTTTAATGGCTCGCCCATTGCATGCTATACATCCTCCATAAATAGCCCTCGCTCCTTGCTCCTCCTAATAGCGCATCTTAATTAACTGGACGTTAATTGGTTATTCGATCTCTTCGATCATCCACTGATTATTCAAGGGTAATGGAGTTTCAAAGTGTTGTAAACTTTGTTGAGAACAAGACCCTTTTGGTGACAGGAGCTACTGGCTTCTTAGCGAAGAGTAATTTACCTTTTAATTCCCTCTTAATTAATTAATTAATTATATTTTTACTTTTTGTAGTTCTTTTTTCACGTACTTAAATTTTGCTGGCTAGAATGGTAAATTTCTTATGTACATGTGCATATATATATATTATAGTTTAGGTGGAAAAAATACTGAGGACCCAGCCAAATGTGAAGAAGCTTTACCTTGTTGTAAGAGCAACTGACTATGAATCAGCCAACCAACGCTTTGAAAAAGAGGTACTCGATCATATGTATCATTAATTAACTAAATGACCATCCAATATTGTTGTTAATTAGTTGTTAGTCCATTCCCAATTGTACGTACTTCATAATATATTAACTTACTTAATTATGACGATTGATCGATCAGGTAATAGGGAAAGACTTGTTTAAAGTCCTAAGGCAAAAAATGGGAGATGGTTTTAATAGCTTCATAGAAGACAAGGTGAGGATGGTGCCGGGTGATATTACTTGCCAAGACTTGGGTATAAAAGATGCCAATTTGAAGGCTGAGATGTTCAAACAACTTGATGTTATCATCAACAGTGCCGCCACTACTGGCTTTCATGAAAGGTATATACATATATTTATTATTGATCATAAATTTATAATCAACAAGCTAAGCTAGTTAATTACTACAGTGATTTTTTTTATATGTTTTTACATGTACGAGTAATTTGCAGGTATGATGTCTCCTTGTTTCTCAATACTTATGGAGCCAAGAATGTTTTGGACTTTGCCAAAAAATGTATCAACTTCAAGGTTTTCGTCCACGTGTCCACTGGTGAGTGCTCCAGTTCCTCTTTCTAGCATTATATATAGGATGACCATAACAAAATTATTTTTTTTTGGTTGAACATAACAATATTATTTAGGTTAAATAAATGACGAGTACATGCTTGCTTGTAGGAATATATATACCAATGAAGAAAGTTCAACCTTGTGTTTTTTTTCAACTCTTATACACAGTGGTCAATTTATACAATAAAACATATTTTTAAATTATATACAGTAAAAGATACCTTGTTTTTTAATGATATCGATTGGTTTCACATTTTAATTTTATGAAATTTAGCATATGTATCATGTGAACAAGGCGGGGTGATAATGGAGAGCTCATATATGCACAATGGAAAAACGTCATTATTGAACGGCACGCATGGACTCGAAATTGAAGTGGAGAAGAGGGTTGTGGAGAAAAAGCTATTGGAACTCCAACAACAAGGAGCTAATTCTGAGGATGTTAAGTTGGCTATGGAGGATTTGGGTCTTCAGAGGGAATCTAACTACCCATTTCACTTCAATTTGTTTGTAAGTATTAAAAATTCAATTTATTACTCCATGCTTTATAAATTTGCAGATCTTTATTTAGAAATTGAAGCAAAATCTATGTATTGCATGGAGATTCAACGAGTATATATTATCCTATATTATATAGTATATACTCCTATGTGATTTAATTTAAAAAATAATCCTAGATTATAGATTTAATATTGGTGTAGGATAAAAAGAGTCTTAGAGTAAAATGGTACGGACTAATCTGGATCGTTGGATCACATTCATAAGTTCTATATTTCATATTGTAGTTGAATATATGCATACGTTTATACTTATATATTCATAATTTGTGTTGCATATTCATTTTTGGTTTGACTGTATTCATGTTTTCTTATGTTTGTATTCTTCTTTTTAATAATTGTATTTATGTTTTTAAGTTACATATTCATTTTTCATTTGATTGCATTCATGTTCTTAAGTTGAATATTCATGTTTTTATGAGTATTTATATTGTTTAGATGTATATTCACGAAACCTGTATATTAATGTTTTCAAGCTATATGTTCATGTTTTTAAGTTATATATTCATATACGTTTTATATTTATGAAAATTACATATTATATTTTTAAGTTTCATATTCATATTTTTAAGGGAGAAAAATTATGGTAGGTTGATCTAATTTTGATCCAACACCAGATCAGTCCGCATCTAAGACTCGTTTTACATGAACTTATTATATATATAGGGCTAGGAAGTACGGATGGCCAAATGTATATGCATTCACAAAATCACTTGGGGAGATGCTAATAATGGAGCACAAGGAACATCTTCCTGTTGTCATCATTCGTCCCACCATAATCACAAGCACCTACAAACAACCCTTTCCCGGTTGGATTGAAGGCATAAGGTATATTCACATAATATTTCTTAGATATCTATAACCACAAATCATTTGTAAAACATAAATAGTTCTTTTGTAAAGGAGAGAGGCATTGATATTTTTTACTATATGTATTTATGTTTCTTACTCGCCCATTCCAAATCTGCAGGACAATTGATAGCTTTGCAGTTGGTTATGGTAAAGGGAGAAAAAGTGCATTCCGAAAAAGTATATTCCGAAATAGAAAAAGTGCACTACGAACTAGGAAGAGAGTTTGTTTTAAGATAAGAGTTTATTTCATTTGAACCAAACTCCTAATTTTTAATTAATAATCAAGAATATTATGTATGTATTTTCGTTTCATATTATTTAGATCCCGGGGGATATGGTGGTGAATGCAACCCTGGTAGCAATGGTTGCTCGAGCAAGCCAAGTTGGTGAAATCACTACCATCTACCAAATAGGCTCCTCCTTAAAAAATCCTTTCAAAATCGAAGATTTCCACATCGCTATGTACCGTTACTTCACAAAATATCCATTGATTGACAAGAAAGGCAAGTCGATTGTAGTTGACTATTGCAATGTTCTCAACTCCATGGATCGCTTCAATAAATACATGACCATTAATTACTTGCTTCCATTAAAGGTTAGTTCACCTTTTCATCTTTTATTATTTAACTTGTAATGTTAATAAGTAGTTTTTCATTCATTTTATTATGGCCAAATGGTGATAAATAACACAAATTTTCACTTTATGGTGTTCAATAACACCAACTTTCAAAAAAAGAAATATAATCACCAACTTTAAAGATAGTGGTGTTTAGTGGCACCAATTTTTAAAAAATAAAAAAATATTCACCACAAGTGGTTATTGGTCGGGTAGTTAAAGAGTGATTATTACGGGTCGTCTTTTGACCGATTGGACAACCCTAAAGGTGGTGGTGCTTAGCGAGACTGATGGGACAATTTCTATACGGCAACAAGAACATGATGAAAACATATTTGATTGAAGCGATAAAATATTTATAGAGAAAGACCAAGTAAAGTCGGCCAAGGGTGAAATGAGATCGGGACATGACTCGAGTCAAGTTTGAACCGAGTCTAATAATAATTTTATATTGCTAAATGCCATCATTTTTTAAAAGGAAAAATTAGTGAGTATTTTTTTATTTTTTCAAATTTGGTGTCAATAAACACCACCACTCTTAAAGTTGGTAATTATATTTGATTTTTTAAAAGTTGGTGTTATTAAACATTATAAAGTAAAAGTTTATGTTATTTACCACGATTTGGCCATTTATTATCACATCGAGCTAAGGTCGAATTTTTTGTATGTTTTTCTTTAATTTCTGATAAATAGGTATTTGAGTTAGTAAATATAGCATCTTGTCAATACTTTGCGAGCACGTGCAAAGAGCTTAAGACAAAGGTTAAATGGGTATTGAGAATGGTTGATTTCTACAGGCCCTATTTGTTCTTCGAGGGAGTGTAAGTTTCTTGTATTACAAGTTTCTCATTTAAAGATAACGTCCTTAAAAATACTTAATTGTGGTTTGGAAACCAATCGATTTGTATTTCATAAAATGTGTCTTTTTTGTAGTTTTGATGATGCGAACGTTGAGAAGCTACGATTGGCTGCAAGAGATGGCAATGTTGAAACTGACATCTTTTACTTTGATCCTGAAGACATTAACTGGGAGGACTACTTCTTTAATATACATTTTCCGGGATTGGTCAAATATGCAATTAAGTAAAATGGTTCAATTTTCACATTTGATATTTCCTTAGAATTGCTATACTATCGATAAAAAAGAATCGCTATATTAAAAAAATGATATTTACTTATAGCAAATTCTTGGGATTTATGTGCAAGTGGATCAAACATTTATTACACATACCAAAATGTACTATTTATATTCTACCAAAAAAATGTACTCTTTATATTTTTTTCTATTAGGATCATCTTTTATCTATCTTGTTTTTTTTTGGTCGAAATCTTTTATCCATCTATTTTGAAGCATTGAGTTTTTTCTCATTCTCCCTCAAAAAAGAGAGTTTGTTTCTCATTCTTCCGTCCTTCGTGATATTATTAATTACAACTCACACTACCAATCTCGTTTCCATTGTTAAAATCAGAATGTTAGATCAATTTTCACAGTCCATAAAATGAAACTGTTCCCAAGTAAAAAAGATCCACCTACTTCTGGAAAATAACTCTCTATCTAACGATCTAACTTGCATCCAATATTTCCATTTCCAAGGAAATTATGTCATTACTAAGACGACAATTCATGGTCCTTACCAAGTAATCTACAAACTCAAAATCATGAGAGAAGACAAGAAATCAAATGATACGTCTCCATGCAAGAAACAAGTGTTCATGTCAAGTGACATTGTTCCCAAGAACACATTCCCTGTCAAATAACATCGTTCCCAAGGACATGTTTCCTGTCAAATAACATCGTTCCCAAGGACACATTTTCTGTCAAATGACATCGTTCCCAGGGACAGTAACCCCAAGGATTAACTTCGACCTCCCCCATGTCCTTCATAGAATTTTCCAATTCTCATAAAATCATACATATTGTACATGCTAAACAAACACCATCGTTAGTATACAATTAAGAAATATAACAAAATATCATATAAATATAATTCAAGTGCAATATGAAATAAACCGACTAATCTGTATAAATACAGTAGAGTCAAATTGCCAATCTGTAAATCACAGTAGGGCCTTCATCGGTAGACTTAATCAAGTAATCTGTCTAGGGAACAATAGACTTAAATTAAGTAATCTGATATCTAGTAGACTTTACTCAAGTAACATGTCTAAGGAACAACGGTCTTGAAGTAAGTAATCTAGATTTAATCATGAGTAATCTACACACAAGGTATAGTAGACTCATATCATCTCCATTTGAGGAAATTTCATCTTCCTCATTTATGTCTTAAGGTCTAGACGTTTTGTTACGTCTCTTTAGACTCTTTCATTCTTAACCATGATATATCATCAATTCATGACCATAACTTTGATCATATCTTATATGGCTATCAAATATCATAAAGTATAACTTCCTTTTATATACTCTTGTTCCCATAGAACTTATATCTTTGAACAAACAACAATCCATCGGAAAAAGATTATTTTCATTTCAAGGAACATTCAACGTTCCTTTCAAGGGTACATCTTTCTTAAAAGAAAATTCTTCATATAGACAACTGATATAACTTATTCATATCCTTCTGATGAAACCCGAAATAACGGCTACGCTACGAGACAAGAAACAAGATTATTATATTTGAGTGCAAACACTTGCTCCTTTATTTATGATTTTCTCCGTGGTAACGAGATTACAAACCTACGGGGTTGACGAACAACTTTGAGAATTACACCTAGACCTCCTACGAGGTTCCGAGATCAAACCTAAATGTGGCGAGGTTGACTCTAGGACAAGGTAGATTTGGGTACGTGGTGTAGAGAGCTTTGTGAGGTTTTGTAGCGAGGTCTTTGGTGTGGGCGAGGTCCCTGTACGACTTGGGGTCTTTTGTGGACTTCTCCTGTCTGTAGCGAGGTCTTTTGACGATGTTTCTATCACATCGATCTTTAACAAGCAAGAGAGTTCTTGAGTTCAAGTGGTTTTTCGACCCCCTCTTCCTATGAGGTTCTCCTCTATTTATAGAGAATTGGGGAGCCGAGTTTAGGCCAAGGTTCGATGTGGGATGCTCGGAATAGGGGTTTTTGATTGGTCCGGGGACGAGGCCGCTTGTGATTGGTTCGGGAGTGAGGACGCTTGTGATTGGTTCGGGAATGAGGTCGCTTTTGATTGGTCTGAGTGGGCGGGTGCGTTAGTAGAGTCGGTGACGAGGTCGAGACCTCGTCCCGGGTACTTGGGAGACCTCGCGAGGGCATGAGTTTTGTTTTAAATAAACGAAGGGTATGGATGTGGGTCCCAAAATTGCCTTTGGGAATCCCTCCGGGCCCACTTGCTCTTGGTACCCCGGGCCCACTCCTTGTTTTACCGTTTTGGACATCATCACAACCCCATGGCCTGGGGACCTCGCTCCGAGGTTCGCAGGCCATAAGTTCCTTGGGGCCACGGGGTACGAGGAGGGGATCCTGCGAGGTTTCTTCCTTTGCGAGGTTTCTTTCTTTGCGAGGCTTCACACTTAGGACTTTCTTCCGTTCGCACGGGCGGATCTTCCCGGGCCTGTTCTTCGCGTTTTAGGCTAATGGGCCGTTTTGGTAGGGTAGGCCCAATAAACCTTTTACGGGTGAGGCGAGGCCCAAGCCTGCTCTTTATAATGGCGTATTTCACACGCTTCCTCTTCATCTTCTCCTTCAGCCTTTTCGCTTTCTTTCTCTTCGTCTTCTCTGTTTTCCGCGAACGGTTTCCAAGACGGTTTCCGACGAACCTCCACCGCTTCCCAGCCGTGTCAACGCTCCTTCCACGTCAATTCTAAACAAGTAAGTCCCCAACTCTCTCTCTCGTTTTCTGGTGTTTTTTGCTTCAAATTCTTCTTTGCATGTTTTTTGTTTCGTGCTTTGGTTGGGCGACGATGTGTCGCCTGGCGTTTCGCGCCGGTGTCACGGTGGCGGAGCGGCGGTGGTGAGGGGGCGGGTGTTTCTGTGTGTCGTCTGGTGTTTTTCCATTTTGTTCTTCGCTTGTTCGCCGTGTTTTTTCTTTCTTTTCTTTCCTTTTTTGGGCTATGGTGTTTTGACGGGTGTCCCTCGTCGGCGCTGTGTTGGTGGGACGGTGGTGAGGGGTAGTCACCGCCGCGATTTTATCGATGTGTTTTTTGGGTTTATTGCTCGTTTGGGGTGGCGGTTAAACTTCAGCTTCTCCGCCCACCACTTTTTGAATTTCGAAACCCTCGGGAGCCCAAACGTCATGATGTCTGATTGACGAGACGTTTGGGCTTCCACCGCTGGCTTCCACCGTTGGTTGGCCTTTTTTCTCTTTCCTTTCTTTTGGCGCTTCAAATTCTTCCTTGACGTCCTTGTTGTCAGAGTAGCTTCTAGGGTGCCACGTGGCCTTCCCCTTTATGAATTCGCGTAGCTTTTCTCCCCGAGGTTACGATCTCGCGCTTCTTTCCTCCTGAGGTTATGATCTCGTGCTTTTTTCTTTTTGAGGTCATGATCTCATGCTTCTTTCCTCCCGAGGTTATGATCTCGTGATTTTTTCTTTCCGAGGTCATGATCTCGTGCTTCTTTCCTCCCGAGGTTATGACCTCGTGCTTTTTTCTTTGGTTACCTTGCCCCTAGTGTCTTACTGACCTTTTCTTTTCCAAGTGTCAACTTTTTGCGGCCTGGACGTTGTCTTTTCATGCCTAGGAGAGCTTCTGCGAGCCCACCGCCCGGTTTTGTTTTCAACATTCAAGAGAATTTCTATCAATAGATCTCCGAATCTGTAGGGAGTGTAGAGCCTAGTGATTCTCAGAACCCAAGTTCCCCTTCGTTGGTCTTCAGCGAGCTTTCGTCTAGCGACTCCGCTGCTTCGATCAATTCATTATTTCCCCATCTGCGCATTTATTCTGGTGTTGAAATGGCCTCCTCTTCTTCTCCTGATGTGATCGCCGTCGAGGTTGAGGCGAGGTTGGACGCGGCAATTGCTTCAGCCTCGGCTGCGTATGTACCCCCGTGCTTTCCCGAGGCCTATATTACTGACACCGTGTCTGGCATCCCTGTCGTCCTCGAAGAACGAATTCCCATGAGTTCGAGCACTCCCAAGGCTTATCTGTCCGAGGGGACGGCCACCGATCTTAAGCTGGACGACCTCGCGAAGATAGCTGTGGACTTCCCCTTGCCCGAGGTAGTCGAGCTGGCACTCCCAGAGGAGGAGGGACGACCCTTGGCGTCCTATGAGGGGTGCGCGGTCGTGCACCTCTTCAGTCTTCAAGCGGGTTTCAGGCTGCCTTTGGCCCAGCACATCATGGATTTCCTGTGGGCCATGGGTGTCTATCCTTCCCAGCTGTTCCCGAATGCGTGGCGGCTGCTGTGTGCCTACACGATTCGAAGTCGCGAGCTCATGGACGAACCGAACCTCAATGATTTTTCGGCGTTAGTTTTAGCGAGGAGGGAACCTCGATGTTCCCTTGTCAATCTCAGCACGCCGAACGTCAAGATCACCACGACCCAGTCGAACGTCGGGACGTGGAAACCTAAGTGGTTTTTGGTTCGAGATCTCAGCGGGAGATATCTTAATTTCCCTATGGCGTCGGGTACCTTCGAGAGGTGCGAGTGCCCGTACAAGGTCGTTGAGTTCCAGGCACTCAAGGCTCGATACGCTACAGCGTACCAGGCGCCATACGAGATATACCTTTCTCAGGACCGACTTGAGTGGGCCGGGCTGAGCCTCAGTTTCCCTCCCCGCGAGGGTGGAGAGGGTATTTTATTCTCTTTCTGATTGCTCTTCTTTTCTTTGTAAGGTTACGAGGTTATAAACCTCGTTATATTTGTTTCTGACTTCTTCTTAACTTGTTTTTTCTTTTTTATGCTTTTTTTCTTGACAGTGGATTTTTTGCACGTTCTTACCACGAAGTCAAAGGGGAAGCAACCCCTGACTTCTAGTTCCAAAGTCCCGGCTCCCCGGGCTCTCAAGGGGATAATCATCAACGAGCCGAGCTCGCAGGCGAGGACTGGCACAGCGCAGCCTAAACCTGTTCCGCCGACGATCGCGGGCGGGGGGGTCCCGCCCAAGGGAAATGTCGTGAGGGCGTCTCAGTGGGACGTCGCGGGGCCGCCCCAAGGGGACAAAAGGTCTGAGGCGGTCCCGCTGAAAGGGGTCACGCCGAAGGCGCCCTCCCATCCTCCTCGGGGGTCCGATGACAAGGCCGGGCGGAAGAGGAAGGAAGCGAAGTCTTCCCCTGGGAAAAAAAGAAGAAGTCCCGGACGGGCGACCACCAACGAAGCTCGCGGGGTTCGGACATCATTCCCTCTTTCGACTTCGAGGGGCGAGGTCGCGAGGTCACAGGCCCCCATCCCGCCAGGTTTCACTGTCCTGGACCGATTAGGGGGGCCCCGTTGGAGTGGACCCGTGGGGATTATAAGGAGGAGATCTCGTGGGCCAATAACCTCACCGACGCGGCGCTTGACGATGAGGCTACCCGGTACTCGGCCATGGTAAGCTTCCGCTTTTGTGTTTTTAATTTTTGTCTCTTTTTTGTTTCTTCTCTCACCCTCCTGCACATTTGCAGCACACCTTTTTTATAATTATAACCGGAGCCGCATCGCCCTTGCTCATGCGAGGATGGACAAGATGGGGGCGGAGATCCAAGCTCGCAACGAGGTATGTGAGCGACAAGCCAAGGAACAGGCCGAGGTCGCAGAGAGGTCCAAGGCCGTGGAGGCTGTAGCAAAGAAGCGGATCGAGGCCGCAGAGACCTCGGCGAGGGAGGAGGCAAAGGCGGCGCTGGCGACGAAAGAGGGGGAGAGAAAGGCGAGGGACGAGGTCGGGGTTTTGAGGGGTGAGAACGAGGAGCTTCGGGGTAAGCTCTCTGCTGAACACAAGTTTTTTAAGGAGAAGGAAGCGGAGCTTTTGAGGTCCGAGGAGGAAATCAGGCGTCACGAAGGGCGTATTGTTGAGCTCAACGAGGAGGTCGTGGTCGCGGGTCCCAAGTACGTGGACTCGGAAGAGTACAAGGCGGAGCTGGTGGAGAGCGTGAGGAAAATGTTCCACCAGGCCGTCTGCATGGGCGTCAAACAGGCGGTGGCCAAGTACGGGCATCTCGATCCCCAGATTGTCTTCTTCAACCCCAACTATGGTGAAACTATGGGGGAGTTGGGATCGGAGGACCCCGAGGGGGAGTGCGAGTTCTTCCTCAACGAGGATGGGACTGTGTCCAGCACCGCGCCCCCCGAGGTAGGTCTTATTGAAGGGAAACCGGAGTTGATTTCCACGGGACCTCAGCCCGCGACCGATGCGCCCGCGTCCCAGCCCTCCGCCGCTCCTGCTGAATCCTCCAAGAGTGAGACCGTCGACCTCACCGGTCCAGACGCCGAGACCCTGAAGAAGTGAAAATAATTTTTTCCTTGGTGGCCCTACGGGGTCTGTAATTAAAACATCTCTCTTCTTTTTTTTTGTTTGGGTGGCCCTGCGAGGTCTGTAATCGAACATCGTGGTCCTCGTGGCCTGCTTCTCTTTATGCCTCATGTTACTTCCTTTTGCTATGCTTGTTTGTTTGATTGTTTGCTTTAGTCTTTCTTTCTTATGTCTATCTTTATCCATCCAACCCCATGATCCGAGTGCCACATTTTTGTGGAACTCGAGCCACATCGGGCGTATTAGTTTCGCATCGTGGTTATGAGCTTTTGCCGGACCTCGCACTTCACTAAATTCGGCCTCGTTGTTCTGGATGTTCGTTCCAATCTGAAACCACAGTCAGTAAATCCCGCCTTCTCAGGGGGTGGACCTTATTCTCAAACGAGATTCTCTAACCCCAAGCGGGAAGCGAGGGGTGGATTTAACGAGATTCTCTAACCCCAAGCGTGAAGCGAGGGGTGGTTTTAACGAGGTTCTCCAACCCCAAGTGTGAAGCGAGGGGTGGATCATATTTTCAAACGAGATTCTCCAACCCCAAGCGGGAAACGAGGGGTGGACCATTATTTCAAACGAGATTCTCCAACCCCAAGCGGGATGCGAGGGGTGGACCATTCTTTCAAACGAGATTCTCCAACCCCAAGCGGGAAGCGAGGGGTGGACCATACTTTCAAACGAGATTCTCCAACCCCAAGCGGGAAGCGAGGGGTGGACCATACTTTCAAATGAGATTCTCCAACCCCAAGCGGGGAGCGAGGGGTGGTCCATACTTTCAAACGAGATTCTCCAACCCCAAGCGGGGAGCGAGGGGTGGACCATTCTTTCAAACGAGATTCTCCAACCCCAAGCGGGAAGCGAGGGGTGGACCATACATTCAAAAGAGATTCTCCAACCCCAAGCGGGAAGCGAGGGGTGGACCATACTTTCAAACGAGATTCTCCAACCCCAAGCGGGGAGCGAGGGGTGGACCATTCTTTCAAACGAGATTCTCCAACCCCAAGCGGGAAGCGAGGGGTGGACCATACTTTCAAACGAGATTCTCCAACCCCAAGCGGGAAGCGAGGAGTGGACCATACTTTGAAACGAGATTCTCCAACCCCAAGTGGGGAGTGAGGGGTGGACCATTCTTTCAAACGAGATTCTCCAACCCCAAGTGGGAAGCGAGGGGTGGACCATACTTTCAAACGAGATTCTCCAACCCCAAGCGGGAAGCGAGGGGTGGACCATACTTTCAAACGAGATTCTCCAACCCCAAGCGGGAGGCGAGAGGTGGATTTTCGAGGGAGAGATTGTTTTTCTTTTAGAAAAGCCTGCAATCCTTTATTCATCAACTGTGAGGAACAACGGGGTTTCGAGATTTTACATGTAATATTTTTTGAGTCGCGCGACGTTCCATGTCTTGCTCAGTGTGCGCCCCTCGCCGTCCCTGAGCTTAAAAGCCCCGGGCGCGACTTCTTCTCCGAGGATGTAGGATCCTTCCCAGTTAGGGTCCAATTTGCCCCCATCGGTGCGTCTCAGAACGAGGTTTCCTGTGGCCAAGAGGCGAGGTCTGACCTTCTTGTCGTGATATACGGTGACACGTCGCTTGTATTCTCTAGAGCACAGGTCCGCCACCTCGCGGATTTCGTCCCGGAATTGCAGTTCGACCCTGAGGTTGGCTTCATTTTCTTTTTCGTCGAAGTTGTACACCCTCGACGATGGGATCAGAGTTTCTACAGGAACGAGGGCCTTCGCCCCGTAGGTTAGAGCGAAGGGTGTTTCGCCCGTTGCGCGGCGCGAGGTCGTGCGATACGTCTAGAGGACGAGTGGGAGTAATTCGGCCCAGCGACCTTGTGCCACGCCCAGGCGCTTTTTTAGGTATGTCAAGATGCGGGCGTTGACGTTTTCCACCTGGCCATTGGACTGGGGATGGGCCACGGAGGAAAATTTGAGGTCGATGCCCAGCTCAGAAAAGAAAGTCTGAGTCTCTTCGCAATCGAATTGGGGGCCATGATCGGTCATGATTGTCATGGGGACACTAAAATGGCAGACGAGGTTCTTCCATAGAAATTCGCAGACCTTTGCCCCGGTGATTTTTGCCATTGCCTGCGCTTCGACCCACTTCGTGAGGTAGTCGACGATGACCAAAATGTATTGCACCTGGTCAGCAGCTTTGGGGAAGGGACCTAAAATGTCCATTCCCCACATCGCGAATGGGCATGGTGCGTGAATGCTGCGGAGGGGGGCCGTCGGGGTGTGTTGGAGGTTCCCGTGTTTCTGGCATCCGACGCACCTTTGGACTTAAGCTTTTGCATCTTGTCGGAGAGTGGGCCAGAAGTATCCCAAGTGGACGATCTTGTGTGCCAAAGACCTCCACCCCGGGTGTCCTCCACAAACTCCCTCGTGGGCCTCGTAGAGGACGTGGTCCGTGGTCTCGGGTGGTATGCATAGCAAGTTGGGTTCAGCGTAGCCTCGGTGGTAAAGCTGGTCACCGATGACGCAGTAGCGGGCAGCTTGCATCTTTAGTTTCCTAGCCAGCGCGGGGTCCTCTGGGAGGATGCCGCTTTGTATATACCTCATTACTGGGAACCTCCAGTCCTTGGTCCTTATGGACAGGACCTCACTATCAACGCTTCGTGAGAGCTTTCTCTCTACCATCACGCGGTTCCCCACATCCAAGGGAAGCGCGGAGCCTAACCTGGAGAGGGCATCCGCCTTTGTGTTTGAGGTCCGCGGGATTGACTCTACCGCGAAGGTCTCCAGGCATGAGACCAAGGCCTTCACTTTTACTCGGTAGGCGGGCAAAAAACCTGTCCTGGTGTCGTATTGGCCGTTGAGTTGTCGTGCCACCAATTCGGAATCTGTGTAGACCCTGATCTTGCGGGCTCCGCTAAGTAGCGCCATCTCGATCCCGACGATCATGGCCTCGTACTCGGCGTCGTTGTTGGTGGCATCAAAGGCGAAGTTGAGAGCATACTCCGTCTCGATTGAGGGGCCAACGAAGAATACTCCGGCCCCGCCACCGGCATCACATCGCGAGCCATCAACGAACACCTTCCATTCATCCGAGCTTGTGTCTGTTTCGGGGAAGGTGACCTCTACCATAAAGTCGGCGAGGGCCTGTCCCTTCATTGCGGTCCTCGGGAGATAACTGATGTCGAACTCGGAGAGCTCGACGTCCCACTTTGTCATACGCCCGAAGAGGGCGGGCTGATGCAGGATTTGACGGAGTGGGAGGTCCGAGAGGACCTGGATGGGATGTGCGTGGAAGTATGGGCGTAGACGCCTTGCGGCGGTCACTACGGCCAGTGCCATTTTCTCTGTCGGGGAGTATCGCTGCTCCGCAGGCTGGAGCACGCGAGTCACAAAGTACACCGGGTGCATGGCTTCTCTTGTGAGCGTTGCGCTGACTGTCTCGGGGCTCACCGCTACATACAGTTGCAGGTCTTCGCCCGCATGCGGAGGTGACAGGGTGGGGAGCTTGGTGAGAAAGATCTTTAACTCGGAGAAGGCAGTCTCGAGTCTCTCGTCCCAAACGAACTTGTCATTCTTTTTTAGGGCGGCAAAGAATGGGAGAGATTTGTCTGCTAAACGGAGCAAAATCTCCCCAAGTAATTTACAACGCCATTGAGTCGTTGCACCTCAGTTCGAGATCGTGGAGACCTCATTGCGAGGATAGATTCTATTTTGGCGGGGTTGATGTCGATCCCGCGTTCGCTAATCATGAATCCCAAAAACCTCCCCGATGATACGCCGAAAACGTATTTCTCGGGGTTTAGGCTGAGATGGTGGTGTCCGAAGGTAGTGAAGACCTCGGCGAGATCAGCCAGGTGCTCCTCGGGGCCCTTGCTTCGTACCACGATGTCGTCAACGTAGGCGGATACGTTCCTGTCCAGGTGGTCTTTGAAAACCCGATCAATGAGGCGTTGGAATGTGGCCCCGGCGTTTTTGAGGCCAAATGGCATGACCTTGTAACAGTATGTTCCCCGTTGGGTGATAAAGGACGTCTCCTCCTCGTCACGAGGATTCATCGAGATCTGGTTGTACCCTGAGTAGGAGTCGAGGAAACTCAAGACCTCGTGCCCCGCAGTTGAATCTACGAGTGCATCGATCGAGGACAGAGGGTAGCTGTCTTTGGGACATGCCTTGTTGAGGTCCTTGAAATCTACACACATCCGGCATTTGCCGCTGGCCTTTTTGACTAATACGACATTGGACAGCCATTTCGGATATTGGACCTCACGGATGAAATCTGCGGCCAGCAGCTTGGCCACCTCTTCATTTGCGGCGGTTGCTCTTTCTTCGTTCATTTTTCTTCGACGCTGCACCACGGGGCGAATGGCGACGTTGATGTTCAGGGAGTGTTGGGCCAATGTCTGAGGCACACCTCGGAGATCTTTTGTAGTCCAGGCGAACACGTCGCGGGACCCAACAAGCAGGGCTTTGATGTCTCTTTATTTGGTGGTGTTTTCATATGTGATTTCCTTTGTAAATATGTTTCTTTTTCCCCTTTTCTTGCGTGTTTTGTTCCTTTTTAGCTTAGTTCCCGTATTTCTATGAGATTCGGAGACTACGCGCGTTTTATGTGTTTTGTAGGTAATTTGGCGTGAATCGATGATCGATTTGAAGGAGGGTCGAGACATGGAGCAAGGCCCGAGCTAAAGCGGGAAAGAGAGGAGCAAGCCGTGAAGAAGAACAAGAGGAAAGCCAACAAGAACAAGGTGGAACGAGGTTCGGACCGAGTTGGAACAACGTCGGGCCCGACTTGGAAGTTTCCAACCTCGGACCGACATGCACAGTAACTCGGGCCCGAGGTCCTCCGTGTCGGTCCGAGTCGGTCACCGGACTACTTGGGCTCCAAGGCACGAAATTGTGGACTTCCACTTTTGCCCCACATCTAATCTATAAAAGGGCCTCTTGTCTTCTAATTTAGGGGGCTCTCTTACACACAAAAAGGGGGGGTTCCAAGGGGGGAAAGGGGGATCACACACAACAACCCTCAAAAGGATACATGGAGAGCAAGGAGGAAGGAGAGGAGAAGGAGAAGAGAGAGAATCGGCCAAGGGAGAAGAAGGTTTTGTTGATAGATTAGCTTTGCTTTGTTTTGATCTTGTGGATTTGGAAACACTTGATTGGAATTTGTGGATTGCTTTTGATTTGAATGAAACTTTGCTTTGTTTTGAGATTGATGATGTTGATTGCTTTCCCTTTTGATTTGTTTGCTTTCTTTGTTTGCCACATGGAGTAGATCTCCTTGATCTTCGGTTATGGGGGAAAACCCTAGCTAGGTTTGGGCTAGAAACCCCAATTCCATAGCCTTGAGTGTTTGATCTAAGGAACCCACTCTACAAAGAGCTACAATTCCTTGCGAAAGTTGGGAATCAAGGCTTGAGATTGGCAAAGTAGCGAAAGTGAACATGTGTCAATCTCAAGATCTTGCTTCGAAGGGGATTTCCCCAATGATCGAGGTGTAGAAGTGGTTGGAACGAGGGAGAAAGCACTCGATCCTAGTCCGATCATCACTCATTGCTTGAATTGGGGTGGAAAAGTCTTAATCTACTAGAGAAGGAACCCAAAAGCCCAAGATCTACTTTTAATCTTTGAAGTTCGACAACCCCAGCTACCTCGGGCCCGACTTACCCAGTGTCGGTCCCGACTTCCTCTTGTCGCCAACATCGGGCCCGACGTGACCTCAGTGTCGGTCCCGACTGTTCTCTCGATTTCCTTTGTTTTACGCTCTCCTTTCTAGCTTTCTAGTGTCTAGGCACATCGATCGAGTAGACTTCCCGAGTGTTCGACACCCACCACGTGCTACAACGGGGTCGGGTTATAAATTGTATCTCTAGACCCTCGCATTTCCGAGCGATCAAAAGATTGGCGCCGTTGCCGGGGAAGTATAAGTGCATTGAGTGCCAATTTGGTGAGTTTCTTGTGCTTTGGTAGTGATTTGGGTGAGGGAATAGCCCAAACCCTTTGTTTGTTTTTGATTTGTTTTGGTTTGTGTCTTTGTTTCGTAGGTGTATGCTAGCTCGTTCCTCCCGAGGAACACTTGAGCTTGAGTTTGTGAGTGATCCGGAAAGTATTCTCAAAGAAGCCCGAAGAAGGAAAAGGATGGCGAATCAAGCTCTCCATGTTGATGAGGAGTTGGCTCAACTTAGGGCCGAAATGGCTAGATTGCAACTTGAGAAGGACAATCAAGAGGAGGTGGCAAGAAGAGAACGGGAGCAACGGATGAGAGCCGAGGCTCAACTCAACGCTCTACCCCGGAATGCACGCCAATACATGCATCCGGAGTTGAGGGTGCCCGAACCGGCTATTGTGCTTCCCGAGGTTGCCAAGAATTTTGAGATCAAGACGCAATTCATCTCCCTCATCAAGCGTGATCAATTCGAGGGCCGTCCACATGAGTGTCCCATAGAGCACGTCAAACGCTTTGTGGACATGTGTGAGACGATCTCTACCGACGAGGAGACGTTGGAGTATGTGCTTCTAAAGGCGTTCAAATGGTCACTTGGGGGCAAGGCCACACATTGGCTCGAGAGCCAAGCTCCTAGGTCAATCACAACTTGGAAGACACTCTATGATGCTTTCTTGATGAAGTTCTTCCCGCCCTCAAAGACAACCGAGCTAAGAAGGAAGATTGCAAGCTTTCAACAAGGTCCGAATGAGCCTCTCTTCGAAGCATGGGACCGTTTCAAGGAGATGTTGTGCCAATGTCCTACTCATGGCCAACAACCATACGTGCTTCAAGACATCTTTTTCCAAGGCATCAATCCGGTAACGAAGGACAAGCTCAATCTCCACACCGATTGTGGGTTCATAGACTTGACACCGGATCAAGCTTGGGAGCTACTTGACAAGCTATCCGATTATGAGGCCATGTATGGGGTGAGTCAAGCTAGCAAAGAGGTGAAAGTTCAAGGTGAAGGTGCAAGGAAGTTATATGATCCAAAGGGAGAAGACATTGACAAGGATGTGAAGCTCCAATTCCTTGAAGGTGAAGTGAACAAGCTTAAGAGGCAAGTCCACTACTACAAGCAAAATGCTAGAGCTTGTGAGGAGTGTGGATCCTTTGCACATGCTACACAAGTTTGTCCGAATGAGAGCCAAGTGCGCTTGGCCGGGCAAATTGAGGAGGCAAACTATGTTCGAGGAAATTTCGGTGGAAGAGGCAACTTCAACAATGGTGGTAATGGCCGGTGGAACAACGGTCAAGCTCAAGGTTACAACAACAACTTCAACCAAAACGAGCCAAGGGCACCACCACCACCATATAGGCCACCGGGATTCAATGAGCTACAATCATTTGCTCAAGAGATGAGAGATGGGTTCAAGGATATGAGGACCCAATTCAATGAGTTTGGTGCATGGAGGAGGCAAGTCGACAATCAATTTGCCCAAATCGCAACTCAAGCCCCGAGAGAGAATGGGAGACTTCTGGGCCGACCCGAGGAGAACCCTCGAGCTCAAAACAATCAAAATGAAGTCCGGGCAATTGGATTGAGAAGTGGCCGAAACCTACCCGAGCCACACATGCCTAAGAAGAATGAAGAGAGTCGGACCAACTTACCCAGCAAGTCGGGTCCGACGTTCCCCGAAGTCGACCCAGCAAGAAGATCGACCCCTTTACCCCGGACCGAGGTTGAGAGCAACTCGGGACCGACGTACCCAGACCTCGACCCGACTCCTCTGCCCAGGAACGAGATTCACAACATCGGGCCCGACATGGTGCCCAAGTCGGTCCAACCAGGAAATGTTGCAAGTAAAGTGGGGAAGTCCAAGGAGGTTGATCCAAGCAAGATTCAAGGTGCAACAATTCTTCCATATCCCTCGAAGAAGCCAAAAGATGTTGTCGAGAACAAGTCCAAGAGGTTTCTCAAACTCTTGCAAGGCTTGAACATCTCTATCCCGTTCACCGATGCATTGAGCGAGATGCCATCTTATGCCAAGTTTTTAAAGGAGATTTTGAGCAAGAAGAGGTCGATAGTTGAAATGCAAGATGAGGTCAAGACCTTGGAGTTACCGCAAAAGCTAGGAGATCCCGTCGTTTTGCTATCACCATTGGTGTGGGGTCTCAAAATTTCCAAGCCTTATGTGACCTTGGGGCAAGTGTTTCGGTGATGCCCGCTAGCATTTGGAGAAGAGCAAATTTGGGTGAAATGGAGCCGGCCGATATGTCCCTAACTATGGCCGACGGTTCCGTCATCAAGGCTAGGGGAATATTGGATGACGTTCCGATGCGAGTTGGAAAGTACTTTGTCCCCGATGATTTCGTGATCTTGGACATGCACGAGGACCCCTTGGTCCCAATAATCTTAGGAAGACCATTCTTATCTACGACGGGGGCAAGGTTTGATGTCAAAAACGGCAAGGTTTCCTTTGAGATTGGTGAAGAAAAGGTCGATTTTCACTTCAACAAGGCTTTGAATGAGCCGGACGCCTTGGCCATCCTTAAACTTGAAGAGAGTGCCAAGAGAAAAGGTGAAGAAGTGGAAGTTGCTAGAGAGGTCGTTGTGTTGAGAAGTGATGAAGGGTTCAATGAACAAATACAAGCAAGGGAGTTGTTGGAGCAATTTAAGGATCAAAATGAGTCAAGGATCAATGCTAGCCCAAGAAGAAATGAAGAGTATCCTTACTTATATCCTTTTGATGTTGGTGATGACCACAATTCTTCCCAAACTTTTGATTCCTACATTTGTTTAAGTGATTTGAACGATGACTTAGGAGACTCCTACATTTGCCTTAGTGATTTGAAAGATGAATTGGTAGAATCTCCTAGGAATTCTTTGGATAACTTTGGTGTAGGAAAAGAAAAACATGATGGAGCAAGTAAGGAGGAGAAATCTCATTCGTTGGAGGAGTATGATGAGAGAGGCCCGAGATCGGAGAGCCATGCCTATATAGACCATCGTTGGTGGTTTTATGGGTATGAAGGCAATGGGAATGGGCATAACAATGGCGAGCAATTCACCGTGTTTCACCCGCCATGAGGTTGAGGTTAGGAAGTCAAGCTAGTGACTCTAAACGAGCGCTTCTCGGGAGGCAACCCGAGCTAGTAGCTTTCTTTTCGTAATTTTAATTTGATTTTTTTTAGTTTAGCCTAGCTTTTCTCTAACCAATCTCTATCTAGTGTTTTGTGGATTTATGGTGTCGTGCATTCTTCAAGGTTGAGTAGGATTTGAGGTGAAAAATATATAAATGGAAATATGGGAAAGAAGTTGCAAGAGGATGGAGTAAAATTGGTGACCCGAATACTCCCACATCGAGCCCAGGTAAGTCGGGCCCGACATAGGGACGTCGGTCCATGAAGTCGATCCGACCCGATTTGACTAGTTGGAATGCCAATTTTGCCCTTTACGTAATTTGTCCCCTTCCCCCATTAAATACCATCCCCCACCTACCTACCATCTTCATATCAACCACCATTCCCAAAATACAACCCATCTCCCTCAAACACTCTCAAAGTCGACCGCCCCTCCCTCACCATACTCGATCCACCATCCTCCCTACTTCATCTCGTTCCAACCACAAAAAGGCCTCCCTAACCCGAATCCAAGTAGAATTTCGAGTTCAATATAGTCCTTCATCCCCCATCTCGATCTAGATTGAGGAAATTTGAGTTCTAAGTTGCTTATTTGTTTAAAAGTTCAATACTCTTCCAATCCGGTATGTGTTACTCGATCTCTACTTATTTCTTTGAAAATTTTGTGCTTTCATTGCATAGATTGAGTAATGCCATGTTTGATTGAGAACTTGAGCTTGAGCATCAATGGTGGATTTGCATGATTTGTGAAATTGAGCTTTAAAGTTGTTTATGCATGCTTAGATCCATTTAGAACTTCGATTAGGGATGTTTGATGGTTGAATTTGAAATTTAAGTGCATGATAGAGTGATTTGGGTTGATTTGAGGTTAGAGTCGAAGCATGAACTAGGTCGAGATCGACGTGCCCAGGAGAGTCGGGCCCGAGTTGTGGAAGTCGGTCCAACAAGTCGGACCGAGGTTGAGTAAGTCGGGCCTCGACATAGGTTGGAAGTCGATCCATGTTGTTTTTGCTCTCTTCTTGTGATATCATGTGGATTCATGTGTTTCATTGTTGGCTATAGCCTAATCATGATGTAGAATGATCATTTGCTTAGCCATTGTTAGAAGATGTCCATGATGATTTATGTTGGATTGTGATGCATGTGTGTCTAGAGACTAAGTATGGGGTTCCCTTTGTGTTGAAGTGTTGTTGTGTGTTGATGAGTGCTTTTGTTGAGTTGTATGGAGTTTATCTTGGACCCTTTTGTTTGGTTGGATGTGTGTAGGTACCATGGATACTAGAGCTTCATCATCTCATGCGGAAAGGCCAAGGAAGAAGTCCAAGAAGTCAAGGAAAGAGCCAAAGTTGGATGATGTCTATTTGGAGGATGATGAGCAAGTGGAGAGTTATGCAAGATATATGGCGCTTGAGCATCACACAAGGTGGCTTGATTGGGAAGCCGTGAGGAAGATGGACATGGATCAATCCCTTCCAAGGTGCTACTCCCACATCGGTCTCAATGGGATGCTAAGGTGGGACAACACCCACTACCCCGCCCTCACCTCGGAATTCATGGCCACGTTCGAATGCACTTATGATAATGTGGAGGATGAGGAAGGGGCGATCACTTTCCAATTGGGCAATGAGGACCACAATCTCACTCTTAGGGATTTGGCTACCTACTTCGGGTTTCCATGCCCAAGAGAAGAGACCGGCGTCAACAATGAGAAGGTGAACCAAGTGTGGCGTCATGTGGCCGGAAAGAGCGAGATGAGAAAAGGCGCCTCCACGACCGAGATTGCTAGCCCTCTTTTTCGGGTCATGGTGCGAGTTTTGGGATGTGCAATCTACGCTCGTCATGAGTTGAGCAAGCCGATGAAGGAAGAGATTATGTTGTTCCATGAGATGCTCTTCAACACCGAGAAGCCCATGAACCTTGCATGGGAGTGGGTCAAGATGGTGCGAGACTTCCAAAGCTCCTCTTGGATCTACTTCGGCGGGATGATAGTAAGGCTCGCCATGCGTCTAGGAGTTGATCTCAACAAGTATTCTCCGGCTCCGAATGGTGTGGAATACATGAACATGAAGTATTTCAAGAAGGCCAACATCATCAAGGAGAAGCTCTACATGATTTCCTTGGCCCCTCACTCAAACTATGATGGTGTGTTGATCCGGTTGGTGCACAACCTCTATGATCTTTCTCGGTATCAAAATTGGTACCAAGTGTGGGCCGACAAGCCACACTCATTTGGTGACCCCGAAGGTGCAAGAGAGGGGCGGCGACAACAACCTCAACACATTCGGTTTACCTCCCCTCCATCTACACCGGATTCCGACCAAGACAACTTTGTGTTTGCACCTCGTGGGGAAGACATGGATGTCGATCAAGAGCAGAACGAAGAAGATGAGCGCTTCCAAGGCTTGATGGCCAACCTCCGAGCCACGCACCAAGCTCCAACACTGGCGGACCGAGGTACACACCAAGTCGGGCCCGACTTCCCTCAGCGTCGGTCCAGTTCATTCTATGGTGATGAGGTCCCGAGGCATTATGAGCATGGAGAAGGGAGCGGTGCAAGGCGAGAACAAGCTCAAAGTGGCGGTTATGAAGGCTATGCCCAATGGTATGGTCCGGGAATGGTGTTTCCCGAGCAACAACAAACGGTGGACATGTCCTTCTTGGCCAACCAAATGGCCCATCTCCAACTTCAACAAGAGAATGTTCTCCAAGAGGTCCATCAAGTGAATCTCCAACAACAACAAATGTACCAACATCAACAACAAATGTACCAACAACAACAACAAATGCTTCAACAACAAAGTGCTTTCCAAGCTAGCCAACAAGAGATGAACTGAGCCCTCGGCTACACTAGACGAGAGGTGGAGGAGCTTAGGGAGGTGGAAGACCAAAGGTGGCGGGTCCAAGATAGCTTCAACACATGGATGAGCGGGAACTTCCCTTCCCGTGAGGATCAATGGACACGCCCTGAGCCTCAACTCCAACCACCACCACAAGACTTCTACCAAGAGCAAGTGTACGAGAGGGAGCGGCAAGCAAGGCTCCAAAGAGGACGTAGACGTGACAACCCCTTGGATTGATCCTAAACATGCCATTGAAGAATAAGAAATTGTGAGCTCTTCATACTCTTCTCTCTTGCTTTTAAGTTTTGGTTTCCTTGTTTGATGGGGACATCAAAATTTGAAGTATGGGGTGGGGGTAAGTTTGTTCATGATTTCACTTGCTTATGTTTGTTTGTTATTTTGAGGATATTTGTTTTTTGTTTCTAGTTTGTGTTTGGGATGTTTGCTTCTTGGTTTGTGGTTTGATGAAAGACATGGATGATTAATTTGGTCTTGAATGGATGAGTCTTTGTTTTTGGTTTTAGAGAAATTATTGCAAAAATCCATAAAAAAATTGAAAAAAAAAATTGTGTTAAAAACAACAAAAAGATTTTGTGTTTTGTAGGTTTTGGACTAGAAATTCCCATCTTAGATTGCCAAAATAAAAGCTAATGATGATGTGAGCATGTAAATTCCTTTGCATATTTTTGGATAGTTTAGCCTCTAAAATGATGTTGTTTTTTATGTGATCATGATATCTTGCTTGTTTTATTGAACATGTGAGTTCTAGGATGAGTTCTTATACAACTAAGTATGAGTGACCCTTGTGAGATTGATTTTTGGCCATTTTAGGGATGCTTGTTCATATTTGCATATCCCTCATGTTTCTTGTGTGATTAGCTCATTCATGCTTAGTAAAACTTGCTATTGCGGTATTTATCTATTTTCCAAGACCGTCATGAGATTTGTCCTAGCATTGTCACATTGATTTTGAACTTTATTCTTCTAGTCACATAAATGTTCCATATCCTACCATGAAGTTAATCCTTTGTTTGTAGCCCCGTTCTAGCCTAAGCCTTTGTTTGAAACTCCTCAAAAATATTATTCCTAGCCTTATATGACTTGACCCTTATGCGATTGGACTTTAGAAGAGAGGTTTGGATTGTATTTGAAGAGTTGAGATTCTCTTGGGTTTAAGGGCAAAGAATGGTGTTATGAATCATGTGGGTAGTGCATCTTTGTTGTACAAAAATGAAAAAAAAAAGAAAAGAAAGAAAGAAAATGTTGGAAATGTAAAGTGGAATGAAGGAAAAGGGCCTAAGTGAAGAAAAATGGTCCGACCGAGTTACACGCAACATCGGGCCCGATGTCATAAGAAAGTCGATCCAAAATGTAGAAAGTGTGGAAAATCCAACAAAAAGCCTAAGAGCAAGGATGAAGTGGAATGTTAAGTGAAATTTTGGGTTGAAAGCAAAAAAAATGTTAAGTCTTTTGGGTGAGTGTGAAAGTAAATAATTGTTGAATTTTGGTGAAGTTGGTGAGAGTTTAGGTTGTTCAATCCCCATTGTAAGCACCACAAGACCAAATAATTCCCACCTCGAGAAATACCAAAAGCCCCATTACAACCCGACCGAATGGAACCTCTTTGAGGACCTCTATTGAGCCAAGTTCGAAATTCTTTGTGTACTTGGTATTAGGCATCTCTAGGTGGAGGAATTGGTGATATTAGCTTCAATAGTAAAGTCCTTACTTGCATGAATTTTGAGCTTGAGTGTTCATTGCTAAACCCAAACACATGATGAGTGATACACATTCACATATCCCTAAAGTGAGGCTTAGTTGCATTGACTCTATTCCTTGGAACACTTAATCATGTGTGATGATGTAATCTTGCTTGAATATCAATCACTTGTGCTTAAAATGTGTTTTCATACGAGGCTTTATTTGAAGATTATGTTTCGGTCTTGCTTACATTGTTATTGCTTGAGGACAAGCAAGTTTAACTATGGGGTATTTTGATGTCTCTTTATTTGGTGGTGTTTTCATATGTGATTTCCTTTGTAAATATGTTTCTTTTTCCCCTTTTCTTGCGTGTTTTGTTCCTTTTTAGCTTAGTTCCCGTATTTCTATGAGATTCGGAGACTACGCGCGTTTTATGTGTTTTGTAGGTAATTTGGCGTGAATCGATGATCGATTTGAAGGAGGGTCGAGACATGGAGCAAGGCCCGAGCTAAAGCGGGAAAGAGAGGAGCAAGCCGTGAAGAAGAACAAGAGGAAAGCCAACAAGAACAAGGTGGAACGAGGTTCGGACCGAGTTGGAACAACGTCGGGCCCGACTTGGAAGTTTCCAACCTCGGACCGACATGCACAGTAACTCGGGCCCGAGGTCCTCCGTGTCGGTCCGAGTCGGTCACCGGACTACTTGGGCTCCAAGGCACGAAATTGTGGACTTCCACTTTTGCCCCTCATCTAATCTATAAAAGGGCCTCTTGTCTTCTAATTTAGGGGGCTCTCTTACACACAAAAAGGGGGGGTTCCAAGGGAGGAAAGGGGGATCACACACAACAACCCTCAAAAGGATACATGGAGAGCAAGGAGGAAGGAGAGGAGAAGGAGAAGAGAGAGAATCGGCCAAGGGAGAAGAAGGTTTTGTTGATAGATTAGCTTTGCTTTGTTTTGATCTTGTGGATTTGGAAACACTTGATTGGAATTTGTGGATTGCTTTTGATTTGAATGAAACTTTGCTTTGTTTTGAGATTGATGATGTTGATTGCTTTCCCTTTTGATTTGTTTGCTTTCTTTGTTTGCCACATGGAGTAGATCTCCTTGATCTTCGGTTATGGGGGAAAACCCTAGCTAGGTTTGGGCTAGAAACCCCAATTCCATAGCCTTGAGTGTTTGATCTAAGGAACCCACTCTACAAAGAGCTACAATTCCTTGCGAAAGTTGGGAATCAAGGCTTGAGATTGGCAAAGTAGCGAAAGTGAACATGTGTCAATCTCAAGATCTTGCTTCGAAGGGGATTTCCCCAATGATCGAGGTGTAGAAGTGGTTGGAACGAGGGAGAAAGCACTCGATCCTAGTCCGATCATCACTCATTGCTTGAATTGGGGTGGAAAAGTCTTAATCTACTAGAGAAGGAACCCAAAAGCCCAAGATCTACTTTTAATCTTTGAAGTTCGACAACCCCAGCTACCTCGGGCCCGACTTACCCAGTGTCGGTCCCGACTTCCTCTTGTCGCCAACATCGGGCCCGACGTGACCTCAGTGTCGGTCCCGACTGTTCTCTCGATTTCTTTTGTTTTACGCTCTCCTCTCTAGCTTTCTAGTGTCTAGGCACATCGATCGAGTAGACTTCCCGAGTGTTCGACACCCACCATGTGCTACAACGGGGTCGGGTTATAAATTGTATCTCTAGACCCTCGCATTTCCGAGCGATCAGGCTTCTAGTGACGTTGCTGCATCTCCGGTGAGGCAACCCCCGAGGTAGATCTTCTCGGAGTTGTTTTCGAAGGGGGTAATCACCCTTCTTTCTGCCTCGGGGGTGGGTATTGTGAAATCCCGGACCTCGAGATCAGCTTCGCCTGAAGCTTCTACCATAAACACGGAGCATTTTTGTTTTGCCGAGGTCATGTAGCAGACGCGGCCCTCTTCTTGGTTGCCCTTCACCTCTCCGACACCTCCGTTGGTTGGGAACTTCATTTTAAGGTGGTAGATGGAAACCACCGCCTGGAACTTCATCAAGGAGACCCTCTCGATGATTGCATTGTAGGCCGAGGGTAGGTGCACCATCGTAAATTCTATCACCTCGGTTCTCGTTGTCGAGCCATTACCAAGGGTCATCCATAGGTCTATGAGACCAGCGATATCAACCTCGTTTCCCGAGAAGGAGGTGAGCTTCCCAGCGTAGGGCCTCAAAGATGTCGCGGAGATCCCCAGCTGCTCGAAAGCGCCAAAATACATGATGTCCACGGAAGAACCCATGTCCACCAGTATCCGCTTTACTATCTTCGAGCCCAATTGAGCGTGTATAACCAGGGGGTCGGAGTGGGGCATATGGAGTCCTTCGGCGTCCTCGGAGGTGAAAGCCATACCTACGTGGGACCGTGAGGTCTGCGTCACGTTGTATACCAAGGGCTCATGGTGACTTGCACTCGCGTATCTCTTTCTTTCCGCCTGGCTCGAACCTGCTAGCGAGGGTCCACCCGAGATGGTGTTGATGTATCCATCAGGCGCCACGGCTTGTCCGGAGCGCGACTGCCTCGACGGAGCTTGTTGCTCTGC
This sequence comes from Fallopia convolvulus, assembly GCA_964016875.1. Classification (NCBI taxonomy): domain Eukaryota; kingdom Viridiplantae; phylum Streptophyta; class Magnoliopsida; order Caryophyllales; family Polygonaceae; genus Fallopia; species Fallopia convolvulus. The sequence goes on along the minus strand of OZ024720.1, from coordinate 56,455,659 downwards.
GTTGCTTGGTCGGGACCGGGTTGGTTCCTGCTGCACGAGGTTGGCCCCCGACGCGGGGTTGGCGCGTTTTTTCTCATTTGGGTTGTAGGTGGGGCCACCTTTGCCCTTGTAACCTCGTGGCTTCCCGCCAAAGCAGCTCCAACCTCCACCGCCACCCCTGCGGTTGTCGTAGCGGTTGTTGTTCCTATTGTCGTTGTTGTTGTTGCCTCTGTTGTTATTGTTGTTGCCTTTGATGTTGTTGTTGCTTTTGTAATCGGCGCGCCGGTCGTGAGTTTGCGTCATGTACGCGTCCCTCGCGGCCGGTGCAGCCACTTTAGCTTTCCCCTTAGCCTCGGTCACGATTTCCTTGTCGGTCCTCGGTCGCGAGCTCTGGTTGGCAGCGTCCTCGGCGTAGACCTGCGCCGTGATCCGAGCACACAGACACTCAAACGTCATCGGATTCTTGAGAAAAATGCGACACTTGAAATCCCCCTGGCGAAAGTTGCCCATGAGGATATCTCGCACCGACGTCTCGTCGATCTGTGCGATCTCTGCGACCGCGGTGGTGAACCTTGTAAAAAAGGTACCCAGCTTCTCGTTTTCTCCCTGCTCAATGTCGCGGAGATCGCGCATGTTCTTCTTGCGCTTCCTTGAGCCGTTGAAGTGCCCGACGAAGGACTCTCATAGCTGGGAAAACGAGACCATTAACTCGACCTTAAGGCTGGTGAACCACGTCATTACCGCCTTGTCCAGAGTGGTCGGAAAGATGCGGCAGAAAATGGCGTCATTGTAGGAGTTGACATTCATCTGGACGGCGTAGTGTTTTATGTGGTCCTTGGGGTCGGCCGTGTCGTCGTAGAGTCCCATTTGCGGCCAATGGAAACCCTTGGGCATGTGTGCCTCCTGGATCTCAGGCACGAAGGGATTCTTGTATCCACTCTCGACGGATGGGCGAGCAGATTTTGATTTTGACCTTGCTAGAGGGCGTGTCGCGCTTGCCGCTGTTTCGGACAACTCCGTGTCACGCCTCTCCGCACGTCGTGAACGGGATCGCGAGATCTGCATCGGATCTTGGGAGGGTCTCTCCGTGGTAGATCCGTTGGTAGGCGCCTCCTGTCCCGGCATATAGCCCGGACATACGCGGGCACGTACTCGGAGTGAGGTTGCCCCTGGGAGCGAATCAGGACATATGGGGGAGCTTGGCCCTGTTGGTACTGCCCGTAACCCGGGTAGGGATACGGGTTGAAAGGCCCGCCACCCTGTTCATACCCTTGGAACGGGTTTGGGTTTTGTGGAACGTTGTATGTCCAACCCGGCGGAACCACAAAAGGGTACCCCGGGGGACCTGCCGTTGTCCACGGAGGGGTCTCAGCCATGTTGTCGGGATGCTGGGGGAAGAAATTGTTTGGGCAAGCCATTTTGAGGGGTTTTTAAGGAGTCAAGGTTTGCACTAAACGGGAGGCTGCTTAGGATGCAGAGGCTTCCCACAAACGGCGCCAGTGATGAAACCCGAAATAACGGCTACGCTACGAGACAAGAAACAAGATTATTATATTTGAGTGCAAACACTTGCTCCTTTATTTATGATTTTCTCCATGGTAACGAGATTACAAACCTACGGGGTTGATGAACAACTTTGAGAATTACACCTAGACCTCCTACGAGGTTCCGAGATCAAACCTAAATGTGGCGAGGTTGACTCTAGGGCAAGGTAGATTTGGGTACGTGGTGTAGATAGCTTTGTGAGGTTTTGTAGCGAGGTCTTTGGTGTGGGCAAGGTCCCTGTACGACTTGGGGTCTTTTTGTGGACTTCTCTTGTCTGTAGCGAGGTCTTTTGACGATGTTTCTATCACGTCGATCTTTAACAAGCAAGAGAGTTCTTGAGTTCAAGTGGTTTTTCGACCCCCTCCTCCTATGAGGTTCTCCTCTATTTATAGAGAATTGGGGAGCCGAGTTTAGGCCAAGGTTCGATGTGGGATGCTCGGAATAGGAGTTTTTGATTGGTCCGGGGACGAGGCCGCTTGTGATTAATTCGGGAGTGAGGTCGCTTGTGATTGGTTCGGGAATGAGGTCGCTTTTGATTGGTCTGAGTGGGCGGGTGCGTTAGTAGAGTCGGTGACGAGGTCGAGACCTCGTCCCGGGTAGTTGGGAGACCTCGCGAGGGCATGAGTTTTGTTTTAAATAAACGAAGGGTATGGATGTGGGTCCCTAAATTGCCTTTGGGAATCCCTTCGGGCCCACTTGCTCTTGGTACCCCGGGCCCACTCCTTGTTTTACCGTTTTGGACATCATCACCTTCAGGGAACAATAATCTTATCAAGGAACAATTCCCTCACGGGATCATTCAACGCTCCCTTCTCGGGATTAGTTATTCGAAAGTCATTTGATCCAAAATTCAGTTTTCCTTACACAATCATATAAAAATCTCCTTTTTATGATAAATCAAAACTTGGGTATTACACTGATCAAATCTCATTCACTAAGTAACGAGAAAACGTGAACATGTATACAAAACACATCCATTGTTTTATGATCAAAAGATCACATATGGGTAACAAACAACCATTACCACACTTTACATATCATTCATCAGAACAATATCAAGGGAAAACCCTTAATTTCCCAAGATTAAACATGAGAGAATTTGGATCCTCCTATATAGGTTTTCGGGTTCATAAGTAGGACAATCAAACCTTTGATCTCCTCCAACTTCAAATTGGTTGTTTTCCTCGACAGCCATTGCCATATGATTGATCTCAAAATATTGATTTCGAATGTAGGCATCTTGGACTCTTTCTTCGTAGTTCCCACTGAAGATCCTGTATTTGTTGTTACTCGTTGCTGAAGTCGTGGAGTGCCTCTTCGTGGATGTAGTTGAAGACGACTCTTAAGTAGATCAATCATATGCAATACTTGATATAGGTTTGAATCACGTAGAAATGCTTTCCGAAATCAATATTTCGCCCCCTACATAGCCTTGGAGAATCCGCGAAATTTGAAGTGAGATAAGACAAACCAACCGATCTCTAACAAGACTCCTGAAAGAGAACGAACCTTAGAGTTCATGTAAAATGGATATTAGACTCTATTTGAAGTTCAATCATGGAGAGGGACGCTCTCCTCTGATTATGTGAACCCACGTGAACCAACCCGACACTAAACTCCCAATAGCCATTTATATAGGCAAAGGAAAACTGTTTCAGGGAACGGTTACCAGCAGTTACTAGCGGTTACTAGAAGTTAACGGCGGTTACCAAGTGCCATGAAAGGTTATCATCAATAACCCACGTCACCCATCAGTTAGCAACTCATTAGGGAAGTTACAATGCAGTTATACAACGGTTTACAAGACGGTTATCAACAATTAAACACATGTTGAACTTTAGTCATGCGTCAGAGAACTATTGTTCCCACTCAGGTGAACCATTGTCCCTCCAAGGGAACAGACATTGTTCCATCACTGGTAATGTAACAGTAACGTAACTTCTCCTTAATATTACCCTCTAGATCTTAACTATGCTTACACGAGCGCGCACTCCTCACACCCAAACCCGTGACATAGCAAAGTAAGATCTCATAGTGTCGTATGAACCTCAATAACACTAAAAGTCATTGTTCCCATATAGGGAACAATCACTTGATGACACTAAAATCACCAAAAATACCTCCGCGGACAGAAGGAGAACTGAATTTATTAGAAGGCAAAATATTCTAGATTTAAAAGTACAAATGTGAGGCGTTTTAAGAGTGTCTACATATATATGTATGTATGTATGTATGTATGTATCGAGACCACCTTGACTTGAATCCTCCAATCTTGCCAGAAGTAGCAAACTTCCTCCTTTGCCTCAAATTTTCCTCTTTGCGCCATTAAGAGCTTGACATCCAGAAATTCCATGTCGAAACTTGCTCCGCGAAACCGGTTTGGTGAACATATTAACAAAGTTATTAGTAATATATACTTTCTTTACCTCATCTTCATTCCCTTCTCAGAAAATGATACCTTATATCAATATGTTTGGTCTTCTCATGATGAACTAATCCTTGGCTAAGCAAATTTCACTTAGATTGTCACGAAAACTATAGCATGATCATGACGTAGACCTAGATCACTAACTCCATATTACCCAAATCCTTTCTTTATAAACTTCTGCCAAAGCCATATATTCTGCTTCAATAGTAGACAAGATCATTGTTGGTTGGAGTGTGGCTTTCCAACTAATCATAAAATCACCCAAAGTAAACATATAGCAAGTCATAGATCTCATATTGTCAACATCTCTAGCATAATCAGAATTAAAATAGCTTGTAACTTGGCACTATGTATCACTCCCACAAATGAGACCAACATTAGATGTACTTCTAAGGTACTGGGATATCCTCTCTATAGCCTGCTAGTGCTCTCTTCCTAGGGTTCCCATGAACTTGCTCACATCATTAATTGCATGTGCCAAAATTAGTCTTGTATAGACCATATCATACATCAAACTTCCTATGACACTTGCATAAGGAACACGCGACATATACTCCTTTTCCTCCTTTGATTGAGGAGCAAACATAGAGATCAATATTAGTAGCACTTGGAGTGTCAATAGGGTTTGAAGAGGACATACCAAACCTGACCAACACCTTCTAGATGTAGCCTTTATGTGACAAGAAAAACTTTTTATGATTTTTCTCTCTAAGAATCTCCATTCTTTTGTGATGCCCCCAAATCCTTCATCTCAAAATGAACACTAAGAAGATCCTTCAATTTTCGAACATCATACTTCCTCTTAGTTGCTATTAGCTTGTCATCTACATATAGAACCATATAGATGAAGGAATCATCTTACAACATGTTATAGTAGACATAACAGTCTTATGCACTCTTGGAGTAGCCTAACTTCACCAAAACAATCATATGTTGGAAGTTACCCTTCACATTGATTTGTTCAAGCTCCAAATCCTGATGTGTCACTATTACTAGCAACACTCTAATACAAGTAAGTCTAACCACTTGTGAGAAGATATCATTATAGTCCACCCTCTCTCTCTAATTGAAACCTCTAACAACAACTCAAACCTTATACTTGACTCCCTTTGTAGGTGATTCCCCTTCCATCTCATCTCCCATTGCAGTGGGCCATTTCCCAAACTTAATACTTGAAACAACTTTTTTGAAGGTAGATGGCTCATGAGTATCCACCTCTTCGGAAAACCTGCAATGCATAACACACCATATCCTCAAGATCATATCTCTTAGGTGGCCCAATTCCAAATCTCTTGGGTCGACCCAGAGCTATACTAGATGGTTGAGTGTTCGTTGTTGTAGATTTCGAACGGTCAATTTTTGCTTGTAGCTCTTGATCCTCTTCATCTTGTTGCAAATCATTGTCATCCATATTGACCTACAACTCCACCCGTTCATCATGCTACCATTCCTTGTTGCAGATGTAGGCTTCACCATGTCTCTAAGCATATACCTCTCATCAAAGATTACATTCTTGCTCAGAATCACCGTCTTATTTGATGAAGAATAGATTACATACTCCTTAAGTCCATCTCCATAGCCCACAAATGCTCCCTTTGCTTGTTTCTCTAATTTACTCTCCTTTATGTGGGAGTAAAGCGTGTAACCAAAAATTTTCAGATTTGAGTAATTAGCATATTTACCTAGACCACATCTCAATAGGAGTCTTACATTGTATGCCTGTGTGTGGCCCATGATTTATCAAATAGGAGGTTGTATTCATAGTATCCACCTAAAACCTTATTTCTAAACCATCATCAGAAAGCATGCACCTCGCTCTCTCTAGTAATGTTTGGTTCATCCACTCAGTTGTGTCATTCCGTTGTGGTGTATCCTTGACTATGTGATGCTGAGCAATCCCCTCATCCTTACAGAACTAGTCAAACTCAGACAAGAAAAACTCCATACCATTATCAATTCACAACCTCTTCATCTTCTTTCCTATTTGATTCTCCAACAATACCTCCCATTGTTTGAAACTCTTGAAGGCTTCATTGTTATGCTTCAACATGATCACCCAAACCTTTCCTAAAAAATCATCAGTCATAGAGACAAAGTAACTATAATCACCCAAGAATCAACTCTAGATTGACCACATAATCATAGTGGATGTAATCTAGTGTACCTCTTATTATATGAATGCCCTTAGGAAACTTATTGCGATGTGGATTCTCGAAGACATAGTGTTCACGAAACTCCAAACTCTTGACCTTGTCACCACCAAGTAGATCATTTTTTGACAGAATTTGCATCCCCCTTTCACCCATATGACCAAGCTTCTTATGCCATAGCTTAGTCATATTTTCCTCGAGAATCTCTGACGATGCAATACTAATTGCACCGGTAATTGTGGAACCTTGCAAGAAATACAAGGTACCATGCATGACACCCTTCAGAATGACATTAGAATCCTTGCAAACGTTCCAGACTCCATCTTCCCCCCTAAAACTAAAACCCCTATTATCCAATTGACATAAAGATATCAGATTCTTTGTCATTAATGAAACATGCATGACTTCATTTAATGTGAAGAACCTCCCATCACAAGTCCTTATCTTGATTGATCCAATTCTAACTACTTTGCAAGAAAAACTATTAGCCATTGAAATGTAACCCTCATCTACTTTGTCCTAGGACAAATATAGTAGGTTTCCCTAGAATCTAAGGCCCACACATTAGAGCGATGAATTTGTCCATCAAAAATTAGAGCAATGTCTTCTTCAGATTTGGTGTCACCTTCTAGTGCAACAACAGACCTTGACTAATGTTTCTTCTTCTTACGACACTCATTCTTCCAATGTGCTTTTCCTTGCAATATTTACAAACATCATCTGCCTTAAGATGCTTTAAAAATAACCTATTGTCTTTCTTCTTCTTACCACTTACATGACCCTTACCACTATTGATAGTTAGTCCATCGGTTTGATTATTTGTACTTGCACTAGATGCCTTATGGATCAACTCCCTACTATGAAGCCATAACATGAATTCTTCCAGAGTGATATATCCTTCCGAACAATAAATGATTGAAAACAAAGTTCACATATGATGGTAGAAACACCAACAAAATCAAAGCAACATCCTCATCTTTAATCTTGACATCAATATTACACAATTCAAGTAATATAGTGTTTAGTAGATCTAAATGATCTATGAGTTGCATATGTTCTTGCATTCGCAGTCCAAATAGGCTTATAGGCATTGTTTTAGAAGCAACTTATTGGTTAGAGATTTTCTCATGTACAAACTCTCCAACTTCAACCACGGACCAATGTTAGTCTTAGTGTCCCAGACCTCTATAATGACATCATCAACAAGGCACAACATGATTATTGAATGTGCCTTATCATCAAGAGCTTCCATCTTAGCCTTGGCGCTCGCGTGCCCGGCCTGTGAGGGGGTTGTTGCCACGCCGGGGGGGGGAGCAAAGACAAGGTCTTGAGGTGCGTAGTGATGGCAACACTAGGCTGGTCCAAAGGTGCCGATGTAGGCGCCGGCGGTGTCCGTTCTTTGCCTTGGGCAAGCAAGAAGGCACACAAATCAACAAGTTCTTGACGCAATAGATCGAGTTCTTGCTCGAATTGAGTAAGCTGAACCATGGGGGAGGGGTTGATTGCATGGTCTACCTCATGCTTCGGAATGGTACCTAAAACCACATTGGAAGACATGGCGAGTAAAAAGGAACAACAACCAAATAAAGTAAACAAACGCACAAAGTCTTAGCTCTTGATCTGAGCAATGCACTCACACAAGGTCATGTGTGGATTTTGTGCGAGAGGCGGCTTAGGCTCACGAGTAAAACAATGAAGTTATTGACAAAGCAAACTTAAAGCGAGATTGCACTCTCAATGTCACAATCAACCAACAAGTGTGGACATGGAATACCTTATTTTGGCTATGTCACCCACAAATATTTTTTTTGATTTAGACGAGAGTTCTTCAAATCTCTTGAGGTGTTCTTCGAATCACCATATGCTAACAAACCCTGGTTGAAGGCACAATGAAGTTCAATGCAAGAAATAGCAAGCAAGAAAGCCTATCAAGTAATGAAAATTACTAAATGATGGACAATCAATCATGCAAATAAGCAAGCAATGAACAAAATCACAACACGAGTCTACTCAAAAAAAGCACAATAGGATCGAATTAGGGTTAGGGCAATGAAAAAAAATCTGATTTTTTAATGATTTTATGGCGGAAAAGTGATGGTTAAACTACAAAGACCGAACAAAGAGACTTACGTGACGATGGCTCTAATGCCAATTGATGTGTTCCCTTCTCGCAAATGCGGGTTGGATCGCCTTAACAAGGACCGAAGCCTTGTATGCGGAATCTCGGACTCGATCTAAAGGCAAAATGGTGCAGAAACTGGCAAGTGCATCAGCACGAGGAGCGTGCCGTTCTTGGCAATGACACGGGGCAGCGATGCGGGAGTGGTGAGCGCGCAAGGTTTTAACGAAGGCACGGGGGTTTCAACACTGGACGGTACCGATGGCATGATGGGGGCATGCCGGTATGGGCCACGACATGCGGGGTGTGCGACACAGGGAAGCGAGTGGCACAACGTGGATCAGCGAGGCACTAGGGCTCAACGTGGATCAACGACGTCTCTATTGCAGAGGTGGAGTCGCTAGCATGATGCCTTAGAAACTGTAGGGCGTTCGCTGGAAGTAAAAGTTTGAGAAAGTTGGTGTCCGAATGCCTAGGAAGAGGAACTCGATTCTCAAGGCAATTTTCAATTGATCAAACTTAAGAATAAAAGAAGTGCACTTGGCACTTTTATTGTTCTAGTAATACTAAACCCTAGATAACCTAGCGGAGTTGGGCCCGAACATGCAAGTCCAACCCAACTCATTATATTAATATAAATAAAGCAATTACAAGACCAACAAAATATAGAAAGGTATTTATAAAAGTTCAACACAAATAGAAAGTACTAAACTAGGATAAGTGTCGAAGGAGCCGAAGGCGTTGGCGATGGCACCAGGAAAGATGTGGGTTGGCGCAAGGGGCGTGGCCACGTCTTGGGGTCCTTGGCCTACATTTTGAAAACAGAGGCCTTTGTCGGCATAATGCGAGTTGGGGCTGCTATGGCGCGGTCGCGTCTTTCCGATACGAGGTCGCGTCTTCGGGCATGGTCATGCCTTGGAGAGGATCGGCCCTTTGGCTCCTCAAGTTGGCTCGGAATGTTGTCTTGGACCAAAAATGTAAGCACCATGGTGGAGCAGATGTTGTACCGAGCTCATGGATTGAGTAGCCTAACCATCAAGGAAGTCATGCCCCGAGTCATGGCCTTAGGTGGGCGCGCGTCAAGGCCCCGTTGGAGCAAACGGCCATGGCTTCTTCTTCGTTGGTGGCGATCATAGAAGGGATCGCATCAGGTCATAGAAAAAAAATTCTTCTTCCAACCCGAACCTCTACTCACAACGGCATTATGCTCCTCGGCTACGACTTCAATTATCTTTACCAAACTCATACTATCAATCTGGTCTAATATATCACATGCATAACGGAGTATTAGGGGGCCGCTCCTAAAAACATTTCTTGAAATTGGTCATGTTGTTTCAGAAGCGATAATCTGCTTCGGTAAACCTTATGTGACAATCGAACCAACACATTTTTCGTCCATGTTTTAGATAAAACACATTTATGTCCTCCATCATGCGTAAACATTGGGTAAATGTGAAAAGTAATCAAAATATGCATGAACATATGCAAGATTAATTATGAATAATTAACAAATTTGATACATATCGCACCAGAACACACCTGAAAACATCGGATATACCGGAAAGACACTAATAGTCCACAGTACAACCGCACGCATGACAAAATTCTGCTTTCTCCACCATTGTATGTGTATGCCACGTTAATTTACACTCTTGAGCTTGACTATAAACGCTTGCAAGTAGACATCCAATTTTTGCTTTGGGCTTTTTGGTTGAGGCACGAGAACCATCGGAAACATAACCTCATATTGCATACACATTGATGGAGGAAGGTCGTACGGTGTCAGAATCACAAGCCACGAAGAGTTCTGCCGCCCTGACGAATTGAACAGGTTGAAATCGTCTGTGCACAATCCTAGTCTAGCATTTTGTGATTCCACGACAAAATCTTGACACACTACATTAAAACGATTCCATGCATCTGCATCTAACGGGTGTCACATCACCCCATCTTCTTGTACATGCTCTGTAGTATGCCATCGCATGTGTTTAACAGTCGCCACCGATGCATATAACCTATGCAATTGTTGAGTGATTGCCAAGTAAACCATACGAGAGTAGGGAATGAGTTACGTCTTGCCTTGCCTCCATCTAAGATTTTTAAATATCTGGCAGGACACGTACTTTGAATTTGCACCCTAGTATAATACAAGAATTTGGGCAATAATCTATGGCTTCGTACAGCAGACCGAGACCCTCAACTAGTTTTTTGTGTCGTAAAACATTGGCGATAATGTTGTCTCAGGGTGAGATACGCATTTGCTGAAATCTAAAATCATGTTGTATCCTCGTTACATCAACCTTAACTTTGAGTTCAGGCTAAGATGCTCAATTGCTGCCTCCAAAAGGGTGACATCACATCCAGACCACAATTGCCAATTCGCGATCGCCAACATATCGTACATACAATGTGCATCAGGATTGGGCGCTTTACGATAATATTACTCTCTTCGTCCTTAGCTCCTCATTTTGCACGAGATCAGTGTAATGAGATTGGGAATTAAAATCATCATAGACCATCTGCTCCATTTGATTCTAATACCAAGGAAATATTGGTGTCTAATCAGTACAAATACAATCTTCATGTTGTCTAGACTCCACCAGTAATATAGTAAACATTTCATTTGTCTCCCCATGAGAACTCCACTAGTAATAGTGACGAACAAAACCTTTGAAAATAAGATGATATCACACATCATCTACAAAAATAAGCTTTCTATTCTTGCACTTCTGACAATGGCATCGTAATTCTTGCGGGTTAAATCTCGGCATCGACTTGCAGAACACAATAAAAATTGATCATGCCATTAACAAATTGGTCGTTCAAAAATCTATTCATAATACATAAATACATCTATTCACGTATTTTTTACTCATATACCTATATATGTTTTGTATTTAATTTAATGTGGCAATTAGTGACCATATGGACACTAAGCTGTATTTGGGACCACATGTTCACTAAAGCTAACCGCAGAATAAAAATCCATTTCTATACTTTAAATTATTTTGTCTAAGAGCCTGTTTTTCATGCATTTAATGTTAGCGTCGATGTTATCGCTAAATGTCAAATTACGATCCTATATTTTTTTTCCCAATTCTATCAAAGAAAATTAATCCAAACATATATAGCACAATTTCCTATAATTATTTAGAATAACAAATATGCTAACAACAATATTTACATAAATAAGTAACATTTTACTATATTAGACAAAAAACTTATAATTACATACATATAAGTCGTATGAACATTAAATTAGCGGCAATTTTCTAGCGATAACGGTAAATAGCGACCATGTGGCTGCTAAATGCACGATAGAACACGAGCCAAAAAAAGTTCTTTGGCGCGCGTAGTTAGCGATCACGTAGTCGCTAACATCAGAGACCATGTGGTTGCTAACTACTCGTTGTCATATTTCCCTCGAGTATTTAGCCACCAGTTCTTATGTGGTCGCTAATTTAGAGACTATATGGTCGCAAATTTTTATTTTTTTTGGCATTGGATTTGAAGACTATATGATCGCTACTTGCTATAGTGTGGTCCAACATTAACTACCATAACCGGTCATCTCTAACACTTTCACATGGATCGGACAAACTTTGGTGTCATTTTCGAACTATTAAATGAAATCGAGCTTCTATGCAAATAATCATGTATTCCCAGCAATTAAATAGGTATGTCACTCCTTTTCAGGCATGCTAGTTCTAATTTTCCGTAAGTTGCAATGAAATATTGTAATTTTAATAGCTCGCTCATATTGCATGCAATAGTACATCTTCTTTAAATAGCCATTGTAATAACTTATCGCATGCAATAATTCTTCCTCTTTAAATTGTACGTGGATCCCGCTTTCCTCTCCTACTAGCACCGATCTTGTAATAATTGGACGTTGTTTCATGAGCAATGGAGTTAGAAACCGTTGTAAACTTTCTTGAGAACAATGACTTTTTTTAATGTCTTGTTCTATTAGTTTTTTAAAATTACTTATAGTATTCTTAAAATTCGTAAATTTTTCTCTATTTTTTTACATTTTTTATTTTTTAACGCGTGACAAGAATTTCTCCTTTTATTCTTTCAAAACATATTTGTACTTGTATTTTTTTAGGATCTTTGTAATCATTTGTAATTTTTGGCTCTTATCTGCTAGTTCTTGGCATCTGTTTTGTATGAATTTTAAATCATTCTTTACAAAATTCTCAAACAGCTTCGGTGTACTCCCATTTGTGTGTTGATTTATGCAAGGACATTATTTGTTTCTATCAGCTTATCTCTCTTGCTATATTATATTATGATTCATATTTGCTTGCTTTTTGGTCTTTTCTTTTTAAAACAAGATTTTTTATGAATATAGGTTATTGGAACATTAGAGGTATTCGTAGGCCCAACTTTTGGGATGAAGTTGGGTTCATAAGAAAATCCAATAAACTTAATTTTCTTTGTCTAGCGGAAACAAAAACTGTTTCAGACCCCGTTATTTCGGTTATTCGAAAAGTTGGATTTCATAATGTTATTTCTTCTCCTTCTATTGGTACGAAAGGTGGGCTTTGGCTACTTATTTATGAAAATATTGAATCTAGAAAATGTATACTACTTTATCAATCTAATAATCTTATAATTATGCAATATAATTACCGTCACGAAACTTTTTTGATGATTTTTGTTTATGCCCCTTCCCGAGAAGACAATAAAAATCTTTTTTGGAACTCCATCTCTGAAACCATTAATCATTTCCAATTACCGTTTCTTTTAATAGGTGATCTAAATGAAATTTCCTCTCCTAATGACAAACTTGGGGGTTCATCACCGTTATTAAGTCACTTTAATAGACTTTTAAACTTTACAAATGAATTTGGACTTGTCGATTCGAAAACTTCAGGTTTCCCTTTCACTTGGAGAGAACGGTCTATTCCTTTGGATAATACTTTTGAGAAATTAGATCGTGTGTTATGCCATCAATCCTTAACTTCTTTATTTCCTTCTCTTTTATTTCACCATCATTTGTTTACTACTTCAGACCATTGTCTTATTACCTTCTCCTTTGGATGTACAAATTCTTTCCAAAAAATTCCTTTCCATTTTGAAAATGCTTGGATGTCAGAATCTTCGTTTATCCCGTTAGTTTCTAAAGTTTGGAGTTATCATATGTCGGGTTCCTTTATGTTTCACCTGTCTATGAAATTGACTCTTTTAAAAAAAGTATTCAAAGGTTTGGGCAAAACATCATACAAACAATAATTTTGAACAATTAAAAATTTCAGAAAATCAGCTTCAAACTCTTCAGACAAATTTATTACTTGATCCCCTTAATCCTACCATTATTTTGCGGCTTCAGTCGCATTTGAATAAATATAATGCTTTACTGGATTTCCAAAACAATTTTTGGAAGCAACGTGCTAAGGTGACTCATTTACAAAATGTAGATCGAAATACCAAATATTTTCAATCAATCTCTAAAATACGCTCTTATAAACATAGAATTATTTATTTCCAAACTCATGAAGGTGTTGTTATTTTCTATCCTTCCGACTGATCTTGATTGAATTCTAAATTTATTCTCTACATCTGATAACTCTATGCTTATTAAATCTCCATCGGCTGCAGAAATAAAGTTTGCAACTTTTGATCTTGCTCCAAATAAAACTCCTGGTCCGGATGGCTTTCCTGCAGATTTTTTCCAAAAATTTTGGAATATTGTAGGCAATTCTGTTGTTTTAGCGGTTCAGGCCTTCTTCCATTCTGTACATATGCTTCGATCAGTTAATAAATCTTTTGTTACCCTTATTCCTAAAATAGATGATCCTTTAACTATTAACCATTTTTGTCCAATTAACCTTTGTAACACCATTTATAAAATTATTACTAAAGTGTTAGCCATTCGATTGGGAACGCTTCTTCCTTCCCTTATTCATCCGCTCCAGGGGGCGTTTGTGAAAGAGAGACTTATCCAAGATAACATTCTTATAGAACATGAAAATTTTCACTCATTTCATAAAAAGAAAAAAGGGAAAAAAGACTGGATGGCCATTAAATTAGATATAGAGAAAGCTTATGACAAACTTGATTGGAACTTCATTAAATTAATTCTTCTCAAATTTGGCTTCCACTCTAAATGGGTTAGTCTTATTATGACATGCATCTCTACTTCCTCTTCTTCTGTCCTCGTTAATAATGAACCTGGGGTTGAGTTCTCGCCTCAGTCTATTAGACAGGGGGACCCAATTGTTTCTTTTATTTTTATCATTGCTATGGAATACCTTGCACGCACACTACAATTTCAGTCTACTCTTGAATCTAAGTTTGTTGGTATACAATTAGTAAAGAATGGTACATGTCTACCCTTTCTTAGTTTTGCTGATGATACTCTTATTTTTGCAAATGCCTCTCATGCAAATATTAATTATATTAAAAAAAATTAGACAATTTTTCAAGAATCTCGGGCCTTTCGATTAATTACCATAAGAGTAGCTTTCAGGTTTCGGAAAATATTTCTCGAACCTCGGCTCTTTCTCTTGCTTCTGTGTTAAATATTCAGATTACTACTTCTATGGAAAATATCTGGGAATTCCTATCCTTAAAGGGAGGGTTCAAAACTCTGTTTTTCTAGAATCAATTACTAAACTTAAAAGACGGTTATCTCAGTGGAAAGCGAATTCTATCTCTCAGGCTGGTCGGGCAGTCCTTATTCAATCTAATCTGTTAGGCCAAGTTAACTATTTAATGCAAAGCTTCCTTCTTCCTAAGGGAATCTTGTGTGATATTGATAAAGTAAACAAATCCTTTTTTTGGAACAAATTCCAACCAAATAACCATCCTCTAATTAGCTGGGAGAAGGTGTGTTCTCCTAAAGAGTCTGGGGGAATGGGCCTTCGCTCTGCTGAGAATAATAATTTTTCTCTCCAAATGAAACTTCTTTGGAAAATTTTATCCTCTCCCCATAATTACTGGGTTCGTATTATTTCCGAGAAATACCTTGGTACTCTTTCGCTCTTTCAATATCAAAAGAAAAATTGTTCTTGGCAATTTGGAAGACTAATGAATCTTAGGAACAAGTTCTCCAAAGGTATTTTGTGGAGTATTAGAAATGGGCATTCTGTTAACTTTTGGACAGACCCTTGGATTCCAAATATTGATTTATTTCTTTACTTTGATAATATTGATATTAAGTTAAAAGTTTCTTCTTTCATAACTTTTCATCATTCCTGGGATTATGATAAACTACATTTACTTTTGCCTGACTTTTTAGTTGATTTAATTTCGAATATTAGAATTCCATCTCTCCTTCGTTGGATAGATTAGTCTGGCTTCCAGCTTCTGATGAGAATTTCTTTGTCCATTCGGCGTCCTCTATGCTTTCTTCCCATCCTGAGTGTGTTGTTGATTTTGCTTGGATTTGGAAATCTTCTCTCCCTCCAAAAATAAAAAATTCCTTTTGGAAGGCATGTGTTGATTGTCTCCCAACTACAGATCGTCTAAATAGGCATTTTAATTGTGTTTTTAGTACCTGCTCCTTATGTGACTCTGTTGATGAAAGTTTGAATCATTTGTTTTTTAATTGTCCTTTTACCCTAAAAATGATTTATAAACTAGAAGCTATGCTCAATGTCACTTTCTTTATTTCATGTTCAGATAGTTTCTCTGACAATCTGCTATCTACTTTAAAATCAAACAAAAATAGCAATGTTCTTTGTTTTTTGTGGTGGTTCATTTGGGGCCATAGAAATTTAAAAATATTTAACCCGGTTAAGCTCTTGACTATGCTTCCTCCTTGTGACTTGGCTTTTTCGTAACATCTTCAATGGGTTTCTTCCAAGGCTGCTCCCGCTCGTAACGACAAATCTCGTCCATAAAGGAAAAATAATTGTGTTTGGAAGAAACCACCAGTTAACTCCTTAAAACTAAATTTTGATGCTTCTAAACGGTTAAATAATTCGACTCATACAGGTTTCTTAATCTGTGATCATAATAGTAAAATCATGTCCTATGACCGTAAACATATATATTCGCTCTTCTTCTGTTTTGCAGGCTGAGGCTCTTGCCTTGCTTGATGGTATTAAAAGTGCAGTTCTTTTAAAGTCGTCTCGTTTGATTATTGAGGGTGATAATTTAGTTCTTATTAATTCTTTGAAAAATATTTGGAAAGTTCCTTGGGAAATTCAAGTTATTGTAAATGACATCCGTCATTTTGCTGCTTTTCTAATCTTAGTTTTGCTATTTCTCATTTTTTTTCGGGGTCGTTGTTTGATCCTTTGGATTCTTCTAGTTTCAATGTTTGGATTCAGACTCATCCTCTGTTATTTGAGTTTCTAAAGATCATCCACGGTGATGATTTAGAGTGGCCTTGTACTGTAGGGGCATCCTAATATTGACTATGTAAATGAGCTAGTAGCTCGTTTCTTAAAAAAAAAGAGTTACAACTTTTTTAGAACTACAATGGTGAACAGTGAACTTTCAAGTATTACAAATCCTTGAATAAAAAAGAAAATTAAATTAATGTAACAAAAATTCAGAAAATTAAGAAACTTTGTTAGTATAAGAGCATGTGTATCGGTGCAGTTCACCGGGTTTCACATGAGTTTCAATTTTTTTTAAAAATGAAAATTACATGAAATTAGGGAGGTGAGTTTCGAAAGTAGAAACTCTGGGGAAGAGTTTCATGTGTACATGTTAGCCAAGATTAGACAATTGAAAAGTGTCATGTGGCCATCACTTTTAATTACTTTTGGGTAATTAAACTTAATATCTTGTATTTAGTTATTTTGACCAATTTTAAATTAATAGTAATAAAAATAAATTATGCCATAATTCATAACTTTTTTTATCTATCTATAGACACCAATTTTGTACATATTTAATTTATTTTAAAATTAAATTATTTTTTTGGGTTGGAAAGTGGAAAAAGTAGAAAAGTGGGTTTCATAGGTTTCATTGATATTTAAGTGGGTTTCATAAAATTGAATTGGGAGAGTGTAGGATGATGTGGAAGAGAGAGAAAATGAAAAAAGTGGGTATTTTTTTGGGTTTCACCGGGTTTACCAATACAAATGCTCAGTATCTTTTAAACTGACACAAGTTCACTTCCATATTGGACCAAATTTATATAAAAATCAATTTTTCTTTGCAAATAAACTAAAAGTGGGGACCATTTATATGCTAAAGGTTGAAAATAATTTTTTTTTACCAATGAGCTACTAGCTCATTACAAAGCAAATGTTAGGTTGCCCCAAAATTACAAGGCCAATCTAAATCATGACTGCAGATGATCTTGAAAAAATTAAAAACTAAAGGTTGAAGACTAAACAAATGTCTTAACCTTACTAACGAGATATCATCAAAGCACAAAACCTAACAGGAGCAAGATATTGCACGACGAAGCTGCGGAATGCTGACATGTCTTCTTGCTTAGAAGTCAACGGCTGAATTAGCCTCCCTAAAATAAGGGGAAAAAATCACCTCTGAAAAACCCGACACCAAACGTCAGATATCCTAAATAATAGATAGATTTCCCAAGAAACTTCCAAATATTTCTTAAAGAATTAATAAGAATCAAATTATCCTCTTCTATCATAAGTTTATGAATATGTAAACTCCTTCCTAATTTCAAAGCTTCCTGGAGAGCTGAACCCTCTGCTTTTAACACCGAGATCGGTTCTAGACCAATTCTATCACAACCTATAATTTAACTATTATGATCTCTAAAAATAAAACTAGCATAAGTAGCCGCGTTCCTCTGTTTGGAGGCATCAAAATTAAGTTTAATCCAAGATGGAAGGGTTTTAATCCAAGATCTTCCGTTCCTCCTTTTAGGCTTATTTGCAGAACTTTTAACCACTTTAGAGTTTCCGGATTCCCATTGTAAAAATTGGGAAAGTGACAAATCACATGGTAAAAGATGTGGAATTATCCTAGATTCCAAATAAGCCACCATAAAAAGCAAAGATTTTCTTGTTTTTATTTAAATTAAGAGTTGAAATGAGATTATCATTAAAGCATCCTGAAGTAATCAAAAGAGTAATGAAGATTAGATTCCAATTTTACAATCATTTTCTTTGTAAATAAATAATGAAAAAAAGATGGTTTAAATTCTCATTTTCCATATCACATAGAGAACAACAATGAGGCACACAGTTATAAAACCGATTTAATCTATCCGCTGTAGGTAGGCAATCACTACACGCTTTCCAAATGAAAATTTGAATTTTAGGGGGTAATTTCATTTTCCAAATTCAAGAATAACCAACAGATGTAATATTTCTTGATTCATTTAAAAGAGCCAGGTAGAAAATAATTTTGTACGAGTATCAGGAGATAATCTTATGCTTAAGTGGAAAAAAGAGAAACCTAAAAAAGTGCATTAAGATATTTGCTACAAATATCATGATTGAAGATGTTCTTATCAAAGAGTACATAATTTTATCCTTTAATTTTTTTTCCTCTTAAATAATTGTACGTTTATCTAGGCATATATATGGAATTTTTTTAAACTATACTTGTTGTACTCGTCGTGCCCTGCTGCACTACTATTACTCAGTATTTTTTAAATATATTATAAAAAATAATAATATAAAATATTATATA
This sequence comes from Fallopia convolvulus, assembly GCA_964016875.1. Classification (NCBI taxonomy): domain Eukaryota; kingdom Viridiplantae; phylum Streptophyta; class Magnoliopsida; order Caryophyllales; family Polygonaceae; genus Fallopia; species Fallopia convolvulus. The sequence goes on along the minus strand of OZ024720.1, from coordinate 56,436,860 downwards.
ATATAAAATTTATTGTAAGTAATATATTGTCTGTAATATGTACAAATTTTTTTTAAATCAAATAAAATAAATTAAATCTAGATCTATAAATTTTAAATAGATAAAAAAAATTGGAATTTTATTCACCGCCCCCGGGACGATATATAGCAAAACTCTTTGAAATATAAATGAAAGAAACTGAACCAATTGTTCTCAATGAATAATCTTACAATAAATGTTCTCAACCAACTGTTTCATTTACATTTCAATCAATAATCGTGCAAGAATTGTTCTCAATCAATAAATTTAGACCAAATAAAATGAAATCAGAATCAAAATAAATCTCAATAGAATTTATATACAAGAAAGGAATCAATCAGAGTTAAAAATATAAAACGTATTTATTAAATATAATAAATTTATTTTGAATTTTTTTTCTTGTGAAAAAAAACGAAATAACATGAAAGAATTACAATAAATCTCAAAGAAAATTTGTTCAAAATGCCAAATTTATACAGTACGGAGTATTATACATATATCATGTGAGAATTAGGAAGCTCATCTAATCTATAATAAATGTTGAATTTCTGGGTCCGCAGAGGAGGAGGAGACTTAGGATAGCGTCCTTATCAAAATAATGGAGAAAGCTCAAATCTTAGAGGCCATGAAAAGCAAGCTGCTAAAAGGCAACCCACCCACTCTAGAGAAACTCTAATTGCATTGCTCAAGAGAAAGGATAAGTTACCTAATACCCGAAATTGTTTCAAAAAATTAGATCTGTATTATTAAGGTAGATGTTCTTTTAAATAGGAATTTTACGGAAGAATGTTCCCGAAATTTTTAATATCCTTTTTTAGAAATAATTTAACCGTAATTGATTACATTAATTACAGATGATATAAATAAATGTCATAAAATAATTGTACTTATAATTGTCCCCTAAAATGGTTGAGCGCGTTAGTAGGTCGAATTTTTAAGTAATATTAGGTGTACGTCGTTGCAATGGTCTTCCTTCCGCCTTGTGGGCGAATCGATTTCTCACGGTTTTGTCGTCGAGCTAAGCCTTCTAGCGTCCAACGCTTAGGAGGCGTCTCGTAGCGAAACAGTTTTGTCGTCGGGATAGACCTTCTAGTGTCCAACGTTTAGGAGAAATCCCAAAACAACACGGTTTTGTCGTCGGGCTAGACCTTTTAAAGTCCAACACTTAGGAGGTGTCCCGGAGCGGCAATGGTATATTCATGACATGCTCATTGGGCGAACCCTGCCAACGGTCATTTTTAGAAGAAATAGGCAAAACATGACTTCATTAATTAAAAAAAAAGTGTTTAACAACTAGTAAATAAAACGAACTACGAAAGGAAGGGCTCGTTAAAACCTTTCGGCAGGAAAACCCTGTGGGACAAAACCCGCCAGTGAGGATAGAGTATCATCCTTCTTAAAAGGCAAGCTAAACTAGTTTTATTTTTCCCAAGCAAGGGCTCTTCTTTCTTGGTCTGACGTCTTTCCCCTTCCAGGCCTACGACATTTCTTGTCTTCATGCCGATGCTCGCCACGAGGAAGAGTGAAAACTCTCTGCATGTGGCTCGGGATTTCTCTACGCTCTCGGGCCCGTTCGCGTGTCTGGGATACGTGTCGCTCATTGTCCTTTGAATCAGTGAGATGCGGATCAGAACTATCGTCGTACACTGACGCTTAGTTGAACAGCCACTCTTGGTGATACGTCCGACCACCGTTGTCCCAGGCATTGTTGCTATGTGGTCGGTGGCGTTGCTCGATGTGTTGTTGTTCGTCTTTCTCAATGTGAAGCCGCTTTTGCTCGAGCATATGATTGTGAGACCGAAGTCATTACCTTCTTGGATTCCGCTTGTCGTCCTCCATGTAGTACAGACTGGAATTTCCTTTTTCTGACAGCCCGACTCTACCTTTGTGTCAGTGGACTGTGAATCGTCCTCAATCCCTTCCTTTTCAATTCCCTTTTTCATCGCTGCGGTTTCTACTCCTTTTGCAACTCGACTTTCAGTTGAGTGATTGTGACTGTTTTGTAGCTTCTCTAGGGTGTCTTTAAATGAAGGATCTCTTCATGGACTTGTTTTGATGCTTTTTCTTGTTCATAACGGCCTTCTTTTTCCTTTTCATAGTCTTGTTTGATCCTTATTGTCTTGTTTTCCGACTATGCTCCTCTTGCTAGAGCTTCCTTCAATTGTATCCAAAGCGCTGACTATTTTCCTTAGCTTGCTCACAGTCATTTCAGACCTTATCAAAGCTTTAACTACTTCTTGATTGAACTCATCTTGATCCTCCTTCCGCAAAGTTTATTTTTCTCTAACTTTAACAACATTTGAGGTTGTTTGGAGTGGGCATGATTTCTCTTCTCGTGGAATCGTAGGATTAACCCCATTGTCAACCTTACTATAGTGCTTGCTTGTCGAGTCCTCATCGTACTCCTCCTCATCAGCGGGATATTCACGTAAAACCTCGTCGAGCTTCTTCTTTTGCGCACATGGTGGCTTGGTTAACCGCATGACCAGGCTTGGTGGGGCAACCAATAAATCGGGATTTTGTTGTTCTACATAGTTCCTCCTTGCCTCTACGAGTTCCTTCTTCGTTCTTCCCTGTCTTACGTATTTAGCCGTCAAGGGGGGCTTGGTGCCCCTTTTTAATGTAGCCATTAATTTTCCGAATTGGTCAGTCTTCAAGCCAGACTTGACTTATCCTAAAGTTTGCATCAAATCTTTCCCTGATCAGATCGTGTTTCCCTATGCCGCTGCCCTAGGCTCCTCACTCTTTGCGATTTTAGTCTCGGGCGTGATTCGGGCTTGTGCATCTTCAAACTACTTCATCACAATCGGACCCCGTTTCGATGTTGTAGAGGATAGTGTCAGGGCTGGCTTTTCGGCGCTAGGCGACAGCCGATCCTGCTTCAACGCAACCAGCTCGTTCCCCTCTAAATTTGTCAACTTGCTCCACTTCGAACTCGAGGGAGCAACTACCTCGCTCGTCGCCACACCCGCCAACCTCTTCTTCGTCTCCAATCTCGGCTTCAACGCTTGGCGGCTACGCTCACGATCGCCATGGTTGTCGGCAGATGGAGTCGACATCGACCTCTTCCACATCAAAAGTGGTGATATGCGACGGTGGTGGTCGCTCCTTTTGTGGAAACAAGCAACGATGCTACTGTTTTGCCTGTATCCTCGATCGGCGCTTGCTCGCAAACAAGACCGACGAAGGCTTCCATTTCGGCAACTACAATGGTGATATTCTTGAGGTAGAGGTCCCTTTAAATAGGGATTTTGCAAGAGATTATTCCTGACTCCTGAGGATCTGTAATATCATTTCTTGGAGAATAATCCACTGATAGCGGTGAATTTGGTCGTTGTTGGGAGGGTTTCTTGACAACAAATAAATTTATAAGTCAAGACCCCGCTGAGTATAGCAGAGTCAGGATCATTCCACAGGAAGCAAGGTTGTTCGTTTATCAACTACTAAAAAGAGAACAAACAAAATCAAGCAAAAACACTCACAAGCAGCCTCGTTAACGACGTTGTCAGGGTCGTTAACGAACCACCATAAACAAAAGACTCAATCTAACGACCTAAATAAATTCGGTACCGAGGCAAGTAACTCAGCAACGAATATCACTTAAGATAATTTCAAATAAAAACAAGATCTAGGATTAGGGACACCACAACATAGCCAAGCATATAAACTCGTAAGAAGATAAGATCATGCCTTTAAATAGATAGAGTCATCAACTTTCGTTGACTATCAAGTAAATTAACCTACTTTCGTAACCAAATTCACTTAATTGTTTGCTTTGGATCTAAAGCTTGAAACTTTCGTTGTCAAACAGTATCAACCTTCAAGTTACTAACTTTCTCTTTCAATCAAGTTAAAAACTCAAATTACCTTAACTTTCATCTTGGTATAAGCACAAAAAACAATCTCAATAATACATAAAAGGCATTAAACACACAATCTCACTCATCAAACATGCTCAACTATGTCGGGCTCAACCCCGATCCTAGAAAAGAAGACTACTCACTAATCATAACTATGAAACAAATAAATTCAATAAAAGAAAACATTGAAAACAAATTACTACTCAAATTAAATAAAAAAATCTGTCTTATAGAAATTCAGAAGAAACCGAAAAATACAAAGCACCGAACCAAAAATCTCGATCTTCAAACTCGGTAACTCTCGTTCACCGACCTCCGAACTCGATTCTGATCCTCTCTCTCCTCTTCGGTTCTTCCTCTTCTCTCAAAAATAATCCCTAAAAATCTGACCTTCAAAGTCCTCTCTTTCTATGCTAGATAGAAGGGTATTTATACTAAAAAAACCTAAAAACTAAAAAGGCTAGAAGGTATAAACTTTCCTAAAAAGATACAAATAAAACCTAAAAGATAGAAATAAAATCTAAGAAGATAACAAGACCTAAAATACATAATATAATAACCCTAAAAAATCATAAAAAGATACTCTACCGACACGGAAACGATTTCCCGTACAGGATCGGTGAGTCACAAAGTCAACCCTCGAATTTTCAATCTCGTAGCCTCGTTAACGAGCCCTCACAGCCTCGTTAACGAGCCTAGGCTTGGTTTCTTCCACACTTTATCTCGTAAATCTTGAACTCTGACTTCTTCAAACTCGTATTCCTCCTTCTTTCACTATAGTACTCCAAATTCAGCTCCATATAGCTCCTTTTCCTTGCTAAAACCTACAAAATACACAAAATAGAGTAGCTTCCATACTTTCCACAGAAATATGCAAAATTATCCAAAAACACACAAAACTAAACCTAAACTAATCAAAACTAATCCTAATAAACAAAGAAAACCTACTAAAAACTATACTAAAAATGCGAACATCAGTCGTGCAAATAACGGCTATGCAAAAGAATCCAAACTAAGAACCGTAGTCTTTAGGAAGTCCGGGTCGAATCCACAGGGAGACAAATTTTATCTTTTGTAATGAATTTTGTGTCAAACAAGTAACAAGGGGGTTTGTGAATTGAACTAAGTATCAAGTATGCAAAAACTAGTAAAGCAATTAAAGTTGGAGTTTTTGGGAAAAACACTTAGTCAACCAGAGATCCACATTCGTATGACAAGTTGATCATCGATATCACTCAATATTGCATGCACATGGAATTCCAATTCCTTTCAAAGATAATTAATAGCACAACTAGATACTATCAATCCTAAATAATTGAATAACTCTGAAACCATCAATATCAATTCAAAAGCAGTATTAAGAATAGGAATATAAGATGGATACAATTCTAGTATAAAATACTCCTAAAATGCAATTCAACTCTTCTGCAATAGACTAACACAACCAGATACTAGTACAATGCAGTTTGCTACTATAAAATAGAGAAACTCAACCAGTAATTTCTCTAGATCTAGCCATATAGATTCATGATGTTCGCATTTTTAGTATAGTTTTTAGTAGGTTTTCTTTGCTTGTTAGGTTTAGTTTTAATAAGTTTAGGTTTAGTTTTGTGTGTTTTTGGATAGTTTTGCATATTTCTGTAGAAAGTGTGGAAGCTACTCTATTTTGTGTATTTTGTAGGTTTTAGCAAGGAAAAGGAGCTATATGGAGCTGAATTTGGAGCGCTACAGTGAAAGACGGAGGAATATAAGATTGAAGAAGTCAGAGTTCAAGTTTTACGAGATAAAGTGTGGAAGAAATCAAGCCCAGGCTCGTTAACAAGGATGTGAGGGTTCGTTAACGAGGCCACGAGACAAAATATTCAAAGGTTGACTTTGTGACTCACCGATCCTGTGCGGGAAATTATTTCCGTGTTGGTAGAGTATCTTTTTGTGATATTTAGGGTTATTATATTATGTATTTTAGGTCTTGTTATCTTCTTAGATTTTATTTCTATCTTTTAGAGTTTTATTTCTATCTTTTTAGGAAAGTTTATATCTTCTAGCCTTTTTAGTTTTTAGTCTTTTTAGTATAAATACCCTTCTATCTAGCATAGAAAGGGAGAGTTCAGACTTTTAGGGATTGTTTTTAGAGAAGAGGAAGAGCTGAGAGAGGAGGCGAGGAGATCAGGGTCGGTGAACGAAAGTTACCGAGTTCGTTGATCGAGATTTTGGTTTGGTATTTTGTTCTTTTTTTGGTTTCTTCTGAATTTCTGTAAGACAGATTTTTCTATTTTAATTTGAGTAGTAATTTGTTTTTAATGATTTCTTTTATTGAATTTGTTTGTTTCATAGTTATGATTAGTGAGTAGTCTTCTTTTCTAGGATCGGGGTTAAGCCCGGCATAGTTAAGCATGTTTGATAAGTGAGATTATGTGTTGAATGCCTTTTATCTATTATTGAGATTGTTTGTTGTGCTTATACCGAGATGAAAGTTGAGGTAATTTGAGTTTTTAACTTGATTGAAAGAGAAAGTTAGTAACTTGAAGGTTGATATCGTTTGAATGCGAAAGTTTCAAGCTTTAGATCCAAAGCAAACAATTAAGTGAATTACGATTACGAAGGTAGGTTAATTTACTTGATAGTCAACGAAAGTTGATGACTCTATCTATTTAAAGGCATGATCTTATCTTCTTACGAGTTTATATGCTTGGCTATGTTGTGGTGTCCCTAGTCCTAGATCTTTCTTTATTATTTGAATTATCTTGAGTGATATTCGTTGCTGAGTTACTTGCCTCGGTACCGAATTTATTTAGGTCGTTAGTTGAGTCTTTTTAGGTACGGTGGTTCGTTAACGACCTTGACAACGTCGTTAACGAGGCTACTTGTTCTTGATTTTGTTTGATTTTGTTTGTTTTTTAGTAGTTGATAAACGAACAACCTTACTTCCTGTGGAACGATCCTGACTTCGCTATATTCAGTGGGGTCTTGACTTATAAATTTATTTGTTGTCAAGAATACCCTCCCAACAATTCACCAACAACAACCCTAAAAATTGTTGAAACCAATCACATAAACGATTCAATCAAGAGAGTAGAATAATCCTATGCAATAGATAAAGAGTAGAAATCTTACAACTAAAAGTCAAAACGAAGCTTCAAATTGTCTGACTACGCAATAGGGCTTAGTTCTCCATGAAAGCTAAAACTCAAAAGTCTGAAAGAGAATAATGATAATAGATAGATAGATGAGAGATGCAATTCTCATAACCCTAATATATAAAGCTATGTCTAAAAGTATCTCCAAAAATATAATATCTCGGAATAATACTGATATAACTAAGACCAATCAGAATAGAACACGTGGAAAATAAAGATCTATGTGGCTGTCAGGGGCGGCGGGTGCCGCCGGCCAAGCGGTGGACGCCGCCAAGAACTCGATTCAGAATTCAGGTGACACTTCGAGGGCTGTTTTGACCTCCTTCGAGTTGGAATTTGGACTCAGAGTAAACATGAATTGTAGCTCTTTGAATTAGCTTTCCAATGATGACAAACTCAACTTTATCAAATCACTATTGCTCCCGAACGAACCCTTACAAGGCAGAGGTGTCGAACCAACAACTCCAATAGATGACTCGAATTCAAGCGCTCTTTCCCGGTTTCCATTCCTTTTACACTTGTTCACTTTAAGACCTGTGAAAAACAACATAGAATAAGTGCAAAAACCCAAAACTCCTAGACACTCTAATAACTAAAGAAACTAAAATAAAAATAACTAAAAATAACGCAAAAGAAACGGAAACATGCATCCTAAACACTACCTATATGCAAGCTATCATCCACCCATAATGAATTACATTGATTAAAATGATATAAATAAATGCCAATAAATAATTGCACCCAAAAGTTAAGAATATCACCAACCGTGATTTTATATTTGATATATTCACAATATCTTAAATACAATAAAATATCAAAAAGTTGATTTATGGAAGGAAACATGTCAAATTGAAGTTCTTCTTCAAATACTTCTCTCTAAAAAAATTTTGAAACGATAAGAATAAGGAGGTCTCCATTACGAAAGACATCCTAGAGCATCCTTTAGGTTGAGAACAAGAAGTTCTAGATGATTCATAATGGAATCCATGGACAAGTTATAGCCCAACTTAGCGATTTTACTCAAATTATTATTTTTTATTCAAAAAAAACTGACAATATCATACATTTATTTTTATTTTATTTTTAAAAAATATCTAAGAAACTCCCAATATTACTAATGTAGATACTTTAAATTAAAGAAACAAAAATGAAAAAAACCAGTATGATCTCCACTTATTTCGGCCAAAATCATGTAAACGACCATCACTTAGAGAATATGGGTTTTCTTGATATCTTAGACCTTGTTTGGAGCATGTTTATGGAGGTTTTTGATGACATTTACTATTTAAAATATAATTAAATGAGTATTTGGTAAAATAAAGTTTTTTCAAATGTGAAGTTTTTTTTATGAGGTTTGAAACCACAAAATTAAAATTTTGTAATATATAGGTTTTAGAAGGTTTGTAAAATTAACACACTATTTTTTAAGTAATTTAAATTAAGTCCTTTTAATAATTTAAAATTAAAACCTACTCAAAAACCTTATAATACTAAACAACTCAATTATGTGTTTTGAGGTTTTTAAAAATCTCCACCTATCAAAACACTTCCACCTACCCAAAAATCTCCTAAAAACCTTCATCTCCTTAAAAACTTTGATTTACCGAACAGAGCCTAAAAACAAATATTTTGTTAATATATGTAAAAACTTAGTGCAACTCTATTTTTTAGGTTTATTGCTCTAGTTGTAAGACCTAGCTCATAGATTTTTTCCCATGAAACTCCAAAAAAGAAGAGCTCTTATTGACAAAAGTTATAATGCAGCCATATATAAACCAACCTATAATCTTGTTGTTCTATATATCCTGAATTCAAGGGTGATATTATAAAAATCAACCGATTTAAAGGGATATTTTATGCAAATAACTTACCAAAAATTCGTCAGAAAGTGATGGAAACCAGAGAAAACAAGAGAAATTTCATTTGTGGAAGAAAATGTTTTATGGTTACGGAGAATTTTTAAGTGGGAAAAGTACATATGAGCTTTATATAGTAGCCGAGATACAATTGCGTGTAAAACACCCAACCACTTTTTTATTAAGGAAAGGGATTAGGGAGTGCTATTAGTAGCGTGACGTCCTCTGCCTTAGGCATCAACACAGATTACATCATGGAGGCCTAGATCGATTGGTAGAGAAGTGGAGGACACTCTGAGAAATGAATAGGCAATGTAGTCAAAGAAATAATTGACCTATCTGAACATGTTGTTGAGGCTCCACGACTGAAGATGTCGTAGCTCAAATAGGATGTCATTAAGACGACCTCGATTTCCCATCGGTGGTGCACGCCATTGATGTCGTCAATCAGACACTAGTTGTCTCCAATCTCAACATTGGAGCAACCGCAACGAACGACTTCTTCGATACTTCCACAAAGGCAAGATCCTCGACCATAAATGCAATCTAAGAACCTACAAAACCACCATTCAAACTAATAATGTTACCTCGGGGGTTTTGAGAAGAAAGTCGAACAATTAGGTGTCAACTTTATTCTTGGCCCCATCGAAATTGAGTTTAAACAAATTAGGTTGTGGAGCAATTAATTCTAACTCTTCATCTTGGTTTATTTGCACTCTTTAGTGGCATATAGTTGTCGTTTTTTCTTCTTTTTTTTGTCTTCGTGGGGCATGCTTCTTTCCATTTTTTCATTTGTTATTAAAACGACATTGAGACTAAAGCAAAACGACAAAGCAATTAATCTCAATAGATCAAAAGAGATCGAATTGGGTGAATAAACTTACGGAATTGAGCAGAATAGAATGCGGAAAAATGAATACACTAGTTCTCAAATATATGTTAGGTGTAATTCTCAAGAAGATTTTCACGTGAGGATCTTGGCTCGTTGAACTTGGCTATGCCCTCGTCAACGATGTCATTTAACTAATCTAAGAAGACACACCTACGTTCTAGGGTTGACTAAAGACTTTTGTTGAGTTCTCCCAATCGCGGATATCATACTACTGTAAGGAAGATCCCAACATTTCTGGGAGCAATTCTAACAACTTTAACAAGGTCTGGCAACTACCACAATGCAGATTTTTAGGAGGACGTTGATCTATAGTTGAGAAACTTATTGTCTATAAACGAAGCCTTTAATAAACAATCTCTAAAGTTCGCACTGCTTCCGCATTTATACTCCCTTTCCCAAACTTGCCTTCTCTCATAGATATATGTTTGTAATCACTTAGTCATTCTCTCATAAATGTATACATATGATTTTTAAGCCATGAACAGCGCTTGTGTATTCATGAATTTGTAGTTCTCTCAAATTCTCTAGCGTCCGCAGAAGTTCTTCGGCAGTTTCTACAGGATCCCGAATCTTGGAAACCAGATTTTAAACCTCTTATTATTACTTTCTCCAATAAAGATAAGGATATCTATCTTATTTATGTTGTTATTACATTTAGTTTAATTACTTTTATTGCTTTCAATTATACTTCTGCTCGTTCACCTACCAATAGAGGAAGATTTCCTTTGGCTATCTACCCCTCAAAAGCAACAAAAAGTTATCCTTTGTTCATTTTTTGTCCAAAACATTACACTAAAGGTAGAGGCTTGTAAGTATATTAATAAAGCCAGAATTTCAAAAAATTATCATTAGACTATATATTTCCATGAGAATGACACACATTGTTTGTTTGTTTTGGGTGAAGGAGAGACAACACTCTCCTCCCCTCAAGGGGGAGTTTAATTAAAATAAAATGAATAGATTAAGTAGTCATCAAACGGAGAATAACCCAACCCTAGCATCATCAAGCAACACTAAAGAAATACCCTCAGGCGGGGCACTCAATACATGAAAACCTAGATGAAAAAGAAAAGCAATAGTAGTAAGGCGATCAACCGTAGTATTTGCCTCATGATACACATGACGGAATTGAATAATCCAATCCATATTAATTAAAAAGCCTTGGCATTGCACAACCATGCTAGAAAGAGGATGACTCGTATTTATCTTGATTGTAAAAGACGAATAACCAGCTGAGAATCCGACTCAAGAATAACCTTGCAAAAACTCTTATTCCAAGCTAACTTGAGGCCATTTCGCACTCCCAAAAGATTTGACATCGACACCGAGTTGGATCCAATATTATGCATAAATCCTCCAATCCAAATCCCGTTTCTATCCCTCAAAATACCTCCTACAGTCCTACCATAGCCAAACTTCCATCCTTGACTGCTCCGTCAGTGATCACCTTAACCCATCCTACATCCGGTTTGCACCACGAGACCTCCTGCAAATTTCTATTGGGAATTCTACTAGTAAAAGAGCACTTATATGCAGCTTCATGCACCACCCATTTCCAACATCACCCTTGTTGGCCAACTAAATAAAACACTATTCTCTCATGCACCACCAGTTTCCAAACCTTGTTGAAAAAGGCTCCATCCATGTAAATTCTATCATAACTCCCTTGCAACAGGTTAGACCTCCACAAAACTGAGAAATTTCCGCCCGAAGCTAGCCTCCAACCGAGTTCATCTCCATTTCCATCCAAGTACGACACCACTAAAGTAGCAGCCGGTTTCAAAAAGACCATAAATGGATGAAAAGGCGCCAACGATGCCTAGTCCCAACCCATATTGTCCTACCAAAAATCTTTAACAACAACTCGCTTTTGAGTGTTACTTATCATGCTAACAACAATTTTAATTAACAGTTTATCGAACATCCCTATATCAGTCCAAAAACATATTCATTTCCCATCTCGCAACAACCACCTAGACCCATTAACCATTATATCCAAAATTCCCATCTTAATACATTTCCAAATATGAGAACTAGCGGAGGACCTCCCCAACACCGTATTGATAGAGCATATAGTTATAGGTTTTAGAGCATGTTTCTATTCTCTTTTCATGCATTTCTAGCTAGATTTTCACTTTAATTCGTAGTTTAGTTTTGTTTTAGTTTTGTTCAGAATATACACTCTTTTGTGTTTCATTTTAGGATTGAAAGGTGAGCATGGTGGATATCAAGCCAGGACTGGAGCTATGGAGCTAGGAACAAGTGCAAGGAATGAGGACAAGCCAGCACAAGGGTGCTCAGGAGACTCAAACCGCATCGAGGAGATGGAGGCAACTGCAGGCTGAGCGCGGGCAAGGGATGGCGGAGCATGACCGCGCTCAGGGCGTTTGACCGTGCCTAAGGCCGCGTTGATCTAACGCTGATTCCGAGGCTTCGTTTTATCTTTTAGTTATTTTCTTGTTATTTTAGGATATTTTGAGGTGGTATAAATACTTTTTAGGGTTTTTAGGAGTTAAGTCTTTACGTTATTCAACTTTGGAGAGAACTTGGGAGACAAAAACCCTAGAGAAGAATTTGAAGAAAAACTCGACTCTTATAAGTTTGATTTCTTCTTTAATGTCGTTTTCTAGCTAATTTCCCATGTCCAACTAGTTAGTTGAAATTGTATGCATGATTGTTTGTGAGATTTGAGTTATTTCAACTTGCCTTGACTAGATTGAATTACTCCATGCTTAATTGATTAGATTCGCTTAGGATTTTAATAGCTTGATCGCCTATTTTGATTTCTAGGTTGAGTTACAACTAGAATAACTTAATATACGGTGGAATTCGGTTATTCATGGATGAATCCTTTGATTAAAATTATATACGGTAGAATAAGGTTAATCCAAGGAGGAGAATTCAATCACAAAACTTCATGAATATACGGTGGAATTTATGAACGATGTTTCTATTGAATGCTTTGAACTAGAATTTGCATGATCAATTTGACATAGAAGGTTTTCTAGTATAATTGGTTAAAAGGTTGTTAAAGACGGTGTATATTAATAACCACTTTGAGCTTGAATTCCATGAATTCACAATAGATTAGTCAAAGGAACTGAAATAAGAATAATCAAGGATCAATAATCATGTGTGCAATGGATACGAAGCTAGTTGGGCGCTTTCTTTCTACTTGGAAACTCAATTATTTTACTTGTTTTGCTTTTGTTTTCTTAGTTTAATATCTTGAAATCTGAAAATCCCCTTTTATTACTCTAGTAATATTATTCAAACACTGGAGATCTGAGTCTTTGTGGTACGACCCTTGCTTTCACTATACTTAGGTTTGAAAGTTAGAATTTTTATTTGACAACGTTTTTACCATGACATAAAAGTGCTCGTCTAATTTGGCGACGTTGCCGGGGACTCGTCTATTTCTTTGTGTTTACTTAAAATTACTATTTTTGGGTGTGAACCATTTGCATGGTTCATACCCGAGCTACTAATCCATCTCTTGCTGATTTTGATCCAAATTTTGAAAGGACGGTCTCTAGGTTGTGTCGCGAAGCTCGTGCTATCTTTCGTGAGTTACCGTTAGAGATGGATTCTTCCCCCTCTGATTCTGAGTCCGAAGGCATTCCTGAACTTGAGGAGATGGCTCAACAGACACTGAGACAGTTAACTGTAACTGATTTGGCTCAACAACCATTGGCGGTGAAGCGACCTGAGCTCCCTAACGGTGTCCAATTTGAACTGAAGTCTTGGTTGATTCACCTCCTTCCTCAATTCCATGGGAAGGTCGGTGAGGATCCAAACAAACATTTGGCTAAATTTCATGCTATCTGCTCTAGCATGAAACCGAAGGGCGTCATTGATGAGCAAGTCAAGCTTAGAGCTTTTTTCTTTTTCATTGGAAGAGGGAGCTAGTGCTTGGCTCTATTACTTGGCTCCTAGCACTATTGGGACTTGGGAGCAAATGAAGAAGGCTTTCCTTGAGAAGTATTTTCCTGCCACAAAGCTTTCAAGTCTGAAGAAGAGTATTAACAATATTGAGCAGCTCCCGAGTGAATCATTGTATGAGTATTATGAGAGGTTCAAAAAGTTAATATCAAGTTGCCCTTATCATGGTTATTCTCAGCTGGATCTTGTTATGTACCTCCATGAAGGTTTATTAGATGAAGAACGACGACATGACAATGCTTTTACCACGACATAAAAGTGCTCGCCACGTATCAACATACTTATATTTTAAAACCAACGTCAAAAGATCACCTTCCTTCATGACAAATCGTCATCCCAACTTTCCCACTAAAGCAACGTTTAACTCCCTTATAGTTCTAACTTCAAGCCCTCCTTGGTATTTTGGTTTAATCACTTCACTCCACACCACCTTATGCAATCATCTTCTCTTCATGTTGCTGCCCCATATGAAACCACAATTCAGCTTGTTGATTTTATTACACATACTAACGAGAAGAAGATTCATTCTCATAAAATAAACCGGTAGGGACGTCAACGCATATTTAACCAAGGTCACTCCACCCGCGAAGCTAAGAGAGTTAGTTTTCCATCCAAACAACTTAGAATTGAACTTATCTAGAAGATTGGATAACATATCCTTATTTTATTTGCCTATGTAGAATACGCATATTGAGGCAATAAGTATTTTTTAATTCTTGTGGATGACTACACCAAATTCATTTGGATTTATTTCTTGCACCAAAAATCTCAAGTATTGCATTTCTTCCAACTATTCCATTGTATGGTTGAAACTCAATTTTCAAAGAAAATCAAACAATTCCAATCTGATTGAGGAGGAGAGTATCGTAATGAGTCTACCTATTTGCAAACACATGGGATTGTCCATCGAGTCTCTAGCACCCATACTTAGTCTCAAAATTGTGTACAAGTGTCGTCATAGAACCATTGTGGATAAAGTTATTGCCTTATTGTCTCATGCTAATTCAGTTACCTACTTCCGTTTGGAACATGACTTATATACCTTGGTTTATCTCCACAACTACACTCAAACTCCAATTCTTACCCATAGATCACCTTTTGAGTGCTTATACAATAAAACTCCAAATTACTCATTCCTTAAAACATTTGGTTGTCTTTGCTATCAGTTATTACGTCCCTACACTCTTAACAAACTAGAATTCCGGTCCTCACCATGCATCTTCGTAGGATACAGCTCTCACCATAAGGGGTATTTGTCTCTTCATCTCCATTTAATAGGATTACGTAGCTAACCATGTCATATTTAATGAGATTGCTTATCCATACCCCTCACATACCTAATCTCCTCTCAAAATACTCGGCTCGTTAATGTCGAATCCATCCCAACCAATCTCCTTCAAATTGATTAGGTTCTTGGCGAAATAAAAGCATCTCACAAAGGAACCTTCACCCTTCTCAGTGACCAAATCTGGCCCCTACACCCCCATTCACCACGTCCCATGATCAGTCCCTCTTCCAAAACCTAATCACAAACCCACTCCATGCAACCCACCTAGACCGATTCGAGCCCGCCAAAATCATTTTCCACTTGAGATGAAAGCCTAGTTTCAACATCTACTTTGGACTCCAACTCTATCGATGCCAACAAACAATCACCCCCATTTTTGCTTCTTTATCTACTAATCAGCCCACTCATCCATCATATTATAGGCCACATGAAGATTCTCGTCATAAAATGGTGATGCGATCCAAAGCTGAGTCTAAAACCAAAACCTTCACTATTATAAAACATACACTTCCACCCTCTTATAATGATCCTTATGAGCCTAAAACTTTCAGCCAAGCCTCTAACCTTCACTACTATAAATCATGCAGGTTGTATACGATGTCCTAATGGGTAATAGGACTTGGATTCTTGCCCCGCCTCCTAGTAATACTAACATTGTTGGTTGTAAGTGAGTTTACAAGATGAAACAAAAAGCATATGGAACTATAGAGAGATATAAAGCTCGGCTGGTGGCTAAGGGATTCAATCAAGAAGAAGGTATTGGCTACTTAGACACATTTAGTCATGTTGTTAAGCCTACTACTATATGCATTGTTTTGTCTATTGCTTTCACCTATAATTGGAGTCTTAGGCAAGTTGACATCAATATTGTCGTTTTGAATGGGGATCTCTCTAAGAAGGTTCATATGGAATAATCTCCTGGATTTGTTTCACGCCCAAGTTATGTTTACCTTCTACAAAAAGCATTTTATGGGTTAAAACAAGCCCTTGGAGAAAAGTTCACAAAAATGAAATTCCTCTTTCAACATGGGTTCTTTACTTGTAAGCCAGACACTACTTTGTTTATTCGCCGACATGCGTCTTCCACCATATTTATATTGGTCTATGTTGATGACTTGATCATCACAGGTTCCAATTCTGCCGAGATTGCTCGATTCATTCATTTGCTTATGAGGCCTTTTCCTTATGTGATCTAGGTGATTTACACTACTTTTTAGGTATTCAATTAACTCACTCTAAAAATTCTATTGTTCTATCCCATCAAAAGTACATTAGAGATCTTCTTTTGCGAGCCAAGATGCATGATGCCAAGCCCATTGCTTCTCTTGCAGAGCTTGAATCACGACGTACTCAATCAAGTGACCCAATCACTGATTTTTCACTATACAAGAGCATTGTTGGAACCCTTCAATACATTACAATCACAAGTAGGGGTGGCAATTCGGTAAATCGGTCGGATTTCGGTTGGTTTATTCGGATTACGGATCATTTGGGTTACGATTAGTAACGGGTATGATCGGTAATCGGCTATTTCGGGTCGGGTCGGATTGGGTCGAATGTGTAAATTTTCGGTTACATCGGGGTTATCGGGTCAAGATGGTCAAGAAAATTCGAGTTTTGATTTAGTCGAATTTGTTTAAGTCGGTTTCAGGTTGAGTCGGTTTTTACAATTTTCGATTGAATCGGATTTCAGTTGAATCGGTTCGGTTAAATCGGTGTTCGGTTAAATCAAATTTTGGTTGAATTAGGTCTTGACTGAAGTTCGGTTGAAATCGATATTATGAGCTCAAAATAACTTTATTTAAGTGAAAAAAGTTATATGAATTTAATGAATGGGCCATGAACTCATGATAATATTAAGAATCGTTGTATTAATAATATACTATTTGTTTCTACCAAAAAAAAAATATACTATTGAATTTGATATTGAATTTTTAAAGATGAAATATGCATTTACCATTGTAGAATAAATCAATTAATATTTGACCAATGAAAAGTCAAACAAATGAATAGATGATCGCAATTTATAAATTCATAAGGTAGAATATTCACAAATCACAAGTAAAGATTATATGATACTAAACATATGTAAGATTTTATATTCATAAAAAATTCTTATGATATTGCAATCAACTAATTACATGTTACAACTAATGATTATATGATGTTATACTCCAATAATTTAAAATGATCTCAGTTCATAAATAATAATTTTATAGTCACGTACATTTTCAAGATCGTATACATAAATAATTAAAATCTTTACATTTTATTGAAGAAATATATCTTTTTTATGAATAATAATAGGGAAATTCCTTTTGGTACCCCTAAGTTTTTGCCTTTTCCTTTTGGTGTCCAAGAAAAAAACTTATTCCTCTTGGTACCCTTGAGGTTTTGTCTTTTCCCGTTGACGCCCCTCTCCGGTTCAAATTAGCAAATTTCAAGCTTACTATTATGTTCATCATCCTAAAATTAGTAGGATTTGACTATTAAAACATCAAAATTTATAACCAAACTATATCAATTTGAATTTTTAAACAATTTTGTAAAGAACCCTTTAAAATAGAGGATTGTTTACGAGCTACTTACGATAGAGGATTGGTTCATAAGAAACAGTTTTTAAAAATAAGCTACTTATTTATTACGTGAAAAAATAATCACACAAAAATCTCAAAGGCCTTGAGTTGGGTCGTCTGCAATCTTTCTCAATTGCAACCACTAACAGCTACGAATTAAAACTTTTCCATTGAAAAACTCTGAATTTTCAAGTAGTATATATGTGGTAGTGAAATTAATGCAAGGAGATATATATGATGGAAGCTAAGGTGGACATTTTCAAGAGCTGAAGTAAGGCAGGAAGCCAGGGAGGATTGGTGACAATGGAAAGCTACAAGTAGCGATTGAAAATGAGAGGAGGGCATGATATTCCTATTCTCATCTACCAAACAATTTTGGGTATGGATGGATTTAATTTGTTTCCTTTTCCATCACTTTTTCAATCTGTTTACGTTTCTATTTTCCCTTTCAACATATACCAAACGGGCCCTTCGTAGTAGGTCGCTCATTATTAATTGCGCGCATACATATATGTATAAATAGCCCTTGCTTCTTGCTCCTCTTCCTCCATATACCATCGTCTTCTCCTCTCATACTAGGATCGATCTTAACTGGACCGAACCTTGTTTCAACCGCAAATTAATTAATGGAGTTTCAAAGCGTTGTAAACTTTGTTGAGAACAAGACCTTTTTGGTGACAGGAGCTACTGGCTTCTTAGCAAAGAGTACGTAATTAGTTTTAACCTTTACTTTTCCTCTTAAATATTGGAAGCTAACTAGGATGGTAAGTTTCTTGCTTTGATTTGGTAGAAGGATGGTAAGTTTCTTATGTGCATGTTAATTTATAGTTCTGGTGGAGAAAATACTGAGGACGCAGCCAAATGTGAAGAAGCTTTACCTTTTCTTATAAGAGCAACCGACTATGCATCAGCCAACCAACGCTTTCAAAATGAGGTACTAGTTAGTCTAAATCTAATATATATAATTGATCCTATCTAAGAGATTGCTGTTTGATAATTATAATTTTCTATTCTCATGTGACCCCTTTCATGTGCTTGCTTGAGTTGCAGCTACGGCTTGGTCTCGAAAGATATTACTTTTATTAAAAAAAAAAATAGAATGAGAGTCCATGGAAGTGACCAATAATTCCATGGTAAGCTTTCGGGCATTTGATTCGGCGGTTAAACTTCTGGGGTAATACCCGAGGTCACCGTTTTGAATCTCGTAGGCAGTGGTTTGCCCTCTCTCTTTAGTAACAACTTCTCATTTTTTTATGGATGCTCTAGACGAGCCTAAATAAACTCGTCTAAATAGTATTTCTTACAACCCTAATCCTTACCCTATAAAAAAAAATTCATGGTAAAATTCTAAAATTTAAATAGCTTATCCAAGGGTTGAGATATTAACCATCTAGATATTTTTAAAACTTCTTTGGGGTTAACTATTCACTAGCTATATGTTTGGGTAATAGTTTCAATTCCACTAAACCCGAAGAATTATAAGGGCCCGTTAGTTATTGATATTAAGGATATAGAATATCAAATATCTCATATCTTATGTTGATTTATATCTCATATCTTATGTCTGGTAAAAAATATTTTGAAATGAGCTCAAATTCTTATTTTTTAAAAATATTTAGACTATTAAATTAGTAAATATACTAGTTATACCCGTCGTGCCATGCACGACTACGACTCGGATTAAGTATGAGCATATTTATTCTAATATAATGATACATAAAAAATAAAAAATTTATACTCACATACTATAGTTTTTTATTTTTAGAATCAAATAAATTTCTAATTTTTACAATTTTTATAAATAAATAAAGAGAAAATTATTTGAAAAGGATCAAGTAATATAAATAAAAGTTAAAATTTTAAAAATAAAGTTGGGCCAAAGTCAATGCGGTGACTCAAAAAGATACAACTTTAATATATAGTTATAGACAACCAAAATTTAATTTTTAAAAACTCTTTTACACCATAAATGGTTAAAAATACATAGATAATGTAAATTTTATCATCTTGTAATTTTTTTTTATCATAATTTGATTTATGAAAACTTTTATAGAAATAGATATATATATATAGATAGATAGATAAAGATAATGTAATCAACTGATAATCAATTATATACTCAGAATCTATCCTAATATATACTATAGTTTATTTTATGTTAGATAGAATCTTTTTTCAATATATATAAATTGTGAGAATAACATGTATGAAAAATCCTAGATGGCTCATGGTAAGATCTTATGTAGAAGATAGCTTATATTGTGATAGGAAAAATAACTTAAATAAATTATTATAAATAATATTTTTATCAAATATTTAATGCTTTTATAATTTATTTTATTTTAGATATAATCTTTTTAAGTAAAATAAATTATCATATCAAATATTTAACATTAATACTTAAGATTTAACATTAGATAATATCTGTATTTTAGATAGAATCTTTCCTTGATTAATTTATCATGTTTCTATATTATTCTAAAATAATAACAACATATATAAATTCTCAAAATAAAAAATCCTATGTGGCAAAATCCCGTACAGGTACGGGTTTTTCTTAAATAAAATATAAATAATAAAATATTTTTAAATAAATTTATTATCCGAGAAAAATAATCATGTAAATACTCAAATATATATTTTTGTTATGATCTGCGTAAGAAGATAAGGCAATTACCATACAACTAATCAAGAACTTTTCATATAAGGTAACACATGATTAGATTATAATAATAACCAAATTGGCAAGGAGATTTCTAGTAATATACGGTTACAAAGATAACTATTCAATTAAGATATCATAGTTAAAAAACAATTCTATCTAAAAATAAAATAAATATTCTAGAATTTGTATAATAGCATAAAAAATATCCTAATAATCAATCTATCTATCATATCCAAAAATAAGAGATTGTTTAATAATGGGATTTTCTATCCTATATTCTAAAAACATGAATAAGATTTATCATATCTTAAAAGAAAAGATTATTTTTAAAAAAAAGGGTGGTGTGGTCCAACCTAAAAGTGACATATGTCATTTAATAATTTTTTTAACCTCCGTTTTAGGTCATAGTTATGATTTCGTTCGTTCATACGTTTCTGAAATTTTTTTCAAACTTTTTAACATATGTAGGGGCGGATAGGGGTCGGGCCCCCCAATCCAAATTTTTGTCCGCATATATGTTTATTTTGTCAATAACTTCGATTTGATGTATTATAAGCTCAATTCTGACATTTTAGCAAAAGGTTATAAATGTTTAAAGATTGGACGTATATAAATCATTTTTAACAAGTCATTTACTTAGTTAGAATGCTTTATCTTTTGTTACCCATCCTACTTTCATAATGTGATTGAACCCGAAAATTTTGAAACAAGGGTTTTAGTTTAGGTTTTATTTTTTAGTTACGAGCTTTTAATATTTATAGATTCAATTAATTTGTATTTTGAAACATTTTTGTTTTCTTAATCTAAATGTAGTCTGAAACATAATTCATAATTATATAAGTTGTCATTATAAACTCTTGTTTTCTTAATGTAATTATATTTTGAAATATTTTAGTCCCTCCTCTATGAAATATGTTCTCTTTTTTGTCTAAATTTGTATTATTATTTTTTACATCCTTCTCGAAACGTACATTAGCTATGTTGGAAAATTTTGTCGGTCCCTATAATGAAAAATTTATGGCTACGCCTCTGAACGTATGCCCAATAATACAAATCAAGTATGAACATATGCTCATAAAATATGATCATATGTGTCCACCTATATTAAAAAAGAGTTTCTCTGTTGATTTTTCCTCTGTATAAACCAATTATGGTTGATGTCTAGAGCTGTTAAAAACTGACCTAACCTTAAACCCGATCTGAATCGTCCGATAATTTTAGGGTCAAGACCCGAAATCCGAAATAGAACCCAAAACCGTTGGGTTGAAACCCGAAACCCGTTGGATTGACCGATTTAGTATATTTATAAAATTTATTTTGACACTTATAATATATGTTATTATTAAAACACATAATATAATATATTGTAATTAAATATTATTATTTAATTACAAATTGATTTTAATAATCTTAAAAAAACGATATTTTAGACCCGTACCCGACTGAAAACCCGCTACAACCTGACTTGATTGACCCGTGACCCATAACGAAACCGAACCCGAACTCGACCGACCAGACCCGATTGACATGTCTAATTATGTCACGTCATTAAAACTTTTAAAAAGAAGTAAAACGTTGGACTCCTCCTACTAATTTAACATAAATATTAATAAAAAAAAGTTTATTATTGTATTTAATAAAGATAATACAACTTATTGATTGATTATTTTCAATTAAATCACATTTGATATAGCTGTTCTTGCATTATTCTTTAATTTTTAAATCTAATATATATATATACATTAATAATTCCTTGTGAGGTGATTGCTTACTAATTAATTAACTATATTTTTATATGATTGATGATTGATTTAATTTATATATAATAAATTTTTGTTGTATATGTTTTGATTAATGATCATTAGAGTCGTATATGTTTTGAGCACATGCCATAAGAATTATACAAAACATATGGTCAAACATTCTTATAAGAGATCGCAAAAATCTAGCTAATTAATCCTTGTATATAATTTGCCACGAACTTTTTTCTTTTGTTTCCTATTATATACTTTTGTATCAACTTTCACAATTATTGAGTCAAGTTTTAATAGCTAAGCTCGTGAGCTCATGATATCCGTGATTATTAAGTTATGTAGTATATATTTTAAACTGGTTTGAATTCAGTTGAGTTACCCGTAAGAATATAAAGATGTAAGAATATAAAGACAAGTTGCTTAGAGAGGGAACTCTAACCAATCAACTTAGTTGATGTGAGAAAATCTCTACCCTTGCCTTCTCAGTTCTCACCCACTAAGCTAGATTTCAATAGTCTAAAAAGGGAATTGAGATGGCATTAAGTTCCCATAATATCTTCATTTAATTTATCCAGTTATAATCCAGTTATAAAATCTTTTGTTGGGCTGGCATGCCCAAACGTGGTAACTTTCCTTATTTAGCTCTGTGTGGCTTCTCATTAAAGCTTCTTTTAGCACTCTCGTTTCCTAATAGCATTCTTTCACTCTGAACATTTTTTAACTTAGCCTATACGGGAACTCATTTCCCATGCCATTCCCTTGTTCTGACACACGTGAACAAACCTAACTTCAATAGTTGTTCCTTAATTTCTCTAGTTTTCTCCTAATGACTTCCATAGTTGTTTCACTTAAAATACTTAGGAAAAAAATATAAAATCATGCATAATTTTTCATCAATAAAATCTAAGAGGTTCCAGTATTTCTTTTAGTGGCTGGAATTGTTGGCCCAACTAGTAGAGGTTATTCAAAACACAACTTCAGTGAAAGCATATATTCATTCTCTTTTGCATGCACAACTTAATTTGTATATCTTTTATCTTTGTAAATGATCATTATTACTATCTTTGTTGTTCGTATTGCTAATTGTTATACGATATATAATTATGAAACAGGTAATAGGGAAAGACTTGTTTAAAATCATAAAGCAAAAAATGGGAGACGGTTTTAATAGCTTCATAGAAGACAAGGTGAGAGTGGTACCGGGTGATATCACTTGCCAAGACTTGGGTATAAAAGATGCATGCTTCAAGTCTGAGATCTTGAAAGAACTTGATGTTATCATCAACAGTGCTGCCACCACCGGCTTTCACGAAAGGTACACACACATAGTATTAAGTACAAATAAGACCATTTTTATATAAGAAAATAACCGTGAGATCAATCGATATTCATGCTTTCGAGTTGCATATATATGATGATTGTACTCATTCTTTTATTGACTATATTCATACTTTTTTATGATTGTATTCATCCTTTTTAATGATTGTGTTTATGTTTTCATAATTATATATTCATGTTTTCATATTCCACTATATTCATGTTTAGGACTATATTCAAGTTTTCATAGTTGCATATTCATTTTTTTAAGTCAAATATTTACATTTTTATATTATTGTATTCATGAAGCTTCTCTCATCTTCCACCTCTTTATCATGCTTATAGAGTCACATATTCATGTTTTTAAGTTACATATACGTGAAAATATACAACTCAAAATTATGACTACGCAACTCAAAAACATGAATACAATTCAAATTAAAGCATGCATATGCGACTCAAAACCATAAATACCAATTGGTCTCACAATCATTAAACAAGAATACATACAATTATTCAAAAGCATGAATACTGATTGGTCTCACGGTCTTTCTGTAAGAGTTCACTTATTTGAACTTGACCCATTAGAGGAGGAGGATCACATAAGAACGATCGTTTATATGAGAAAGAAGAACGAATATCATTTGTCCCCTAAACAATATCGGCGTTATAAATTAGGCTTTCATTAAAGAGGGAAAAAAAAAAAACACATATTTTTTCAAATTATTTGCACATTTTTTGAAAATTCTGTTTCTGGGGAATATGAACAACTTGTATCCGTTTTGCCTTCGATGTGCATTAAAACTAGTTGTTTGAGCGTTGATTTTTTTATGCACATACAGTTTTTTCAATGCACATGCATAAATAAGATGCACTCTTCTCTTATTTTGATGCAGATACAATTAGTTTTAATATATATACATAAATAATACATATGTTTTCGGGTTATTTTGATGCATATACAATTTATATAGATGCACAAACATATATCAACAAGCTAGTTAATTACTACACTAACTTTTTTTATATGTTTTTACATGTATGCATGCTAATTTGCAGGTATGATGTCTCCTTGTTTCTCAATACTTGTGGAGCCAAGAATGTGTTAGACTTTGCTAAGAAATGTATCAACTTAAAGGTTTTTGTCCACATGTCCACTGGTGAGTGCTCCAAATTCCTTTTTCTAGTTTTTAATATTAATAAAATATAGAAAATCACCCCTTATCTGTAACACCCCCTTCCAAACCTGGAGGTATTACCGCCAATAACTCCGATTAAGACTAAAGCGAAGCTACCCAAGGCTTTAAACTGACTGAACAAACTGAAACAAGGTAAATAAACCATTTGAAAACCTAACAAACTTAAGTTGAATATTACAGCGGAAAAACACGTAAAAGGTTTTATACAAACCTTAACTTAAAAGAATAAACAAATAGAACAACCTTCTATTTAAACAAAATCTTCATCAAGTCTTCCTTGAGTTCTTATTTCTGAACTCAACTTCGCTTTGAAGTAGTTCAATCATGATCTTCACTCAAGTATAGCCATTGGAAACCTTTCTTCAACTTCTGGAGCTTCAAACATCTGAATCCGTCTCTTGAATCAACTTCCAAGAAGAACCTTATGTATCGTATACAACGGTGGACACCAGCCGACCATATAAAAGAAAAGAAAATGGACGGGTTAGTCTAATGATAGACTAGCAAGCGGAGAATCTAACTTGGTTCTTATGGTTGTAACTAAACATATTGGCATCCAAAATCCGAATAGACTCGGATTATGATCCAACAGTTAGCAGTCTTATAGAGAATAAGAAGGAGACTCGCATAATCAAGAGAGAGAACACCACCGCTTGTGGTTTCTTTAAGAAGCATAAACGATTAATGGAACTTATACTAACCACTCAACATTCACCATCGTCTTCAACGACTAAACAGCTTAACTTAATCAAAGTTTGATTAAGAATCATTCTTAATCAGGAGCAAGAATGGTTATCAAATGGAGTAACCATTATGGTACTTTAATGTGCCTAACGCACCAATCTTTTATTACTTTCAAATTGTGCACTCGCACCATTTAATAGTTTTTTTTGTAGTTCGGCCAACAACCGAGATCAGAGGGCTTGTTTCATCCATGATCATTTATATATGCTCGGCCAACAACCGAGATTCGGCTAACAACCGAGATCAGAGGGCATGTTTCATCCATGATCATTTATATATGCTCGGCCAACAACCGAGTGTTAATTGCACTTAGCTAGAGTGCACCATTGTCTTCCTTCAACGTGAAGCGTGACATGAGTCATGACTCCAATATTGGAATACGCTAGCAAGCTACGCCCCCAATACAGATTTTGTTATAAAGAGGTCATTGGAGACCAGGGGCGGAGCGAGGGGGTGGCGAAGGGTGGCGGTCACCCCCCCCCCCCCCCCTTTCCCCGTTCTGATAAGTAATAATACATGTAAAAGTATCTTAAATAATTTGGAATAGTGGCAACGCGTTCAGCCTTCCACTCTTTAGTCCCGTGTTCGAAACTGACGACGACGCTCACTAGTCACTTTCTTTCTTTTTACTTAACGTGGCATGTTATTTGTTTTCTTTTTTATGTGAGACAAATTAATTTAGTGTATCTACTAGGTACTAACTACTCCAGTAACTAGTGGTGAGTAGTTTAAAATGTAAATAGTTTAAGTTAACAATTATATTTATTAGTTATGTTAGCAAAGTAGAATAAGAATATTTTTAAATGTAACTAATATCCTTAATTATATATTTATATCTTTTTCTATTACAAGTTTACAACAAAGATAAGAATTTATTTTTCTTTTACACTTAAATTTATATTTACTTACTATATATAAATCTATTATTAATTACTGCTCTATTATATATATATATATTAACACTTATCATAAGTACTAATTATTTAAATAATAATATATAATTTTATTTATTATTCCATATCCGATCGACTCGCCCCTCCTTCCAATTTTCTCTGGCTCCGCAACTGTTGGAGACTCGGCTCCTACCCCTGGACCACCTATTTTGCAACAGTGTTTCAGCACAGGACCACTAAAGAGATGTCTTGGAGTCTAAACTCCCGTCTCTACCATCTTATTTCATAGCAATGTCTCAGCATGAGACAGCTAATCATACAACGGTCCTAAGTTCAGTTCTAGCGTAAAAACTACAATAGCGACATGGTCGTTATTTCTAACAAAATAACAACCTATCAAACTTTATTCAACATACAATTATTCCCAACATGAGTATCAAAAGGAATTCAATCCCTCATTAATAACCATAACGCAAGAGAGAATCGTCCACTTGCCTTATAAAGCGTGCTCGACGTCTTAGCAATTCCAACAGTAATCTTTATCATCCTTCTGACAAATATAACAAAAGGATTTCTCAGCAACGAGCTCACAGAAACACTTCTTAGTTGTGTTCTCAACTCCTACAACTTCCTAATCGATAAACGATTTAATTTCCGAATATCGATATATAGTAAATCCTTAGTTATCATGCTTCAAGGAGCCATATTGGCGGAATTATAACTAATAATCCGCTTCACTTTTGAAACAATTTTCTAAATAAAAATTGTTCATTAGCAACAGTTCTTAAATGTTACCAAATTTCGGATCAAACGGATTAACAACGAATCCCGAGTAATTATATGAAGTCCCTTACCTGTCAATCGGTATCCAAAACTTGTATTCGCTATAACGGAAGATCCGGACGTCCGTTTCCCGAGCGGTTTGAACCTGTGGGACCATATCAACGTCAAGATTATAAAAACCATAAATTTAATTAGCAAAGCGGAACCAAAAGTCCCTTACGGTGGCTCCGCAATCAGCCCGCTAATTAATTTCGATCGTATATACCTTCACTCGAGCCCATGGCTCGTGTGGCTCGATCATGGCTCGACCCCCGAGCCCAAGGGTGGCTGGGCATTGCCCTACATCATCCCTTGCTATAGGTGGTGGTCGGAGAGGCTAACGGTCGCCGGCGACGTCGCTTGGCGAGGCTAGAAGAGAAGACCGGTGGTGAAGACGTCCTTCTCCCCGAGCATGTCGTTCCGTCCTTGATTCCTCTCCTTCCATGAACATGGCAGCAGCAGCAGCCCAAGATGAAGAAGAAGAAGAGGTGAGGTAGGAGATGAAGATGGAGGTGAGGAAGAAGATGTAGCCGGCGGTGAAGAATGAATTCTCCCATGTCCCTCGTTCCGTCCTTATCTCTCGATTCACTTTGACGAGGCAAGAAGATAAGTGTGCTGGTGGATAAGCACGAGCCCTTCCAATTCTATCTCTTAATTTCCTTCAACACTAAGGCAAGAAAAGGGTGGTTTAAAAACAAAATCCGTCTCAAACGGGACTCGCGTTAAAGCGGTAAAATTATGTACCTCGGATGGAAAAACTTACTAAATACAAAACGTCCCGTAAATTATGTAGACCAATAAAACCAATTTTCCATGATTTTATCTTGCTACCTTCAATTTTTAAGGCTTTCGTTTCGTATTTTAAATTCTTTTCAGTGCATAATTAAAAAGACGGCTTATCCAATAAATATTCTTTTTCCACCGAAAAATCCTAGAATTCACACCGATCCATAAAATCATTTCTTTGTGATTTTAGGATATCACCAACAATTTTCTAGGATTTAATCTCCAATGAAAATATTGGATTAAGCGTTAAAACGAACAAAAAAAGTTAAAAAGGATATCCGAGAAAAATTCAAAAATATCCTCAAAAACCGCAATTATTACATTATCTTAAAATATTTATAAAAAATCACCCCTTATTTCACTTATTATAGAAATGCCCTTTATCTTGGAGCATTTGCAAAAACTATCTTTTATTTTATTTTTTACCGAAAATTACTCCTTATTTTTATTTTATTTTCATTGAACCACCGCCGCCCTATTTTTCATTCATTTTGACATCAAATTAAGTTAAAATACATAATTGCACTAGTTAAAGTACCAAATTGATAAATTCCGATAATTACCCCTACTCGACTATTGTTGTTGCTCGAAAGAGTGTGTATAATACCCATCCCTTGGCTTGTGGGGATTAAACGAGACTAGTATATAACCTAATGGGTTACTCCTCCTATTTCCAATTGGTTTTAGGATGAAACTCCACTTGGCTTGTGTATTGGGCTTACGTATACACGACTCATAGTCCATCAACCCATGAAAAGTTTAATAGAGAGGAAGGCTTCTCAAGGGTGCTTCATGATCGGCGATCTTGTTGGGTGCCTAAAAAGATCGTCGATCATGAAGCACCCTTAAGCCAACTTTGCCTCTCTCGAGCAAACAACAGTAGCAGTTGAAAGGAGTTAATTATCTATGTTTATTAATTTGGTATTTTAACCTACATGTAGTTATTTATTTTAACCCTAATATGACGGTGTGATGGATGGAAAACGGGATGAGATGGTTCAAGAAAAATAAAATACAAATAAGGGATGGATTTTTGCAGAAAGTAAAAAAAAGAGGTTTTTTACAAACACTAAAAAAAGGGCGATTTTCTGTATTTTACGTTTTAATATTTAGACCTTGGGTGGAATTGAAACATTATCTATCCATATATATTATGGACAGTGTAAAGTTATGTGTTACAAATTAAATTATGTGCCATTATAAGGCATAAAAATACTATTGTAGGAATTATATATAAATGGCTAGTGTACGTGCGTGCATGTAGGAATATATCAACTTGGAAAATCCAACCTTGTGCTTTTGTTCCATATAATTTAAAAAAAAATTATTTTATAAGATTACCTACTAATTAATATAATAAAAAAAAAAATATTTATATACATATGTTCATATAAGACGAGGATTATGATAAGACCGTGTAAACAATATATATTTATGACTTGAAGTTGCACATATATATACTTTTGTATGACTATATCATGCTTTTAAATTTCATATTCATGTTTTCATATTTCACAATATTCATGTTTATAAAGTTACGCATTTATGTTTTCATCTTCCACCACTTTATTATGCTTATAGAATTTTATATTCATATTAATTTTTAAGTTGTATATGTTTTTATAAAAGTGTGCAACTCAATAATATAATTTACAGCTTAGAAACATAAATATAGTCATTAAAGAACATGCATATATAGCTTAAAAGTATGATAAGATTAGTTCAGACGGTCTTAACATAATAATAATCTTACTTGAAGTTAAAACGCACATTTGTTTACCTACCAGATAAATATACGATCTCAAATTTTTACATCGATGGATTTCTGAAGTTAACTTTTATGAAATTCAGCATATGTATCGGTTGAACAAGGTGGGGTTATATTAGAGAGGCCATGCATGCATAATGAGAAAACGTCATTGAACGGACTCGAAATTGAAGAGGAGAAGAGGGTTTTGGAGAAGAAGCTAATGGAACTCCATGAAAAAGAAACTAATTCTCAAGTGGAGAAGAGAGTTATGCAATTTAATATTGGTAGAAATTATTATAAGAAAATGGAATATCTATTAGATATAAAGGGGCAACTTTTGCTTTTATATATTTATTGCACTTTAATATTGGTAGAAATTATTATAAGAAAATGGAACATTTATTAGATATAAAGGGACAACTTTTTTTTTTATATATTTATTGCAATTTAATATTGGTAGAAATTATTATAAGAAAATGGAGCATTTATTAAATATAAAGGGACAACTTTTTTAGTTGTTAAGATTACGCAATATGAGATATCTTTATAAATTTGCAGATCTTTATTTAGAAATTTAAGCGAAATGTACGTATAGCACAAAGATTCTACTAGTATATATCATACTATATTAAATAGTATATATGTGATTTAATTTTAAAAAAAACACTAGATTATAGATTTAATATTGGTGCATGGTAAAACAAGTCTTAGAGTAAAACGGGGCGGACTAATCTGGATAGTTGAATCACATTTATAATTTTTGTATTTTAGATTGTAGTAGAATATGTTCATACATTTACACTTGCATATTCATAATTTGTGTTGAATATTCATTTTTCATTTGACTGTATTCATGTTTTCTTATGATTGTATTCTTGTTTTTAATGATTGTATTCATATTTTTAAGTTGCATATTCATTTTTCATTTTATTGTATTCATATTTTTTATGACAGTATTCTTGCTTTTAATATATGTTTATATTTATGTTTTTAAGTTGCATATTCCTGTTTTTATGCATATTTATGTGTTTTAAATGTATATTCAGGAAAGTTGCATATTAATGTTTTCAAGTTGTATGTTTATGTTTTTAAGTTACATATTCATATAAGTTTTATATTCATGTTTTCAAGTTGCATATTATATTTTTAAGGGCTTAAAACATATACAGCCCCATGTACTTGTGCGAATTTGTCACTTAGACACCTCACCTTTGGTTTGAACCTATTAAACACTTAAACTTAACAATTTGGACCTATTAAACACCTCTTCCTGTTGTCATCATTCGTCCGCACTGTTTCGCCCTAAGACTCGTTTTACCTGAACTTATTATATATATAGGGCTAGGAAGTACGGATGGCCAAATGTATATGCATTCACAAAATCACTTGGGGAGATGCTAATAATGGAGCACAAGGAACATCTTCCTGTTGTCATCATTCGTCCCACCATAATCACAAGCACCTACAAACAACCCTTTCCCGGTTGGATTGAAGGCATAAGGTATATTCACATAATATTTCTTAGATATCTATAACCACAAATCATTTTAATAAAAAATGTACATAAAAAGTTATTTTAAAAGGAGATAGAGTGATATTTATATGTTTTCTTACCCACTCGTTCCAATCTTGCAGGACTATTGATAGCCTTGCGTTGGGATATGGTAAAGGGAAATTGCCATTCTTTGTTAGCGATGTAGACTCTGTGATTGATTTGGTAACTCCTTATTTATAACATAGATCTCTAATCCTACTATTAACTTCGTTAATTGTCATTGTGTATGGTAATTAATAATATCATTAGTTTAGCCTAACTAAACTTACAATCGTATTACGTAGATTCCAGGGGATATGGTGGTGAACGTGACCCTAGTAGCAATGCTTGCCCAAACAAGTCAACTTGGTGAAGCAGAGAATCCATTAATCTACCAAATAGGCTCCTCCTTAAGAAATCCTTTTAAAATCAGAAACTTTGCAAAGGCAGCATTCTGTTACTTTACAAAGAATCCATTGATTGACAAGAAAGGCAATCCGATTATAGTTGACGATTGTAAGTTTCTCGACTCCATGGATCGCTTCAATAAATACATGGCCATCAATTACTTGCTTCCATTAAAGGTTAGTTTTCCTTTTCATTTTTGTTCATTTGTAATGCTAATTCTGCAGTTTTTTCATTCAATCTATCATCAAAGCTAATATAAAGCCCTTACTTTACTAAAGGGATTTGAGTTAGTAAACATAGCATCTTGTCAACACTTTGCGAGAACGTGCAAGGAGCTTAGGGCAAAGGTTGAATGGGTATTGAGAATGGTTGATCTCTATAGACCCTTTTTGTTCTTCAATGGCGCGTAAGTTTTTTTAGTGCTATATATAATTCCACATATTAAATTAATAGTGTCAAATTCAAACTAATTGAATTGTGTTTCTTTAAATGTGTTCTTAACTTCTTCTTGTAGGTTTGATGACATGAACGTTGAGAAGTTACGATTGGGTGCAAGAGAGGGCAATGTTGAAACTAAAATCTTTTACTTTGATCCTGAAGACATTAACTGGGAGGACTACTTCTTTAATATACACTTCCCGGGGTTGGTCAAATATGCAATCAAGTGATAATTAAAAGTTTTAGCCTACAGTTTTCGGGCATCTAATCAAGCGGTTGTGACTTCATGGTAGTACCATAAGGTTTCCGCTTCAACTACTACAGACAGTGCTAAAGACAAAATAAAAAGGGTTTAAACCTACATGTGTTTGTCATTTCTAATATATTGCTAGCCAATTCGTGGAGATTCAAGCTTAAGGTAGCGTGGATTGTTGACAAATACCAAAATGTGATATGTTGTATGTTGCTAATATTAAGGTGCATCCTTTATCTACCTATTAGATGCACTGGGTTACGTTATTTCTAAACTACATATATATGTGGCTATGTCAATAATTATACTATTACTTGTTGTATGTTATGTGGTTAATTGTGATGATTATCTTACGTGTCTAACTGGCAGTATGAATTCTGTACTTTTATTTGATGATTGTGAAAATCGTTTCCAATTCTCACATTTATCATGATATGCTATAACTATATGGGTGCGCTGGTGAGAACTATGTTGGTGATTTTACACCTTAAGTACTCGATTAATATAGTTGGAAATATTTATATGTTTCAAGGTCTAGTTTTAGCCACAATTGAGTTTGGGATCACATGGAATATGTGCTCGGTGTGAACTATGTGCTCGAAGGATTAAACAAAGAGAAACTTTTGGTCTAGGCCGGCCAAATTGTGGTTCAACGAACCTCAAGATGTGTTGCAAGGGTGAAGGCACACTTATCGTGTCACAATGGATGGATAGGGCTCATCGTACCATGCCATGGATGGCTAGGGCAAATACACCATGCCATGTCATATGCCATGATTCAAGTCTCTCAAAGCAAGCTGAGGTTACATGACCTGCACGAGGAGCGTGTCGCGCCAAGCCATGGGGCCAGTGTCGTGTGTGCCAATGTACATCATCTAGAATGTTTTGGATATAACTTTAAATTCACTAAAGCTTTTGAAAACGATCTTGAGGCATTTGACTAGTTGGATCATTTAGAATGATTTGGAAGCTTGAACACCTAGCAAGGCCTGACTTTCCAAGTTAGCTACTTGGCATGCCACATGGCCATGGGCAATGGGCGAGCCCATAAGGGCGATTAGCGGTAGTTAGGCGGTTATGGGGTTGGTTAGGGGCAGTTGCGCAGTTAAAAGTAGTTGAGAACAATTATAGCCTTCTTCTTTCTCTTGTCATTTGGCGCAATGGGCATGCCTCTCTCCTCAACGCTCGACGATTATGGTCAGTAGTATTGGGCTGTGGGAATTTTTGGAGAGGCCCATGAGTGCTCATCCTAATCCATTTTGCACTTAACTTATCTTCGAGGTGGTTATTTTCTTGTTTGATGAATTGGGCCTAGTGAACGCCACTTATGGGCCTTAGGCATAGACATGTGCCTATAAATAGACATGTCTTGCGTCATTTTTTATACATGTTCAATTTGAGTATCCTTATCTCAATTTCGAAGGATTTATTTACCTTATACACAATCATAATCGTTGCTTGAGTTTCGTAGTCTCAGTCTCGAGTGTTTGAAAGTTTTATTTCATAAAAAAAATTGGTAGTAAACTTAGGCGTGATAATAGGCCAAATACTTTTGTAGGAAAGAGCATCGCTCCACTCTATCATATATTAATTTGTATTTACGTTACTCTCTTTAGCCCTTACCACAAATACAACAATTGGGACGGTGTTGGAAACTCAGGCTCTACAACACTAGAATACCATTAGGGAACTATTGTGTTATGTCCAAGTATTTCAAAGAAACTCTAGGTCAAACAGATGTTCTCTCAATGGAACTCAAGAGTAAGATAGCGACATACTAAATGGAAGCTAAATGAAGAAGTTCCGATCAAGGGAACTCATGAAGACAAGTTCCCATTAGAAGGGAACTCACATATGAAGACAATGACAACTCAACGCCAAATGCAACAAAGCCTCAAGCAAACCCTAAAGGAGCCAAGCAAGCAAGAAGAAAGTGATCCAGAGAAGTCCTCGACGGCGAGTGTCTGATCTCGATGACGGTGAAAAGTGTGTTCCCTGAAGCTAGGGAACTGAGTATAGATAAAGAGAAGAGTGTAAGGTTTATGTTTCTTATTTTAGTTGAGTTGTTGTCTTAGTACTTATGTTGATAAAGTTCATTAGTGCTTCTATCTAAAAGCAAGATCGAAATCAATCTCTCTTTTTCTTGTTCTTTACTAGTAAGGCTAATGAACGACCCTTTGATCTATGTCGTTCCCAGTTCAGAAATTCACCTAAAATGAGTAGAGCA
This sequence comes from Fallopia convolvulus, assembly GCA_964016875.1. Classification (NCBI taxonomy): domain Eukaryota; kingdom Viridiplantae; phylum Streptophyta; class Magnoliopsida; order Caryophyllales; family Polygonaceae; genus Fallopia; species Fallopia convolvulus. The sequence continues at coordinate 56,402,501 of OZ024720.1, read as the reverse complement.
AAGGGCTTTAGGGGGAAAAAGGAAGTGAGAGCTAGACTTCTTCTTTCTTCTGATCGTAGACCACCCCTGTGCTAACGCCCTGGACAAGAGATGTGGACGAGTTCACTCCTTCTATTGCCTTTACTCAGCGGCAAGAGTCTAGGGCTGGGCATAGGTCCAAAACCGGACCGGACCGGGACCGAAATCCTCCAAATCTTTGGACCTAGGACCGGACCTAAATTTCTCGGTCCGGTCTCGGTCCCGGTCCGGTCCGGTCCGGTCCAGTTTTGGAACGGTTTGGACCTGGATATTATTTTTTTAAAAAAATTAATATTTTTCAAAGAAAAAATTATGTTTTTAGTAAAAACAATTACGTATTATTTATGAAAAATATAATGTTACGAAGTATATACATAAAAGTGAAACTTAAATAATAAAAAATAAATTTTATAACATAAGAAATATTATTTTTATATAAAAATTTATAATTTTATATATATTTTAAAAAAGTCGGTCCGAACTGGACCGGACCGGAACCGAAAGTTCTAAAATTCATGGACCGAGGACCGGACCGGTTAACCCTCGGCCCGGTCTCGGTCCGGTCCAAAATTTCAGTCCGGACCTAAATTTGCACAGCCCTAGGCAAGACGCTTAGTTTTGTCGGCAAGTTATCTATGAAAACCCTCTACTTTGCAGGTGCTAAGACTAGGCAAAGAATGAAATGAATTGGTTCACTTGACCAACCCGCTCTCTGGGAGAAGACTTCGGGCCTCTCAAGATGAAGCCGCTTGTTGGGACTATTGAAAATGTCGATCTCCAACGCAGTAGTTCGAAGACTATTAGGAACAGAGAAGTTTGACCTTTGCCTTGTAGTAGCTAAGAGAACAATCAATAAAGGAATGAAGTCATTCAAAATCCTCCAAGTGGAGGTAGAGGTTTGCCCATACAACTAGTTGGTTGTAGTAGGGTTTCTCTATAAGGAATTGTGTCCCATTTTGTTTGTTTTACTTGTGATTTACTTGTTTTAGCTTCCTTGGGAACAATCCAACTAAAGCTCTAAACTCTTAACTAACACGTACGATCCAACAATTGGTATCAGAGAAGGTGTTGCTCTAGATTTGTGTGTTAGTTTCGCAGGTATACAAGATATCAACTGAGCTAGCTCAAATTGGTCATGGGAACAACAAGCCGCTAAGGTTTATTGTCTGTAGGTTTGAGATTTCGAAAATCAAAATGAAGGATTGGATGAGAAGTCACAACTTCCAGGCGTGGCGCATCATCGAGAAAGGGAAATTCGAAGTAGATCCAACCATTCAAGATGACTTGTCCAAATGAGGACAAAATGAGTGGAAATGCATGGAGGCCAACTTTAAGGCCAAAATGTATCTCAACAACGCTATGTGCGAGCAAGACGCTAATAGGGTGTCCAACCTTGAGATTACAAAGGAAATGTGGGAAGCCATCCATCAAATGCATGTGGGGAGTTCCTAAATCAAAGAGGACCACCAGATGAACGCTAGGAGGGAATTCTTCAATTTCCGAATGGAGATGGGACAATCTGTATATAGCTATCAATCTCATTTTGAGTCATTGTGCACTAAGCTTGTCGGACTTAGGATCACCAAACAAGAAATCTCTAACAAGATGAAGGTTCAAAAACTGTCGAATGGATCAGTCGTTGATTGGTGTAGTGAATAAACAATGTTCAAGGAGAACCCATAAAACAAGAACCTCATGCCACACCAAGTCTTCGACAAACTATTAAGCTATGAAATGAGAAAGCAGGACGACAAGGAACATGACAAGGCATACAAGGGAATTGCCTTGAAGCTTGAGAAGATGCTAAAATCCGTTTCACCCGACCTAAATATACGGGTGAAAAATTGAACAAAAGCATGTGACGGGCGGATCAAGTTATGGGCGAAACGAGTGACGTTTCAAATATGGGTGAGATTTTACACTTAATTCACTCGACTCAAGACCCATCACCCGACTCAATTGTTTACTACGTGCATAATTTAACCTAATATATATGATATGTTCTAAAATCTTCAACAAACCTAACCTAACATTACCACCTATAAGCTCTACTACTCATCTAGTCATTTGTCGTGTTCTGGTTTGCAGTCTTCGGCTTCCCCCGGCTTTCCCGATATGCACTTCCACTTTTTCCTCCACTGTCCTATTCTTATCACCTCCAATAACTCTCCTTAATTGATTCACCATAGTCTTCTTCACTCCGACCGCCACCCCTTTTTAGTGTCACCAAGTCAATGTTTCTTTTATTAATTCTATAATTTTATAAATCATTATTGCAATTTAACAAATCACATGTAGCGGGTCACCTGACTCACCCATGGGTGACGGGTATGTCCAATATAGGTAAAAGGCGTTACGGATGATGAGTAATAGACGGATCGGGTGATCTATATATTTTCATTCACGAGTTGGGTGGTGGAACTTGGAAGAACTCCACCCACCCATAAACCCATCTATGTCCAATGGGTGTGACTTTGCAAAAACAAAAACATTTAATTAATAGATGATTTAAGATTTATGGGTAAATGGGTCATAACCTGTGATTTCTTCTTACAAATGGTTATTCGCAAATTTGTACACTTTTTTATTAGTCCGTACTATGCTAAATATTGCATAACATTTACTTTAGAGATTTTTAATTGACGTGTTTGCCAAACGATGCCTTATTGATCGATCCGGAGTCGGGACAAATCAGTCAACTTCAATCCACTTTTGGAACGCAATGAAGACCTTGACCATAGTAGTTATGTCGATTTTGCAAACAGATTGTATCATGGATGATGGTAGCACAGTGGTGCCGTCCGCAGGCAATCAATTCTCTGGTAAAAAGATCTAGACATAAAAATAAAATAGAGAGAAATTTATAAATACAAATAAAAAATATAAAAGACATAGTAGCCAATCAGGAGACGAGAAGCCACTGACTCTCACGTGCCGGCGCGATTTCCGGACGTTGGACTGATGTGGTGCCTAGTCAGATGGGCCAAAGGTCACAATTTGCCAAAATTTCTCAACCCGCAAACGCCGGTAAAAGTGGGGTCCAGCTGACCGGGCAAACCGGTCGAGGCGGTTGCCGCTTGAATTATTCGCGAAAGTTCAAATACGATGGCCGCTCCCGCGCAGGCGCCCATCTATCGCAATCGGCAATTAAAGCTGTGGGCCCCGTGTTTAGCTGTCTCCAACTATTCCAAGTGACGCCAGCTATTTTGACTTTTTCTTTTCTCGCCAGTCACGCCTTTTTTTTAATAAAAATATATACAAAAAATGTAATAAATTAATTTTTTTATCTCCCTCAAAAGTCCTCGTGCAAAAGCTCCCGATGCTCTCTCCAGTCTCTCTCAAACGAACTCCGGGGGAAGTTTTGAGGTGGAGGATTTTGGGTTCGCCGGAATGGGTGAAAAGAGGGCAACGACTGCGACCTTTGTAGACGGCAACATGGAAGTTGGGCCATGGAGATCGAGCAATTTGAGCTTCAATCAAAATGGATACTGGATTCTCGTTGTTGTTTTTGAGCGGATTTAACAAAATCACCTGTGAAATATGGATTTGTGCACAAAACAACTTATAAAAAATAAAATTTTAGCAAATCATCAATAGAAATATTTTATTTGCAAAAAACCACTTGTAAAAATTGAATTTCAGCAAATCATCTATAAAAATATTTTATTTGTAAAATAAAAACATATAAAAATATTCCGTTTGCAAAAGACCACCCAAGTTAATAACTCCGTTAAATTACAATAGGAAAATTATAATTATTAATGTGAGGGATCACAACCCGTTTATGTTCGGCATGCGATTTTAAAATTTGGAGCCTATTTGCGCCCAAAATGTGCGGGTTCACAACCCGCCCATGATGTGCAGATTACGGATCCCATATCCACATCTATGACACTCCGAAAAAATAATATCAGTTCACTTTACGAAACTTTCGACAAATCGATATTTCAATAAAAACAACCAATATTTGTAGAAGATAAGTGCAACCCGCTATCTGAGCCACCCAACTCCGTGAAGCCTCTCCAAGATGGCGGTAAAGAAATGCCAATGTGTTGGTGCCTCACGCAGTCTCTACAACCCAACCACAGTCCTCAAACAACGGCAACATACGAACATTTACGTTGTTCGTGGATTTGTCCACGAACAAGCTGGTGGACATAGCATGTCACAGAAAACTGTCAACTATGCTATCGAGCGGGTCATTGCCACTCATTAGAAACCATCATCAAAAGTGCATGATCGAAGAAATCGAAATTGTGGTGACGACCCTTCCTAAGACCGCTGAGGAAGTCACGCTCCTCATGTAACAAATAGTCCTCCCTTGTGCCGAACATTTACTCAACCAAATCAGTGCACTTAGAAAAGGAGAACATGTGAGCTACCTCGTGCCTCTCGATCGGCAAACCGAGGATGGCGCCTACATCGTGGAGTGTAATAGTGATCTTTCCCCACGAAAAGTGAAATTTGTTGGTCTCAGGATGCCAATGCTCGACAAAAGTAGAAATGAGGGCATGGTCGACGTTCTCAAAATCGAACTCCAACAGCTTCGTCAGACCGGTCTGCCGAATGATCCATAACCACGAACCCTCGACATCATCAACGTCAGACGACGGAATGTGAGTCCTCCATCAGGCAAACTCCCTCAGTTTGCTCAGAATGTAATACGTCTAACAGGTCCGTCAAACTCGTTCCTCCACATGCATCGTCCGAATCACGTCGGCGATGTGTCCCTCGAAATCCCGTAACACAGATGGATCCTCGAGCCCATATGGTGTCTGCTTTGGGAAGTCGCCTTGTGGAGGTTGGGCCTTTGCCGTCGCAACAGAATCAACAACCAGCTCATCCAAATGAGTTTGAGTTGGGTCGGAGAGCAAAGGATCAGAATACGGAGCCTTTGTCGTTCCAACAGAATCAACCAACATATCCTTCAAATGAGTCGAGAGGCCTCATCCAAGATGTCATCATGTGGAGGATGAGCCTCTCCTGCCACAACAAAATCAGGCTGAGCATTTGGCTCAGAAGTCGATTCTTCGTGTCGCCTCTTGGTTGTAACTACATGATAATCGGTATGTCTACTGCCAAGTGTAGATTGTCGAATGTGTGCTACTACCTCCTATTATTTAATATATTATTAATTATTTAAAAAAATTCTCTCATTTATTTAATTCCACTAAAACTAATCCAAATTTTTATTATTTCTATTTAAGATTGTTACTACATAAAAAAATAATTTCTAATCTAATAAATATATTATTTTTAAGGTACGATTCTTAATTTCTATAATATAATTATAAATATAAGAACTATATAATATACTCTATATTTTTAATCAAAGAATCTAATAAATATATAATTTTAATTTCTATAGCATAAAAGACAATTTCTAATAATTTACGATTTAAATATGCATTTGGTATATATTTCGCTAAATAAAATATATTTTTAACATGATTTCGCTAAATAATAAATAAACTATCAATATAAATCTATAGGTTTTGGTTGGTGATGACTTTTGCTTAAAGTGAGGACTAATCTCAACCATTAGATTTACCTCATCACTATAAATTGGATGTTCAAGATTTTTTTTTTATAAAAACTTTAAAAATGTTAAATATGGCAGTTCAATTTTTATATACTACGAGTTCATTTTTATACACTAGAAGTTCAATTTTTAATGTTAAGAGTTCAATTTTTATATTCTACGAGTTCATTTTTTATCTATGATAAGTTCAATTTTTATTTGTTTTGACTTCATTTTTCATATAACTCGATTTTCACATAACTAAAAATAATTGATTTTTTCGATTTTTTATTTTATTTATTTTTTTGATTTTTTTGATTTATGTTATATTGTTTTAAATTATGCTCTTGTTTTAAAAAAAGCTTTTAAAACATTAAATATGACACTTCAATTTTTATATACTACGAGTTCAATTTTCTATATTGTATGAGTTAAATTTCATATTCTACGAGTTCATTTTTTATACATGATAAGTTCATTTTTTTATGTACTTTGAGTTCATTTTTTTATAAAATTCGATTTTCACAAAACTACAAAAAATATAAAAAATAAAACTTTTTGAAAATATCTTGATCATTGAATACATAGTAAATGAGTAAATCAAATACTTGAGATTAGTCCTCATTTTAAGCCTAGTCTTTACCATAAGAGTGGTCCTCACGGGAACCATGCCCTAAATCTATATATACTATATATTGAAAATATATTTTCAACAATACCTCATTAGTCGGTCTCCTCTGACACACTGGACGACTCAGATCCGCATCCTCCGTCGTCGTCGACTCGTTCGGCCCCACTCCCTCCTCCATCTTCACCGTCGCCTCCTCTTCCACCGTCGGCGCCACCTCTCCCCCACCGTCTCGTCGACGCCACCTCTAATATCATTGTCGCTCTTCCAATCGCCACCGCTTCTCCCTCCATGCTCTCCACCGTCGCCCGTTCTCCCTCCGCGCTCCCCAACGCCGCCGCATTGTAGCTCCTCCTTGTGTGGTTCTGAGAAGCTCCTCCTTGTGTGGTTTTGAGACCTGCCGACGACGGTTGTGCGAGGCTGAAATCCGCCTACGAATTAAGGTTGTGCGGGGCCTAAGTCCGCAGACGATGGATGTGCGGAGCCGGAACTGCTTGGGATTTGGGCGCCAGTCGTCTCCGCTGCCGACTCTTCCTCTCTCGGTCGGGACCGGATTTACAATCGTAATCGCTCGTTGAATTTGAATTGAGGAAGACGAAGATGTAAGTGAGGAAGAAGTCGTTGCGCGGCGGTATTAATAAGGACGTTGTGCGGGTTCCAAACCCGCACAACTTAGGTGAACCCGCTCATACCCGCATATTTTAGGTCATTCTCGGACAGGTTTGCAACCCGCCCAAGAATTTGCCTCAATTCCGGTTCACGGATGATCGAACCGGGTTTATTTTAAATATTTTGTGCGTGTTTCGGATCCGCACAAGGTGAACCAGGTTTTAAAAAAACGTGTACATGTTACGAATTCGCACATATCAGAGGGCGCAACATATAATTAAGAGTGCGTAAAATTTCGGTTTTTTTTCTCTATGTGTGGAAACATCAGTAAGTTTAAGATTAATCTCTCATTTCAACTGAATGACATTATTGTTAAGCTAGATATTAATTAGCTTACTAGGCCCGTAAAGCCACCAAATTCATGATTTCCTTTTTTGGTTTGGGTTGAAAAGCTAACTAGGCCCGTAATGTTTTTTATTGAATCAAATGATCCGAGTCCCTGCGCAGATGGACCTCAAATCAGAGCACAAAAAACTTATGAATTAAGCTAATGCATTTGCTTGACCTCTTGTTTGTTTAGGGTCTTTATTTTATTTTTTTAATTACATCCCCTTACATATATACTTAGCCAATTGTGCAACATTGTGGAGTACATGATTAGGCTAAATTTCAGCAATCACCAATGAAAGCTTGCAACCAAACTTGCTCCAATCTATAAAACTCTCTTTCTCATCGGAATGTCCTCCGATATATCTCCGATGAGGCCTCAAGCCTCCCAGATGGAATCCTTGGAAGAAAGGGACCTGCTAGCCAGATCAAACAAAAAAGTCAAACGAGGAGAACCAGAAAGAAACACTGGGGAAAACATCGAAGAAGACTTCCCTCTGCTGTCGGTCCCATCAAGAGGAAAAGGGGAAGAAAAGAGAATGATCTCGTACAGAAACTCAGTCACTGGGGTTGGACACAAGGGATCCATGACGGCCTACAAAAATCCTTTCTGGGAAGATCAAACGGAGGAAGATGTACAAGACGACGTCATGCCGGAACTAGACGACCCAAATTGCCCAGTCATACTTCTCACAGCAGAGGAAAAGAAAAGAATTCGCCAACCCTGGAGAAATGCAATCATCATCAAAGTTCTAGATAAAAATGTGGGGTATATGTACCTAAGAAACACACTACTGGAAAAATGGAAGGCTAAGGGCGGCGTCTCCATGATAGACATAGGAAATGAATACTATGTGGTAAGATTTAGAATGATGAGGATCTGAATCATGTATTGATTAATGGGCCATGGATAGTTAGCGGAAGTTACCTAACTATACAAAAATGGAGGCCTAACTTCATCGCGGTGGAAGAAACTCTAAAACTGGTGGCGGCATGGATTAGAATCCCAAATCTATCTATGGAGTACTTCGACAGACAGATCCTAACGCAAATAGGCTCGCAAATAGGAAAGGTCCTCAAAGTGGATAGAACCACGAGTGAAGCTGAAAGGGGAAATACACGAGATTGTGCGTGGAACTTGACATTTCAAAACCATTGAGAGCTAAATTCTGGATGAATGGACGCACATGGACAATTCAATATGAAGGCCTGAGAATGATATGTTTCGAGTGTGGGAAAATCGGACACACCAAGGAACAATGTGCACCACAAAGGCCTGCAGAGGAACAGGGGGTTCAACCTGCATCAAACTGCCACTTACAAGCCCAGACTCCAGCAACCTTGGAAAATTATGGGGAGTGGATGGTGGCAAAGAAAACCTTCAGAAACCGAGCTGGAAGGGAAGGAAAGAATAAGTCCACCGATAATGGAAGAAATGAGGAATCAGAGACCAGTGCCAAAATCTTCCCGGCGAACGGAACATCGTCGGAGCCCAACAAAGGAAAATCACCGGTTAACACAAATTTCAGCGGTTCCCATGCTAAACCGGGTTCAAACACTCAAACTCGGGGTCAGACCCAAAAAAGTGGGTTGGGTTCGAGCAGAAGGAGTGAAGAAGGAAAGTCGAATATTCACAGCGTATCTGGGTCCCGTTTCCAATCGCTCGATTTGGAGGACGAGGAGGATCTCGGGGACACTGATTTGCAAATCAAGGATTACACAGACGAGGAATCAAAGGAATTGAGAGATAGGAAATTAGCTGGTGCCACAAAAAATGGAAAAGGCAATCCCAAAAACAAGGAAGGTTCTGGGAAGAATACTTCTAAGACAGCCGGGAAAGGAAACAATATCAACTCTCGCAAATCAAGCACAATCATTGTCCAACTAAAGGAAGCAAATATGCAGAGTTCGAACGAAGATATTTTGAGCGGAAAAAATATAGAAGGAAAACTTTCAAAAAAGGATACAGAGAAGCAAACCGAAGATACAGCCAAGGAAACTGAAAAGGAATGTGTCTCAATCGAGGAAATTGCAAAGATTAAAAATATGGCAACTGAAAAGAAGTCGGAGCAAGTGATCTCGCTCAGGCCAGAGTGGAAATCTTCGAGTCCAAAAAATTTAAATAGCCAAAAGCACGCACAGGAAACTACACCACCATCCACAAACACCTTCAATAACAAATCTGATCTACCTTTCAAAGACAATGGTTCAATGGAACTGGATTCTCCCACGCTCTACCCCGAGGGTTGGGATAATTCAATCATGGACACCCGAATGGAAGATTATGCTCCGAAGGAGAATGATGGAGTACAACAGATCAGCAATGGCGTACACGATGGTGATACCACCATGGGCGAGAACAATGTCGGAAGCAGTTAAATCTTGGTGCTCGCAAGATTCTCATCTCTTCCAACTACTTTTGATGATGATTCCAGAATTAAAAATCATATCCTGGAATGTACAGGGGGCAGGAAGTCGTGACTTCCTGCACACGCTGAAAAAGCTTATTCGATTGCATGATCCTGCTATCTTCATTATGCTGGAGACAAAAATCAGTGGTAGCCAAGCTGACCAGGTCTGCAACCGTATTGGGTTCGACGGAATGCTGAGATCAGAAGCAAGGGCTTTCCGGGGTGGAATATGGATCCTGTGGAGGAGAGACAGGGTTAATATTGATGAGGTGGATCTCCACTCACAAGTGGTAACTGTTAAGGTTTCTAGGGAAAGGCAAACTTCCTGGCTCCTATCAACGATCTATGCTAGTCCAAGGCCTACCTCGAGAAACGTTCTTTGGGACAGGCTCAAGGAATTCAAAACTCTCACAACTCTCCCCTGGCTCTTAATGGGGGATTTCAATGAGACTCGGTCCCTCGAAGAAAGAACAGGAGACTTTGACGAGGTACGTAGAAGATCATATAATTTCAATAAATGGATTGATGAAGATATGGATCTTATCGAGATCAACTCGTCCGGCCCCCGCTTTACTTGGAACCGCGGGAGAGATCCGGAAACGAGATCAAGTGCTCGTTTGGACAGAGGGCTTTGCAATATTGATTGGAGAAACCTGTTTGAGAATGCCAGCATTAGGCACTTGCCAGCCGTACAGTCGGACCACACACCTCTTTTACTCAGCACAAAAGGATTTGATGGTTTCTCACCCTTCTCGAGACCCTTTCGATTTCAGGCTGCATGGCTATCTCATAATGAATTCCAAAGTTTTCTTGTTTCTAATTGGGATAAGGGTGCCCTTCTTGGACCTGCTTTATCTAACTTGGCGATTCAGTTGGAAGATTGGAATAAGAATGTATTTGGAAACCTTTTCAGGAAAAGAGATAGAGTCTGGAGAAGAATTGAAGGAGTCCAACGTGCCCTAGGGCAAGACGGCTCAAGACGGCTCCTTGATCTGGATTATCGTCTCTGAAAGCAGTTGAATGTGATCCTTGATCAAATTAACATATTCTGGCTCCAAAATGCTAGGGCTGATGCCTTAATTGATGGGGACAGAAATACCCGTTTTTTTCATGCAAGTGCAGTTATCAGAAGGAGACAAAATAGAGTTGATGGGCTGATTAATGATGAAGGAGAATGGGTTTGGGACCAGGGAAAGATGCAACGAATGGCTTCAACATATTTCCAACATTTATATACTGAAGAAGTGCAGAATGCAGGGCCTTTCGATATCCCAAGAGGTCGATTTCCAGAGTTATCTGAGCATGATAGAGATGAGCTGAGCAGAATATTCACATTGGAAGAGATTGAGGAGGCAATAAACAGTATTGGGCCACTCAAAGCTCCTGGACCGGACGGATTCCATGCAATTTTCTACCAAAAGAATTGGAATCACGTCCGGGAGGAGGTTGAGTACGCTGTACGTGGAATATTATAAGGCAAAGGGGTACCTCATGGCATGAATGATACCCTGTTGGTCCTGATTCCTAAAACGGAATGCATTGAAAGGGTGAACCAATTACGGCCGATCAGCCTTTGCAACGTCTCAATGAAGATTGCCACCAAAGCCTTAACAAATAGATTGAAGCAGTTAATGAGGAAAATTGTGGCGCCGAATCAAACGAGCTTTGTTCCGGGAAGGCAAATCACTGATAACATCGTCATTACTCAAGAGGTCATGCATTCAATGAAGGCGGAAAGAGGGAAACAATTCATGACAATTAAGATTGACCTCGAAAAAGCATACGATAGAGTTCGTTGGGAGTTTCTCCGAGACACACTTCAGGAGGTAAATTTGCCTAGTCTCATGACCAAAACCATAATGGACTGCGTAACCTCTTGCTCTATGCGGATCTTATGGAATGGGTCAATGGGAGAATATTTTAACCCGAGTAGAGGAGTCCGACAAGGAGATCCGATCTCCCCGTACCTCTTCGTCTTGTGTATGGAACGGCTAGGACATATTGTTGATGAGGCGGTTGCCTCGGGAGCTTGGTTATCGATCCAACTTTCCTCGGGAGGCCCGGAGCTATCTCACCTCTTCTTTGCCGACGACTTGATTTTCTTTGCCGAGGCGTCAATTGATCAAATTCAGGTAATTCAATACTGTTTGGCCAAATTTTGTGAAGCCTCTGGGGCGAAGATAAACTATCAGAAATCAAAAATTTGCTTCTCAAACTCAACGCCAAGTGAGCTTGCTGAACAGATTAGTGCTACCAGTGGAATCCCAATTGCTGATGATTTGGGGAAATACTTGGGAGTGGCTACCTCAAAACAGCCGCCTTCTAGAGACGCCTACAAGCACATAATTGAAAGGGTCAATAGCAAGCTGGCAAGTTGGAAGAGCAGAGTACTCTCAATGGCAGGTAGAGTCACCCTGGCTAAATCGACGTTGGAGAGTATCCCGTTTTACACGATGCAAACTACCAATCTGCATCTCCATGTTTGTGATTCTATTGAGAAGAAAACAAGAAGTTTTGTGTGGGGTTCAACAGAGGAGAAGAGAAAGATACACCTCCTGAACTGGGAAGAGCTGAAAAAACCAAAGATGCAAGGTGGGCTAGGGATGAAAAGCATGCGCCAGGCAAATTCAGCTTTTATGACGAAAATGGGTTGGCGCCTACTAACTGACTCGGACTCTCTCTGGTCACGAGTTGTGCGTGGCAAATACTGCAACGGGTGCCAAGACAGGGATATGTTCCAAAACAAAGCGGGATCTTCAAACTTATGGAGAGGGGTAGTAAAGGCGAAATCGACTCTGCTTCAGGGAGTTCGATCACGCATAGGAGATGGAAATCGCTCACTCTTTTGGGATCACCCCTGGGTTAGAGGAGAACCGCTGCTGAATCTGGCTACAAGAGAGGTGGGTGACGAGGATCTAGGGAAAACAGTTGGGGACTATTGGCAAAACGGTGTGTGGAATTGGAATGAATTCTTCCATCTTCTTCCTCCGGATGTGCTGATGGATATCGATAAACTTCATCTGGTGGCAGAAGGGGTGGAAGATAATTTTTATTGGGAGCCTGAGGCATCTGGGGAATTTTCGATCAGATCCACAATGGAAATTCTGTAGCGGAATGGACAGGAATTGAGTCAAACTTCGGCCTTATGGAAGGCGATATGGAAGACAAAGGCTACTGAACGGGTTCGGGTCTTCCTTTGGCTTGCTGGACATGACTCCATTTTGAGCAACACAAACAGGCAGCGCATGCATCTTAGTGAATCTGATAAGTGTGGGAACTGCACAGAGGTTGCTGAAAGTACCCTTCATATTTTAAGGGATTGCCCTCTTGCAAAAGAAGTCTGGGATGAAGCTTTACTGGATAGCAACAAACAATCCTTCTATGCTGGAAATTTACAGGATTGGATGCTGCATAATCTAGAGCGCACGGACAACTGGCCATCAACTTTTGCTTTTGGTGTTTGGTGGCTTTGGAAATGGAGAAACGGAAGGATTTTCAACAACCCTTCGGAAATTTTCGGATCAAAATTCTTATACATCCTCAATAAGGCAAAGGAATATCTGAATTCTTTGACCTCCCTGCTTGAGGAAGGAAGAGATATTGGGGGTGTACCATCTCACTGGCAAAGACCACAACCGGGCTGGTGGAAACTGAATCCGGACGGATCATACAAGGAAGAATCGAGACTCCTTGGTGCAGGCGGGCTGATTCGGAACTGGGAAGGGAATTTTGTGAAGGGATATGCAGTGAAAAAAAGGGGATGTTCTGCTTTTGCAGCTGAACTGGTTGGGCTTCTTCAAGGACTAAAAATTGCAAGACAGCTTGATATCAAAAATCTGGAGATTGAAGTCGACGCAGCAGAAGTTATCCAAGTGGTGCAGGCTGAGGATATCCGCAGAACTATACATTGGGACATAATTTCGGAATGTCGTGAGCTGCTCAAGAAGGAAGGCTGGGAGATTCGTATTCGTCGGGTTCCACGACAGGCCAATCAATCTGCTGACTGGTTAGCTAGGTTTAGCTATGATTGTATGGGAGAATTCATTCTTTTTGATATCCCTCCTGAAGGATTAATTAGTTGTATGGAAGTTGATGTTTGGATGTGTGAGCATATGTAAGCTCTTTTATTATTATGAATAAAACGGGTTAGTGCCCTCCTTTCTTACCAAAAAAAAATTTTCAGCAATCACCATTTTAACCGTTAAATGCGCAATTTTGCTCATTAAAAGAGAAGGTTATCATATAACCACCCAGATGCGGTAGTCATTTAGTCCCATTCAAAACCACTAAAGCCTTCAAATAAACCTCTCGGACGGAGAGAAAATAATTCTCTACATGGGGATGGGGATGGGGACGAGGACGAGGATAGGTGCCCCGCCCTGATCCCCTCCCCCAATCTGAACCTGACATTGTTGGGGAACGGTGTGGGAATAAGTTATTCACACCCCAACGAGGATTTCCCACGACAATTATTCCGAATAAATGTCGTGGGAAATCCTCGTTGGGGGATGTGAATGTAACTTTAGTCATACGTATAGGATCACTAGATTCAATAATTTGGTTTTCTATTGTTGGTATTTAGATATCCTTAATTAGTCATACACTTGATCACGTATGATCATTAGATTCACAAAATCACTTTGTCTTTGGAAGTTCTTGTTAAAAGTTTGCTAATTATATAAGTTTGATCAGTAAATTATGTAAATCCGAATTAATAGCATTTTTTTTAGAAATTATATGGACAATTAAATGATAAACCTTGTAGAAAATTATACAAGCACATTCATAGTGATTATAAATGAGGAAAATCAAAGAGGGACGAGGAATCCCCGACGGGGATGGAGACATTAGCAAATTTTATTCTCGATGAGGAACAAGGACAAGTACGAGGAACATATATCTAAACAAGGATGTGAGCGGGGAGGGTATTACCCACTCCGTTGCCATCCCTACTAATATCGTCCCAATCCAAGATGAGGCTAGTAACTTTTTCAAAAAACACACATGTGAAACATCTATGTCCATTGCTTTGTTATTCGGTTATTCCCCGTGAAACATAAGGCAAATTTCGTTGTCTACCAAGTCAATGCGGTGAAGTCGTTCTAAAGTAGGCGACTAGGCACCCTGTCCTTAGCAACATGCCATGTTATAAATTAAAGAGCAGTGCAGGGTTCATGTGTCTGAACAATGCTTGGTGGTTGCTAATTATTATTCTCCAAATGGGTGGCAATGGTCGACTGTCACAATTTTTGTCGGCCCATATTCTGCAGAGGCTCTCTATTGTCACTCTTCGAGATGATGATGCCGCCAATGATAAGTTATTTTGGCGTCCATCCTCTTCTAGTATTTTGAGTATGAAATCAGCTTTGGAATTAATCTGTAGGCATGCTCACAAGATTCACCATCCAGTATGGAACAAAATATGGAAGGTGCATGCACAAACAACGAGCTAGACACTTTACTTTTCTTGTGGCGCACAATTCCATTCTATCTAATGAGGAGAGGGTGCGTAGACATATGGGTGATTCGATGGCTTGTCCGAGATGTGGTGAGGTTGGATCTGTTTTCTATCTACTTAGGGACTGCATTTAGATTAGGCATGTTTGGTTTGCGTTGACTGGAATTGCTTTGACCATGGGATTTTTCTCAACTTTTGATACTCGGGATTGGATCATCACCAACATTCAACATCTGAATGTTTTGAATCCAAAGATGAGGTTAATCGCTTAAGCTCACGAGAAATTACGACTGCAGAAGCCCACACTGTTGCTAAATCTGGATTTTGACGTGCCATACCACCACTTGTTGATTCAATTTCAGAACCGTATACCTGGAAACCTCCTCCGTTGGGCTGGTTAGATTTGAATACTAATGCCATTTTGAAAGGCAATATGAGTATTGCTGGAGGCGAGGGTGTTTTCCGGGATCACAGTGGACGATTCATTCAAGCTTTCTCTTTCAAACATGGCATTAGTGATGCATTACATGCTGAAATTCAGCCCGAATGGACTCATAGTTGCAAAGAGAATGAGCTTTGATCGGATAATTATTCAAACTGACTCACTTCAAGTCTTCAATTTGTCCCGCCAATAGCAAATTAAGCCCCATAAGGATTATTTTATGATTCAGGATGTTCGAGCCTTGCTCCATGATGGTTCATGGTCTACGAAGCTCTCTCATTTTCCAAGGACCACAAATCGAGTTGCGGATGCCCTCGCTAATGACTCCTTGGTTTTAAATAACTCTTTTGTTGAATTCTTTCATGTTCATCGTTGCTTTGCTCAAGCTTTAGACTTGGATGTTACCCCTTCAATGGAGAATATTTTTATTAATTGATCAATAAAGATTTCCGCAGGAGCGTCGCTACGTTTTCTGACCAAAAAAATTAGTCGTAGTATCACATTATAATTTAGGTTCCGTTCGACAACGCTTATTTGGTTGTTTATAAGCACCGAGTTGCTTATATGAAAACAAATAAGCATCGTTGTAGGTGTACGACAACATTTACTTATTTGAATTAAGGTACTTCTTTCCGATACTTATTTGTTGAAAAAATAATCAGCATCCCCACCTTATTGAAATAAGCAAACTTATCTACCAAAATATAAGCAAGTAGGACCCACATAAATTACTTTTCACCTTTTTCTACCCCTCACCCATTTAATTTTCATCATTTACTCTCTCTTGTCCTCTTATCGTCCTCTCTTCTCACTCACTGATATGGTACAATTCGAGCCTATAGTAGCCCGATGCGATTTAAGGATTATTTATTAGTATTTTTATTAATGTAATCTTTTTAAATAGAGTTTATAAACTCCTTCATGGGTTTTCTTTTTGATTCTTTCCCATGTCGACTTTATTGAACCGTTATGGCAGTATTATAAATACCTTATATTGTATTTCAAAAAATAATTATCAACAAGAAAAATATCATAGTTAACCCTAATTCTCCCTAATCTCCCTTCTACTCTCTCTCTCGTTTGTCTTCTCCTCAACCTCATCCATTGGCCATTCACCCTTTCCCTTGTGTGTTGATCGAAATCTTGGTACTAGACATCATTATCTTGTATCAAATGGTGCTTTCATTCTTGAACTTTGCAACCCTTGTATGCTAATAATAAAAGCGTCGTCTAATGGAGTTATTGCTCGAGAATTGAATCGACGCTAATAGAGGTAATCTGGTGGAGAACCGAACTCTGCATATCAAGATTCATTGGGAACTCGACCCAATTTCTTGCAACGTATTGGAGCAATGGTTTTTCGCATTCGGAATTATATAGGACCTTGAGATATTAATCCCAAAAATAGGGTTTCATTCAAAAATTTGTTTCAAGAACAAAGAATCCACTATGGATGCTTTCAACTCTTTTAACGGAAGGTGCATCTATGATGGTTGTTGTCGAATAGAGTTGTTCCTTGATGGCCGAATCAACGGTGGATTGAGTGAGATCGAAGCTTCGAGTGGTGATGCAAGCAATGGCAAATTGTATCAGCCTGAAGTTCCGATTGAAGATACCAACAAAGTCGACTCAGGAGCGCCCGCGACCCCTTTGGACTTGGAAATTGTCAAGCAAGAATGGTGGAATTCGACCTTAGGCTATTCAAAGTGGAATTCGACCTTAGGGTATTCGCGAACCATGCCATTTCAAAGTGCCTTTAAAGATTACCGCGATTGGAGCAGAAATTGTGAAATCATGGGTTCGCCATTAAAGGAATTTCTAAGAGGTAACGATCAATCTTTAAAACTGGGTAAGTTTTATTTTTTCTAAAGATATGGTTGTCAAAGTTGCATTTTCTGATACGGGTGAACTTGCTGATGAATTAGTTGCCTCTGTTGAAATTAGTTTGGATGGCTCTAAAGTGTCTTCGTTTGGATTCTTTGCTAATTCAAGTGTGTATAACGTGTTTTATAAAAATGCCTATGTTAGAGTCTGATCTAAGAATTTCTAGTTCTTTTAGGTTTGATTTTGGTGGATGCTTGTTCTACTAATTTTTGGGCACAAAGGATGCTTGGTTATCAATTGTACAACGATTTCAGCATGGTGATGAGCATTAGTAAGAGATTTAAGGTGGAGTATGGGTCTGCTGATGTAGATGGAGATGGATCAACTTTTTTTTTTACCCTTACGGTAGTTGGCTACATGTGTTGCTAAGTGCTGAATTTGCAACTCCTTTGAAGTTGGCTTTGGTCTTGGATTGTCAAGTGAGTGTTGAAGTGTTGATGTTTGAGCAACTCATGATTTCTTTTCCTAATTTCCGACTTGAGGAGAAGTCGATTGTCAACGGGAGAGAATTGATACGGTACAGTCCGAGCCTACAGTAGTCCGATGCGATTTAAGGACTATTATTAGTATTTTTATTAAAGTAATCTTCTTAAATAGAGTTTATAAACTTCTTCATGTGTTTTATTTTTGGTTCTTTCCCATGTCGCCTTTATTGAACCGCTAGGGCAATATTATAAATACCTTATATTGTATTTCAGAAAATAACAATCAACAAGAAGAATATCATAGTTAACCCTAATTCTCCCTAATCTCCTTCTACTCTCTCTCGTCTGTCATCTCCTCAACATCGACCATTGGCCATTCACCCCTTCCCCTGTGTGTTGATCGAATTCTTGGTACTAGACATCATTGTCTTGTATCACTCACATTATTGTCTCCGACCACCATCGACCATCATGACACCACTAGCTCCGCCGATCGGGTCTATCAAATAAAAGGACTTGGATTCTACCATTCTTGTCTCCTCCTTTACAGATTTGGAACCCCCCTTCCCCATTATCGTCTCCGGCCACCACTAGCTCCGTCGTCCGTCGAATTCCGCCATTTGTATGATTTTGTTAACGTTTAAGAACTTAATTTGTTGTATTGGGTAGGTGGTTATGACCTTGTAGCTATTTCTTCGTCGGCGTCGCCTTGTCGTCGGACATCGTCTCCTCTCTTGCTAAAATGACACTAATCAAGTCCATCGAAGTTATAATTCGATTTCGCTAGCAAAAATCAACTCAAATAATTGATAGTAATAATACTAATGTAAAAAAAATAAGTAGCAAGTAGTAATTCCGAGACGGACGATCACCCACCACAGCCGGCAAGAATAGACGATGGTGAACAAGTAGCAAAAATGAGACGAAGGGAGAGAAAAAAAGTCCAGCCAACACTACGATGACATCGAGGTCAATCGGTGGCGATCCATGATCATGAAAAAAAAGTCCAACCAACTCAATTATTTTTTTTACCCTTTATTAAAGTCCATTTAAGAAATTTTACACTCTTTTATAATATCAACAATTCAGTTTACCGAACATTTTCCAGATTATTTGAAAAATAAGATCAACATCAACAATAGTAAGTATTAGCATCAACATTAGCATCAGTACTTGTCTAACGAAGTCTTATACTTTCAATAATTAAAACATAATACTTTTTTTTTTTTGGTATTATAAAACATAATACTTTGATGCGTTAATTGCCGGTCATGGCTGCCACGTTTGATGTTTTGAGCGATATCCTGACCACCCACAACGGGTGATTTTTAGAATATAAAACTAATAAAGATCTTCCGTACAGTGTTAAAAAAAATAAGAATCCCATTTTGAGATTTCAAATAGCAGGCGGAAGGAGAGAAATAAAAATCCGAACAGTGTATGCCTAGTTTGGGTGTTAATTTATTTTCTCTTTTATTTTCCCAAAAGCTACGTAAAACAAGCCTTCAATTTTCCTCCAACAAACAAGACAAAGCAACGTGGAGTCTTCTGGTTGGCCACATTATATGCATAGGGGACCGTTGATTAAACAAGATCTGATGGCTAGCAAATTTCATATTTAGTTTACTCTTATAAAATATTGTAGGCAATATTTTGTCAAAATAAATAAGAAAAAGTTCAAACAAATATTTATAATATTTTTATTTGTTTTTTATCTACCCATAGAAACCCATGTTGAATATGTTTTGATTCAAAATTAAATTTGGTATATATGATAAATACAAGTTAAAAAATTATTAAAAATTAATTTTTGTATTATTTTTAGGTAATTAAATTTATGTATTATACAAAATAATATAATATATTTATTTGATGGCATAAGATATTAGTTGCATACATTTTATTAGGGTCCCCCATAAACAACTACAAGCTGATTTGGTTGAACATACATGGCAAAAGTTCGGACATTTTCATCTTCAAAACTAGTTCTCCTTGATCTTAAATGTGCACGTTTGATGTTTTTTTTATTATTTTTTGTGTTTTTTTCTAGTATGTTTTTGTGTTTTTTTTTTGCAATATTTTATGCCTTTGTTTTAATGTATTCTGATGTTTTTAATTTAAAGTGAAATAACATATTTAGTTTGTTGTTTATATTAATTATGAACTTTATAATTTAATTACGTAATTGATATAAAATTAATATAATTAAATATTTATATTAAATATCATATTGTGTCATTAAATAATACCCGAAATAAAATAGTGTAATTGAATAAGTAAAGATAAAAGTAAAATAAAGTTAGTGAATTTAAAAGAATGAAATGGAGTTGTGGGTTGTGGGAATAAAATGAAAGTGGATTTTAAAATGAGATGGAGGAGGGAGAAAATTGATATAAGGGGATTAAAAATCCATTTTGAAATTCACTATTGCGGATAGTCTTATGTTTGTGGAGAAACTAGTAACGGAAATGATATAAAACTTCCAAACTAAAAAATGAAAATTCAAAATTTAAAGGCAAAAATCGTTATAATAAAAAAAAGAAATCCTTATCTGCCAGGTGGCACTCCGGATTATATTCTCGGTGAAATCCCGCGCAAAAAATCGAAACGGTAAATTCGTAAAAATGGAGACGCAATGAGGGCACAAGTGTCTATTCACAAAACGCGTAAATTCTTGAGACCTTCGAACGTGTAATCGTCGCTTGAATAATCTGGACCGTCGATTTTCGATCTCGGAACCCTAGGGCCTAGGCTTTCTCCCTTCTCCTCCTCTACCGTTTCAATTTGCACCCTTCTCTCCCACTCTTCTCCCCCCTCCTTATAACTAGAGAATTTCAGAGAGGAGAGAGAGAAATAGGAGGGAGAAGGAGAAGATCACACCTTTATTCTTGAAGCTTCCTGAGATTCCCTGCGTATTCGAACCGAGAAGAGAAAAGGGAGATACGAGCCTTGTGTCCAGTTTTCAAACAACCAGCGGAAGCTGATTCGAAGCTTCTCTGGCGTTGCAAATCGATATCTAGACTTTTTGATTCCGCGCAAAGCCGGTTGGGATTCGGCTGGTAAGGTAGGATATGGGAACTGGGGCGGCCGGAGCATTTTCGTCGTCTTCGTCCGCGTATGTGGGGTGGAAGGAGGCGTTCATGTCGAGCGATAGAGGGAGGAGAGAGGTTCATTATTATCTAAAGAGGAAAGACGGAGCTTCAGATCTGGTCGTCGTTGGGAAGGAGAAGAACCCGGGACATATAAACTTCCGCTACGCTGTTCAGAATAGGTTCCTCATTAGCGGATCTTCTCCCTCCTTGTTCCTAAAGCTGAGGTCTCGAAGGGAAGTAATCCATTGGTTGCATTCCATCGTTCAAGGTACACACCATGTTCTCTCTGCCTGTTATTCTCCCGTCAAAACTGAACCCTTTCAAACATTCATCTTAATTTGTAAAGAGTTTTGGGACCTGAATTTGTAATTCCCCGGAGAATTTATCATTCAAGGGTTTCCATTTCAATTTTGAACTGGATTTTGATTGTACAAGTTTCTCTGTGTTAATGTTCTGATTTTTTTTCTTCCGGTTTCTATAGTGGGTTCAATTTTGGCTTTCACGCAGGAAATTTGCCCTCCCAAACAGCCGTTTTCTGATTTCTGAATTGTTAGACCCTCTCATTTTCATGTCAATCTGCTGGATCCACCAATTTCGTTTTTTTATTTGACGCCAGTGCTTGGTCACCAGATCTGAAAATTCAGCCTCTGATTTTGCAGTTTTATGTTTATGAATTGGACCCGTCACTCTTATTTCGTAGGGAAAAGGATTTTGCAGGCATTACTTGCTCTGCCTACTGGTTTCATGTTACCGGCTAAACCTATTAATGACTATTGGTGAGTTGCCCCCCTCAGGGGGTGACCGGTTTTTCCATATAGCACCTTCCTTTTTGTCGTAAAGATTTCATGGTTTCCTATTGAATTTTCTGTGAGTGGTTTCATGAATCCTAATATAGGATTATGGCCTTATATGCCTTCTCTGTTTTGGATCGACAGGAAATATCGCCATTTTTTTGAACTCCCCTCAATTCCCTATCACGTCAAAGTTCAATGTTTTTAATTGTTAACTGATCTACTTTGCTGAATTGGTCGATGAAAAGTTCTCATATTTTTGCACCAAAGCTTGTTTCTTTGAAACTAGAAGTTTAAATGGATTTTTTTTGTCCAGTTGATTAATTTTTCTTTTCTTGTGCACTTGGTGCAACAAGTCTGTTACCCTAATCCATCCTTATTTTATATAATGTCTCATTTGTGAGGCTTATGCAATTTCCAACCCTACTCTATTTCCTTTGGGGGCATGTAGGGTCATTTTTATATATAATCTGCTCTCATGATTTTTGTATGCCAAACCTATTCACAAATGGGCATTTTTTGATGTGCAATTGAAACATGTACTAAACTCTCACGAAACTCATACATATGCCTATTTTCTTCTCAGTAAATGATGTGAGTTAGATATATTGAACCTTCTCCCTTGCAAATCTTATGCTGTTTGTGAGGATACTTATTTGGATCTGATTTAATCTGGTCTTCAGGATTTCTAGTCCATTTTAAGAGCTGATTGAGAACAAAACGACCTTTAATCCTCATTTGTCTAATATAGGTCAAGATCTGTATGTTAGATCCCTCTCAGTTTGCTTTCTTGACTTATCTGAATCTCCTTTTGTGGTCCTTAAACACTCTTGGTTATAAGTTGTATGTGTCAGTATCATGTATGCCACCATGTGATAATTGTTGATGTTGTTAGCTTATGTTTGCTGCATTTTAGTTGGAATTAGCACTCTTTTTATGGGATGTTGTTCTTATCAATGCAGTAGCTGAGCCTGTGTCTTTGTTTTGCAATTTCCAGACTGTCATGTAGCAGTGGATAAAAGCTCTGGTTTTGGTTCATTTGATGAGAGAGATGCTGGGTTTTTAACAATTGGAAGACCTTTAAAGGTGTGTTTAACATTCTTATGAACTGAATACTTATTTTTAGTTATATTTTGACCTTTGATGTTTAAGGGGATTAAAATTTCTTTTATTTTCTTGGTCTCATCATTGATGATTTTATTCTCTGATTAGGATGTTCAGATGCAAAAGATGGGTCAATATGGAAAACAGCTTGCGTGGTTGGGCTCTTCATGGATGTGTAAAAAGAAACGAACACACTATGAGTCTTTCTGCCGC
The DNA here is from genome assembly GCA_964016875.1 of Fallopia convolvulus. Taxonomy (NCBI): domain Eukaryota; kingdom Viridiplantae; phylum Streptophyta; class Magnoliopsida; order Caryophyllales; family Polygonaceae; genus Fallopia; species Fallopia convolvulus. The sequence continues at coordinate 56,379,518 of OZ024720.1, read as the reverse complement.
AATGGGTTTAAGATCTCAGTAAGTATCTTTTACCTCCTCTGGACTGCATTGGGTCGTTTAATGTACTAAAGATCTTATCTCTGATATCTTGCTTGTTCAGCATAGTAATTGTTTTACAGAAGGTTCTTGTCAGTTTTTTTAGAATTTTACTTGGGGATCTAATCTTACCTTTTTCCTTGTATTGTCAGGTCAATGACTTTGTCTTTGTATTGGCTGAAGATCAGAAAAGGCTTGTTGCACACTTGGAAGATATGTATGAAGATTCACAAGGGAGCAAGATGGTTGTGGTACGATGGTTTCATAGAATTGATGAGGTTGATATTGATTTACCTCACAAATTTAGTGACAGGGAGATTTTCTTTTCTCTTTGTCTTCAAGATCTCAACATCGAGTGCATAGATGGACTAGCAATAGTTCTCAGTCCGCTGCATTTTGACAAGTATATGAATGAAGGTAGAGACTCTTGGGTCCATCCATTTGTGTGCCAGAGGCTCTTTGATGACTGTGATATCAAGCCCTTCGATATAACCCAGATTAAAGGTTATTGGACACAAGATTTGTTGCGTCGTATGTTCTCCACTTTAGGTACAAGGACTCTGGATAAATCTCATAGTCCTGATCATAATATGAATGTTAAAGAGCTTGACAACTCTCACCTCATATCTAGACCTAGAAAGAGACTCCGTCTTCTGAAAGACTCAAGAATTGATATGCAACATGGAATTAAAAGAGGCGCTGTGGACAATCCTTCTTTGTTAGATGGAAAAAGTAACATCTCGAGGGAAGGTACAAATGTTACAAAAAAGCTACTGTCTTCTCTCCCAGTTGGCTGTCAGGTTGAGGTGCTTTCTCAAGACAGTGGAATAAGAGGTTGCTGGTTTAGAGCATCTATTGTCAAGAAACACAAAGACAAAATCAAGGTTCGCTACCACGATGTTAAGGATGCAGATGATGAAATCAATCATCTTGAGGTAAGGGTTTGAAAATATTTACAAGTCTTCTGCCTTAATGATTTTTCCTGTTTTTAGAATTTACCCCTAATGTAAGTCCATGTTATCTGCTGCAGGAATGGGTATCATCTTCAAGGATTGCTGTTGATGATAATTTGGCTCTTAGAATCAATGGAAGGACGACTGTTCGACCCTTGCCTCAAACCCACAGCGGCAGAGTTTCATGGTCCTTTGATGTTGGGTCTCTTGTGGATGCTTGGTGGTATGATGGGTGGTGGGAAGGAATTTTGATCCACAGAGAAGCTGATGAAAGAGTGCGAGTTTATTTTCCGGGTATAAATTCAATTTTCATATCTTCTCCTGCTTTATGATTCCCATCTCATTTTGCATTTGGAGGTAAATTGAGAAAACTGATCTCTGACAATTCTGTGTGTTTGCAGGAGAGAAAAGAGATGCAGTTTTTTCTCTTGGGGAACTAAGGCACTCTCAAGAGTGGCTGGGTAACACTTGGAAGGATTTGCATGGAAGAGCAGATCTTGCCACTGCAATATTATCTGATCTAGACCACGGTGAGGGAAATAAAACTTATGACAACAAAACTGAAGAGGCATCAGCTGGCAATAGTATTCCGCAAGACAGTTTGTTGCACAAGATTGAAGCTTATTCCAGCAATTCACAATTGGACAACAGTGATAGAGAAACAGATAATTCAGCAGGGGTACAGGATCTCTCTAAAGATAAGTTTCTTGCTCAGTTGCAGTGGAAGTCCTCGAGAAAGAGAAGCCGCACTGGGCATTTTGTTGAGAAGCCACAACATAGTCAACTGAAGAAGAATATTAAAAAAGCAGTGATGCATAAAAGTAATCAAAGCTTCTTAGCACCATCCCCGGCAAAATTGTTGAAGGTTGATCACGAGAATTGCAAATACATGGGAGATTCTCTATTCAACTCTTCAGCTGCTCCACCTGTAAGAAGCTTAGTAATTATGTCTAGATAATTATTTTTTCTATCCTCAAGGATTAATGTGTTGGCTCACTAGTCTTAGTGACCTAAAAAGCTTCTTGCAGGCGGTTTTTGTCAACACCCTCTAATTATGACAAGTAGTTGAGCATTCTTGGTGGGTATAGGAGTTTTGTGTTGCTGTAGTTTCTAGTGTTAGGGCACACAATGTCTGTTCCAACAGCTTGATGCGTTTTTGTACATCCTCTAATAACATCTAATGTTATTCTTCTGCTGGGTTTTGTGCACATGTTGATGATTCCCTGATGCTAGTTGCTTTGCATTCGAGTGTTCTATTTTTAATTGCCAACGTGCTTAGAACTTTCTGCCCAAGTTGGGGTTAGTCTAAATTGAAACTTTTGACGTTTTGGTATGATGCGGCTGGAAGTCTGCTTTTGGAAATTTCATAATTGGCGACTGATTTGTTATCCTCACCTTTCTTTTCAATGCCTTTGTTGACTCATTTTGTACAAACGCGTTTCTTCTTTTGTCCAGTTGTAGCTAGTTGTGCCGTCCTTATCAGTGGTGCTTCTTTCTTTTTTGACTATCTTAGTTAATCGTTTGTGCTGCTGAAATACTGAGAAGCTTGAGCCTCTTGTGATGTTTGTAATTAGAAGCTTGAGAAAAGTGATGTTTTTACCCAAAGTAATTCGAACCCAGATGGTATGTTTGTTCATTTAACACTGGGCATAATATATTAAATAGAGAATTTATAGCCTTTTTTGATGTACTACACCAGTACACCTCATGTAATCACTATACAGGTGATCGTATTGCCAAAAAAATAAGATATTTAAGCATGCTGCTAGCTAGTAATGGGAGAGAAATGATTGAAGTGAAATGTGGGTGGGCCTCAATCTGCTTTTGAGAAGCATCTTTGTTTATCGCCATTCACGGCCAAGTTAAAAGTTGGGCCATTGTTTTTGTGTTGCCCACTATTCCACCACTTCAGTCTCCTGTCTCTCTCTCTTTTTTCTTTTTTGACGTTTTCCCAGCCTCTCTGTCATATAAAAAAAACAAGAAAGGATTGTGATTGTTCTTTCGGTTCAAGAATGGCTGTATTCTTGAAGTCCAATCGAATGGCTTGCATGTCCTTGTCAATGCCCTCAAACCAACATTGTGTGTGTGTTTATCTTGACAAAATGCCTTCTATTAGCACAACAAGCTCTACATCGCATTGATCCAGATCCAGACTAGGTGTGACAGACATCCTTTTGTTGAGTTTTCAGATTATGTCCCTCAATTCTTATGCCGTGGGCTGAAGCAAGTACATGACGTAGGCCTCTCCGTCAATTTCGGTGTGATGAATCTCAAAATGGATAAATAGACACTTGGGTGTGTGGAAATTTGCATTGAAACTGATCTGCCTAAAGTTTATGAAATGTGAACTTTTTTGTTCATTGACAGTTTGACACAAAGTGTTGTCATAACCTGCACTGCCCCAAATTAAATCTTGTGCATTTCCACCTGTTGATCCTTGCCTTATATCTTACCTTACATACCTTCATGAAATATCTCAGAGATATTGCACTTATCATTTTTTTTTAACATTGCTTGTCCAAGGAATCACATAAAATATGTACTTCAAGGGAATATAGTTTTTCCCAATTATGTGTTTTCTAAGACTACGATGGGCAAAGAGGGTGATGTTTCAGTTATGTGGCTACCCTGTCAATCTCTTCAATTTGCCTTCTCTTCTGACTTGGGTGTCAGGAAAATTTGCAAGACTTGAAAATGAATACTGTTTCCTGATCACTAATTTAGCTTTGAAGCCAGGAAAAAGAAGGGTCCTTGACAATTCTCAAATCCACATGGAGAAGGAATACCCAAGAATCAAACAACAGAAAACAAAATTCCCAAAAAAATTCCTTTCTCACAACCCCTTTTTTTTCAGCAGAATCGGATTCCATGGAATCTGCCAGAAGCCTAAGTTCCCTCTTGCATTCTTTTCAACCCTTCAAAACTCAACAAGCTAACCTTTCAATATTTTGGACCACAAAAATGATCTCAACTCACCCCCTGGAGAACGCAAAGGCAAGTTTTTTCAACTTCTGATGAGACCTTAATATGTTTCTTGCTGATTATTTTCTGATCTGAATCTTGTTAAATCCCTCAGTATTGCTGCATGATGATGAGGGTCTCAGTTGACTGCAAAGCATGTCAAATAAAGCTGAGGAGAATCCTCCTCAGCATGAAAGGTAAAAAAAGAAAGAAAGAAATCTCTCTAACACTCATAACTACATATATGAAATTTCTTATGGTAATTGTTGATGGTTGTGGCCTTCTTTTAAAGAGGTGGAAACACACATGATAGAGAGGCAATTCAGCCGGGTGAGCGTTTGTGGGCGGTTCAGGCCATCGGATGTGGCGGTTAAGGTTCAAAACGGCATGAATCGAAGAGTCGGGATTCTCGAGATTCAGGAGTTTGATGGATCCGGAGGACAGCCACCATATGGCTAGAGGGCCTAGAGGCACAATTTTAAGGCTTTATTTGCTCTTAGTGTGTGTGTGTGTATGATGTAGTTTGTTTAGAAATGATTTTTGTTTTTAATCTGTTGTGTTTTTGGGATTTTTAGGCAACAGTTGTGATTCATGTTGAAGTGTGAAGCTTCATTGTCAAATAAGTTGGCCAGATTTTGATTCTGGTTCGCCACTCGCCAGGGAGTTGGAATCTAAATGTCACTGTTAGTCGAAGCAGAAGAGTTTTATTTGTTTATTTATTCTCTCTTTGATTATCGTTTGGAAATTACATATATATGGTTGAAATTTGAAAGAGCTTAGCTCTCAAGTTATGAATTGTGCTAATGCTACCAGTCTACCATACTACTACGATTTCTCCCCCAGGAAATACAAAATGTGGCATTTATTAACGTGATCAAGATCGATCAATAAGGCGTAATACCTTATCGCAATTGATCAAACCATACATACACACGAGAGCCTTTTTTTTTAAAGAAAGGAATTAGGGAGGTCACTAATAGGTTAGTGACCGTTCTAGTGCATCTTAACGAATGAGGGTACAAAATCACAAATCAGCTGCAAGTGGAATGGAAGAGACACGTCGATAGGAGCCACCGATGTAGTCAGCCACAGAATTGCACTCACGGTAGATATGAGCAATATTCCAATCCTGGAACCGAGCCAACAAACAATGGATGTCCGCACGTAGCAATTCGATCTCCCACAGGCAGCGCCAGTGACCAAGAAGTGGCAAGAACGACCCTGACCAGCTGCAAATTATCGCCTTCAATCTGGATCCGGGAAATGTCACGTCAAATGGCCTCGAGAAGTCCCTGGCGCAAGACGATGATCTCAGATATCAGAATAGACTGTTGACCAATCAATCCTCCATCAAAATGGATGGGGGAGCCACCAGAGTCCCTAATGATGAACTCGAAGGAAGCCACACCATCTGTGTTTACTGCACCATCAAAATTCAATTTCACGTAATTTCTCTTGGGTTTTGTCCACTTAGCCGGTTTTCGCCTAGCGATATTACTCGCTTTGCGAATGCCAGAGCTTTGAGAATCAGAGGCTTCTACGAGATCTAAGCTTTAACCTGGTTACGGGTAAACTCGCTAATGTTATCGAGATTAATTAAGTTTGTTCCATTGTTGTTGTCAAAGGTTCTCTTATTTCTGGAGAACCAAAGGCTCACCAGGCATGCGTGAGGAGTTCAAATTCCTTTTTTGTTATCATTGTCCTAATTTCCTCCATGATCTGATGCGGTTTTTTTGTCATCCAATGATTCTTGGGCAATAGTCCACCGTAGTTTAGGTTTTATAGCATTAAGAGTCGCCCTCGTGAGTGGCTATGAGAGGAGGATGTGGAACGTGTCCTCCGCTTGGTTATTACGCGCGTCACAACCTTGAGGTACTGGAATATGGTTGGCGGCAAGCCTCATTTTGGTTGGAAGGCCATTACGGGCCACTTCCACAGGAAATTCTTAATCTTAGGAGGAATGTTGAGTTTTTTTATCCATTCTAGGTTGATTTTTGGTTCGCCTTTGGAATGATGGATCCATTGCATGGTCGAGTCGGTAGAGTACCAACCGTTTTTACTAGGTTTCCAGTACAGCCTATCCGAGATTTTATTACTGGGATTAATAATGTTGGATTTTTTTGGAGGTCCTCCTGGTTGACGACCTCCCTTAATTTTTCTATGTTCCATGAGTTGTCCTCTCGGAGATATTGTATGATTTTAAATTAAGAAAACAAGAAAAAAATTAAGATAAAAGGAAAGTAAAAGATATTGTAAATTAACTTAGTTGGTTTTGATTTTAAATTAAGAAATCGAAAATTAAAAATAAAAGATATTGTAAAATAAATTAGTTGGTTATGATTTTCATCGAAGTCTATCAGGGTAATTAAAAGGAATATCTCCTAGAATAATTAATATCATTTCTTGGGGAAAAAGCTATATTCCTATATATTATCTACCCTAAATAATTAAATAAAGAGTTATATAAAATAAATTCTAAAATAATTGGTCCAACAATTGCCTCCTGAAACGGTTGAGCGTGTCAACAGGTCGGGAGTTTGAGCTGTGTCTGATGTTTATCCTTGCGCTTGTATTCTTTTAGTCTCGTGTATGTCCTATCTTCTCTTGGTCGTTCGACGGGCCTGCATGTCGTTTAACACTCATGGAGGTGTCCCGCGACATAGTTGGTCGTTGGGCGGGCCTGCTTGGCGTTTAGCGCTCAAGGAGGTATCTCACGATATAGTTGGTCGTTGGACGGGCCTGCCTGGCATTTAGCGCTCATGGAGGTGTCCCGTGACATAGTTGATCGTTGGGTAGGCCTGCTTGGCGTGTAATGCTCAAGGAGGTGTCCTGCGGCATAGTTGGTCGCTGGACGGGCCTGCGAGGCGTTTAATGCTTAGGGAGGTGTCCCACAACATAGTTGATCGTTGTGCGGGCTTGCCTGGCGTTTAAATCTCAAGGAGGTGTCCCGCGACATAGTTGGTCATTAGACGGGCTTGTCTGGCGTTTAATGCTCAGGGAGGTGTCCCGCGACATAGATGGTCGCTCGGCGGGCCTACTTGGCGTTTAACACTCATGGAGGTGTTCCGCGACATAGTTTTGATTGTTGTTCTTCTTGGTAGACGATTCTTGCTTGCTCGTCAATTCCCATTTGATAGTTGATTCCCGTTTGATAGTCGATTCCCGTTTGATGTTGGTTTTTAGGGGCAAAATGGGCCAAACATAATTTATTGGAATCAAAGTGCTTTAATAACTAGAAAAAATAAAATATCCTAATGAAGGGGAGGCCTCATTAAAACTTTTTTGTGAGAAAACATGTAGGACAAAACCTGTCGATGAGGAAAGAGCATCATCCTTGTGGAAAATTAATGATGTAATCCTATATTGTACCAAAAGGGGCTTTTCGATTTGTGATGTGTTAATTTTCTCCTTTAAGCGTTATGCTGATGTTTCTCCTTTGATTGATGCTTGCTATAATTGTTGAAGGATGCTCTTCTCATGTAGTCAATGTTTTCTCGGTGTTCTCTAGGTTCTTTGTGCGTCGACCGTGGGAGCTTGACATGTTGATGAATGACGCGACGTCTCTTATGCTCGGGCGTGAGACTACGAGTCTAGGGCCGCTTCCCCCTTGAATTGCACCTGTCATTCTCCGTCTGATTCGATGTAATGTCCGATCACTTTTCTCGCATCGGTGCCTGTCGAGTGTCGTCCGATCTTGAGTTGGGTTGCTTCCTCTGCTTGTGCTTTCCTTGAACATGATAGTGCTCTCTCTCCGTTGTAGCTCTCCTGTCAATTGAGTAATCTTTGAGGGGGCGCTCACTTTGGAGTTCTGCTAGTGCAGTCTTTAGGTGGAGGATTTCTTCCCGAACTTGCTTCATCAAATTTTCTTGTTCATGACTCTCCACTTTTTCAACCTAAAATTCCTGCTTGATTTTCACCACCTTTTTCTTCAACCGAGTTGCTCCTACTAAGGCCTCATTCAGCTGTGCTTCTAGGTGGCGACAGTTTACCTTCACCCGCTCATTGTCATTTAGTCAAAGCATAAGAGTTTTATTTATTTGTTTGTTTATTTTCTCTTTGATTATCGTTTGGAAATTACATATAGTTGAAATTTGAAAGAGCTTGGCTCTCAAGTTATGAATTGTGCTAATGCTACCAGTCTACCCAGAGGCGGAGCGAGGGGAACGAAGGGGGGCGGCCGCCCCCTCTCTCGTGCTGTGAATTATATAATGTATATTAAAAGTTTCAAAATAAAGCAGTAAAGCTTCTTGGCCTAGTGGAGTAGTGGGAGATGTTATTCACCCTCCTTTTAGGAAGACCGGTGCTCGACTCCTGCGGGCTCCAATCTTCCATCTCTTTTGTTTTACTCGTTTTGCCCACAGCCCAGTAATTACTACATTTTCGTTTGTTTGTTTTCAAACACAAAAAAAAACAAATTAAACTAGCTAGATTGTATTATGATTTATGATGAGTAATTTTAAAATATTAATAATTTTGACTTATTATTAAAATATAATTACTACATTGAAAAAAAAAAGTAACTAATTATTGGTTTAATAATTAATAATTAATTTTAGGTTATTTTTTATATATTTTTTCTATTAGAATATTGATGAAATTTTTTACATAGTTAATTTATTTTTTATTTACTTTATTTAAGTATACTGTTAATTACTATAACTATTATATATATTTATTTTAATATTTAATATTTAAATAATAATATATTATCCTATTTGTCAATCATCATAACCGACTCCGTCCCTCCTTTCAATTTGTTCTGACTCCGTCACTAAGTCTACCATGCTACTACATCTCCCCCCAGGAAATACAAAATGTGGCATTTATTAACGAGATCAAGATCGATCAACAAGGCGTAATTCCTTGTCGCAATTGATCAAACTATACGCATGAGAGCCTCTACCGATAGGCATATAAACTTCGATCTGTATTTTTTTTTAAATGACTATTTTTGTAGGGAATACAAAAATATTTAAGACTTTGATTTTAAAAATATGAATTAGTTTTTTTTATAAAGGAAAGCATAATTAATGCAAACCTCAATAGTATGTTTTTAAAAGGAAAGCAATTAGGGGTGTGTTTTTTGGTGAAAAGTTATTTTTTGTTTTCGAAAATGTACAAAATAGAAGTGTCATATTAAACAGAACCCACTAAAAATAAAAAAAAGCTTAATCTACTATATATATATATAAAAGCAATAAGGTTTGGAGCCTTCTCATTACGCCACCTAGGATTTCGCCACATGTCGATCCTATATTAAGCCACCTCATATTTTTACACATGTCATTTTCTTATAATTTAGATGTCTTTATAAATATTTCATGTCATAATCCACATGTCAAAAATTTTCCATGTCACTCATATATTATGTACACATAATATTGTAACATAATCTACAAATCACAATCAATTTAATTTTTTTATATTGGACTACAATAATGTTTTTTTTGAAATTTAGTTACATTTTCAACAAATTTACAATTAAAATATTTATTACCATATCTTTATGATCCTAACAACTCTCCAATATAATCTACCAAAAAAACTCATATAAATATATACCGAGATCTTATTCTATAAAATTTTTAAACTACAAAATTAATAATAGATTGTTAATGATCCATATATAAGATATGATCATATATGTAAGTACAAAACTAATATATTGAACAAAAAAAATTAACAGTTAACCTATTTTCTAGCAAAATAAAAACTGGTTTGTAAAAATTAATTTCCATGAAATTGACATAAACATATTTTTTATGTATTTTATAGGATAAGCTTTTAACATATCTTTATGATCCTAAAACTCTCCAATATAACATAAAAAAACTCACATAAAAATAGATCGAGATCTTATGCTATAATATTTTTAAATTACAAAATTAATAATAATTTGTTATTGATCCATATGACCATATGTACATAACGAATAAATTGAATAAAAAATTTAACAATTAACATATATTTTAAAAAAAAGAATTAGAATAGATATGTCTATAGATAATCTTAACATATTTTCGACAATCTTATCATTGTTTTGACTTTTCCAATATGAGTTACAGTATTAAAAAAATGAATCATAATAAATATATAGAAAAAATGAGTTACGGTTTTACAATGTATGTACAAATCAAGTCAATTTTTTTTTTGTTAATCTATATTTTTTTCCCATTATGATATTTAGATAGGATTGGACCTTTTTGTTGCCAAATCTTTAAATTTCAATTATGATATATCTTTGAATTTTCAATTTTGATTTTTTTTATAATTTACATACAAATCTAGCTAAATACAATTGTTATTTTCAATTACAATTTTCCGGTAATGTTTTTTTGATAATATACGTACATGTCAAGTCAATTTTGTTTGCTAATCCAAATTAAATGTCCCATTATTTTCATTTTTGCTATCAAAATCTTTAATTTAGAATTATGTTTTTTTTACAATTTATAAATCATCGATTCACAATTATTATTTATATTATATTTTTATTTATTAATATCTTTTTTATAATATGTCCAAAAAATATCGAATCATAGTCGTGCAGGGCACGACGGGAACAACTAGTTTTTTTTCTTCAAATTTACACATCACTCCTTTCTCCAAAACACACATTATCGATCTCTCCTCTTCCCTTTCTAAAGAACTACTTTGGGAAAACCGCAACCACATTCTTGTGAAATCTATAGCCAATTTCCAACCGTCTGTAATCCTAATGAGATTTAAATTTAACGTTTTCCAAGATGCAAGATTAATTTAAATTTTAAACTTATTGAATGTCTCTAATTTGGGTTAAAGTTTCGAAATTTAAGGGTTATGGGTTTGAAAGATTGATGCAAAATTGAAAAAATTGATTGAATTATGCATACATAGTAAATTGTTTGATTTTGTGTTTTTTGGGATCTATTTATAGACCAGAATTGGATTGCAATGAACTTGGGGGTTCAGATATAGGGTTTGTGGGTCAAATTGGAGGTAAAGGAGGAAGATAGTGGCCAACATAAGGTGGAGGATGTTGGCCGACGTTAGGGAGGACGAAGGCGGCGGAAATCGTGGTTGAGGACGGTGACCGACGTTGGGGAGGATGACGGTAGCAAGCCATGGGAGGACTATGAAGGAGAACGTACAAGAGAAGGGAGATGGGTATGGGTTTTAGAGTGAGGACTAATTTGTAAATATTTAAATGTAGTGTTCAATTATTAGTATTAGTGGGTTATCTATAATAGTTATGAAATAGAAAGAGATGTATGGATTTGAAGAGTGTTAAAATTAGTTTTGGGGTGAAAAATTATTTTTGGGAACAAATGAAACACACCCTAGAACTAATGCAAAGGAAAATCTGGTTAGACGGACTTTTTTTGCGGATTTCTAGAAGTACCCCACTCGTAATTTTTTTTTGTAAAAGTACCATCTAATCTACCAAATTGCAAAACATGTTTTTGGGCATTTTGTAATATATTTTTCTTTATTTTATGTTTTTGTTTAATTCAAAAATTATGAAAAAACTTTAATTATGTAAAATTAAAACCTTAATGAAAGTCTGGAAATTAAAATAAAAAAAAATAAAAATGAATAAAATAAAAAATACAAGATATTGTATGATTTAAAATTAAGAAAACAAGAAAACAAAAAAATAAGATAAAAGGAAAGTAAAAGATATGGTAAAATAACTTAGTTGATTTTGATTTTAAATTAAGAAAACAAAAAAGGAAAGTAAAAGATATTGTAAAATAAATTATTTGGAGTTTTGCTATTGTAGTCTTTTTTTTATAATAATAGGAGGGTATTATCCCGTTTTATTCATAATAATAGTGAGTTTACATATGTTCACTCATTCATACATCAGCTTCCATAGTGCTATTGCAGTCTTTAGGTGGAGGATTTTTTCATGGACTTGCTTCATCACATTTTCTTGTTCCTGACGCTCCACTTTTTTAACATCAAATTCTTGCTTGATTTTCACCACTTCATTCTTCGATCGAATTGCTCCTACTAAAGCCTCATTTAGTCGTGCTTCTAGGTGGTGACAATCTACCTTATCCCGCTCATTGTCATTTAGGGATTTGATTAGAGCCCAGACCAATTCTCGATTGTAGTCGTCCCGATCTTCTTTGTGTACGTGTTGTGTCTCTCTCACTATTTTAGACGATTCCAACAGTTGCTGATCATGAGGTGGTTTTCTTTTTCAGAGTTTGTGAATTTGTAATCCTTGTCAACCTCCTCGTCTTGCTTGTTCGCCAAGTTGGCTCCTTTGTCTCCCTTTTTGGACGTGGAGTGCTCTTTTTGAACGATCCTGATCCTCTTTCTATGGGAACTCAACGGTACTTCTAATCTTGTTACCTGCCCAAGTAAGGTGAGCACAACGTCGGGATTTTATTGTTGTATGAACTCCCGTCATTCCTTGATGAGCTCTCTCTTCGTCTTTCCACGCCTTTCGTATTGTGCAATCACGAGAGGACCTTGCCCTTTTTCTGAATATCCGCTGCTTTGCTAACGCGGGTAGCATCGAATTTGCCTTTCCTTATGACCGACTCTGAATCTTTGTCCTCTAATGTCGATGCCCTATGCGTTTCCTTTCCGACGGTCTTTTTCTCTGCTTTTGCTTGAGATTGTGAATCTTCGGATCACCTTGGTCTTTTTGGGGGTCTGCCTTGGTTTTGCTCTATGTTGGTTTTACCGGTTTTGTGCTTCTTGTAGTGTCTTGATCGTCGACATCGTTACTCAACGACGATTGACTCCGTTCCTTGACTAGATCCGATGTGGAATTTGGTCATGTTCTTCCTTTGAGTCGTATTGCCTTCCGTCGGAAGAGATGAATATCGACATTGTGAGTGGTCCATTGATGACATTGGTCTTTGCGATCGATGACGGGGGGTCATCAGCTTAGCACGGTGGCTTCGCGTTTGAAGATGCTTGGCGATCGCGGTAGCGAGCGATGACTGACGGTCTACTTGACAATCATGGTAGACGAGCGAATTGATTGACGATCACAGTGAGCATGCGACGACTTCTCCTCGTTGTGACGAACGGGAGTGCTGGTGATTGCGGCAACGATCGCGGTTCTTCACAAATGGTGGCTCGTGACGGCGACTCATCAGCGTTCGCGGCTTGTCGTGCTCACGGGTGTTCACGACAACAGTTCACGTGGTGTCTTCTCGTGGGGCGCGACTCGGGGTGGTGATCCGACGGTGTGGTGCGGTTGCATCATTGGCCACCTCTCGATGGTTGTAAGCGGTTTGTTCGTGCTTCCCACAAACAAAACCAATTGTGGTACCAAAAATTGTTCGAGAGATTTGGTACTAGGGTTTCCTGAAAGCGGAGTGAATTACCTCTTTATTTATGGGAGCCCCCCTTTAAATAGGGTTTACAAGAATTATCCCCTAGGATAATTAATATCCTTTCTTGGAGAAAAAACTATCTTCCTAGATATTATCTACCCTAAATAATTAAATATAAGAGTATGCGCATGTGCGCATGGCTTAGCTGGTTGAGCCTCTTGCCCATGTGCAAGAGGTATCAGTAGGGGTGTTCACGGGTCGGGTCGGGTCGACCCACAAATTTTTTTGCCTTTGACCCGCGACTCGACCCCGTGGGTCGCAGGTCTAACGGGTCAACCTGCTTGACCCGTTTGACTAAGTCAATCGGGTCAAAACTAATTTTTTTACCAAACAAATTAATTTTTAACCTAAAATAATTAATTTTTAACCTAAAATAATTAATTTTTAACCTAAAAACATGTATTTTTTTAAAAAAAACCGTCGGGTTTGCGGGTCGACCCGTAAATCCATCGATTTTGTTATTAAAAAATAGTTTATACATTAATAAAATTATAAAAAAAATATTTTTAAAAATATTGCGGGTCGCGGGTTTCCTATCACAATCTAAGCTATCTTCCACGTAAGATTTTACCATGTGCCACCTAGGATTTTTCATAAATGTCATTCTCAGAATTTATATATATTGAAAAGATTCTATCTAACATAAAATAAACTATAGTATATATTAGGATAGATTCTGAGTATATAATTTATTATCGGTCAGTTGATTACATTATCTTTATCTATATATCTATTTCTATAAAAGTTTTCTTAAATCAAATTATGATAAAAAATAAAAAAGTTACAAGATGATAAAAATTACATTATCTATGTCTTTTTACCCATTTATGATGTAAAAGATTTTTTAAAAATTAAATTTTGGTTAAAAAATATGTCTATAACTATATATTAAAGTTGTATCTTTTTGAGCCACTACATTAACTTTGGCCCAACTTTATTCTTAAAATTTCGACTTTTATTTATATTACTTTATCTTTTTCAAATAATTTTCTCTCTATTTATTTATAAAAATTCGAAATTTAATTGATTCTAAAAATAAAAAACTATAGCATGTAAGTATAAATTTTTTATTTTTATGTATCATTATATTAAAATAAATATGCCCATACTTAATCCAAGTAATAGTCGTGCACGACACGACGAGTATAACTAGAAGTATTTTTATCTATCATTTTAGGGTATAGGTTAAGAGCCTTAAAATAGAAGTATTTTGTTGAGTTTTATTAATTTTGGTTTAAATAATTTTTTCAATAAGGGTTCATTAATTTCTTTTTAGGGTTTTAGTTTCTAAAAATAGCAAGCTTAAAACCGTAGTTACGTTGGCAAATTCTTAATTTTTCCATGTTTGTAGCAACCAAATCTTAGAATTCTAACTAATTATCATATTAAATTATCGATTTTTCTAAGGGCATAGGTTATAAGCTCCTACAAATATAAGGTGAGGCTAGATAAAAAAATATTATATATTTACATAAATAAAATAAAAAGAAAATTAAGAAAAATGTCATGTAATTTTTTTATATCAAAATTCAAGTTAAGCAAGTATTCATCAAGATTTGTAATTTTTTTTATCAAACTTTCATTTAAGAAAAAAATCTTTAATATAAATGCATAAAAAGATAAAGAAAAACTAATTTTATTAATTTAAATTCAAATTCAAATTTTTTTTGACATTTACAAATAATCTTAGTCATCAACATAAAATTATATCTTTTTTCTCAAAATAAAAATCTACCAACATAATAAAATTTATTATTTAAAATTATATCATTATATAGATATAAATTTTATACTTGGAGCTCAAGCCTTGTTAAAAGAAAAAAAATATTAAGACCCTAAATCTTGTTAAGTGTTGGATCGTAACTAGTTAGCGAGAGCTTGGGAACTGGCTGTTAAGCTGTTCCCAAGGCAACGGAGGAAACAATATCGCAAGTATTAAAAGGCAGAAAGAACACAGTTCCCTTATAGAGGAACCCCACGACAACCAACTAGTTGTGTGGGTAAACCTCTACCTCCGTTTGGAGGATTTTGAATGGCTTACTTATTTTATTGCTTGTTCCTTAGTTACATACATCCAGATTCAAACTTCTCTGTTCCTACGAGTTCTTCCTAACTCTAGCAACACTAATGAAGCTTCTCAACTGAGTTCCTAAGCGAACAACTCTACTAAAACAAGAAAGTCAAACCTTACACCTTGACACTTCAGTTCCTTTGCTCTTGAGAACTTTAGCTTCACCGTCGTCGAGATCGGACACTCGTCGCCGAGGACTTCTCTTCTTCTTTCTTTCTTTCTCTGGGAGTATATGTGAGTTTTAGGAGAAGTGCTTAAACCTAGCACTATTCATTTAGCTTTATACTCGGTTGTACTTGGGCTTCAATCGTATCTTTCGTGTTGTCCGAAATGCCCTTTGCTTGCAACCCAAGTGTACAATCTTCACATGTGACTTCGATTTGAACTAGGTCAACTTCTTGAATCAATCGGACCATTGGATCGCTTGTGACAGTCTGTTCATCAGACTGTTACTTCATTCTGTCCAAGACAAGATCCTGCGATTTGCGCTGAGCGGTTGATAGCTCGCATATAGGAGTAGTTTAGATGCATGTTTTATATATGTTTTGGTTAGGTTTTGGTTAGTTTTTATGTAGTTTTTAGGTTTTTGTGTTGTCGGGTATTATGCGCTGGTTTGCTCGGTTTTACAGGTTTTTAGGTTCAGGAGCAACAGCGGGGCGAGTGCAGATGGAACATGGTGGTGATGGACGATATGGACGAGGCTAAGGAAGCTAGGATGCATTAGGATGAAGAGCCAAGGCAAGGAAGACCGAGCCAAGAAGAAGAACAATTGCGCTGGATCGAAGCCGCGTAGCTCGACGCGCAATGCCATCTGAGAAGCAATTGCGCGGGGTGTGAATTGCGCGGTCGCGCAATATGGTGCCAAACCGCGCAATCCGGCGTTTCTCACGGACGATGGACTTGGGCCGAGATTTGGTTTTTGGGCTTTGGTGTTGATCTTTTGGGCTTGTATTTTGGCCGAGATGTGTGTTTAAGATATAGTTTGAGGGATATTTTTAGAGACATATAAATACTTTATGTTAGATTATTTTTAGAGAACTTTTTGTCATACTTTTGGAGGCTAGGGTTTTCTCTCAAGGAAGAACCTTTGAACCTTTGTAAGTTTGATTTCAATTTCAATTATGCATTGCTAATTTCCTTTGTGTTTGACTAATCATTGAAGTCATGATTTGTGTATGATTGTGAGGTTTAATTGATTCTTAACGAACTTGAGTAGAAATTATTCCTTGTGCTTAATTGAATCTAAATTAGGGTTTTATTAGATTGATCACCTAATAGAATTTCTAGTTAAAACTGAATCTGATTAATTACCGGTTGGAGTTAATCTGATCAAGAGTAGACTTTAATTAATTTAGTACCGGTTGGACAAGTTGATTAAAGTAGGGAATAAATTCACAAGTCACTTAGATGTCTGGTTGCTCTAGGTGTTTGTTTCTATTGATAACTTGAATCTTCATGCTGTTATTTAATTGAATCTAGAAGGTCTTCTAGGTTATTAGATAATTAGGGTTGTTAGAACTGGTTGGTCTATCAACTAAATCTGAAGTTTGGGTTTTAGTCCTTAGTAGGATCATTATCCACAATAGATTATTCAAGTGAGAAGAGAACCAAGAGAATCGATGATCAATAAAGCAATATCATGATGGATCTAATTAGTTGAACACGCTTGTCTCTTAATTGATTAAAACCATCTTTTGCATTCTTAGTTAGTTTCTATTTTGCATAGTAGTTTAGAATTTACAATCAAAAACCCCCATATTAGTTACTTGGCACTTAAGTAATAACATTCATACACGAGTCTCTGTGGGATCGACCCTTGCTTACCATTCTACTCAGATTGGTTAAGTTAGGATTCTTTGATAGGTAAACGACTGAAAAATACCTCATCAAATTTGGCGCCGTTGCCGGGGACTCGTCGCTATTTGTGTTTATTACTTTTGTGCTGTTTTGGGTGTGAACCTGTTATATGGTTCATACCCGTGCTACTAACTCATCTCCTCTGTTATTTGATCCAGATATTGACAGGACACTCTTCAAGCTAAGGAAGGAAATCTGGAATCACTTTCAGGCCTTACCGTTCTTTCTTGAAGAATCTGACTCTGACTCTGAATCTGCTGAATATTCTGAGATGGGTGACCAAACTCTGAGACAGTTGACCGCACCAAATCTGACACAACAGCCATTGGCGGTGCAATTCCCTGCTCTCGGTGAGGGAGTCAAGTTTGAGCTGAAATCCGGGTTGATCCACCTTTTGCCTTCATTCCATGGGCATAGTGGTGAAGACCCCAACAAACATCTTTCTGAATTTCATGTTGTGTGCTCAAGCATGAAGCCTGCTGATGTAACTCATGACCAGATCGCGCTGAGAGCCTTTCCTTTTTCTCTCAAGGATCAGGCTAAAGACTGGTTTTACTACTTGGCTCCGGGAAGTATTGATACATGGGCTAAGATGAAGGAAGCTTTTCTGGAGAAGTACTTCCCTGCTACAAGGCTCAACGATCTGAAAAAGCGAATCAGTAATATTGAACAAGAAGCGAATGAGTCCTTGTACGAGTATTATGAGAGGTTCAAGAGGTTGGTAGCCAGCTGCCCCTTCCATGGCTATACTGATCAAGACCTGATTCTATATCTTTTTAATGGTCTCTTGGATGATGAGAGACGAATGGTCAATGCAGCTTGCCAAGGTCACATTCTCAACAAAACTCCTGCTGTTGCGTTTGAATTGTTTACACAACTGTCTGAGGGCACAAGACAGTTCAGAAAAGAAACTAGCTCAAGAGCTGCAAATTCAGTGGTGGATAATACAAGAATTCAAGATGAAGTCATTGAATTGAAAATGATGATGAAGCAGCTATTGCAGCAGGGTGGTAGACAGCAGGTGAAATCTTGTGAAATCTGCTATAATAACATGCATCCCACTGATGCTTGCCCTACACTCCAAGATCAAAAAGCTGAGGTGAATGCAGTGGGAGGATATGGACCACCTAGGCCGAGGTATGACCCCTTCTCCAACACCTACAACCCAGGCTGGAGGGATCATCCTAATCTGAGGTATGGCAATCCAAGCAATCAGTAGTTCAACAATCAAGGTGGCCAAGCTCAATTCAGACCACCTTTCCAATCTCAAGCTCAAGGAGGAAATCAGAATGATATGTCTACTCACCAGATGATCAGAAGTCTGACTCAGACAGTTTCGACAAGACATGGTTCGCTATCTCAGCTCCAACAGGAAACCAAGTCCAGTATAAAGAATTTGGAAAATCAAGTCAGTCAGATTGCTGAGGCAGTGAGCAAACTGGAAGCCAGAGATTCAAGTAAGCTACCGTCCCAGACAAAGCTTAACCCGAGGGCAAATGTCAGTTTTGTCTCTATTTATGATGGTTCGAAGGCGGGGCAAGTATATCAGTTGAGCAAGGCTGAAGAATCAACTAAACAGAGCGAGAGGCAATTGCGCGGCTTGGCTGCTGAAAGCGCGCCCGCGCAATGTGCTCCCAGTTGGGATTGCGCGGGGTCGAGGGGAAAAGCGTGGTCGCGCAATCTGGCGCGACGCCGCGCAATCTGGGCGATCTGAAAGACAACTCTGAACCCCTTCTGAAAGCCTACGTGCCTGTTCCACCATTCCCAGAGGCCTTGAAAGAAACCCGGAAATTGAAGAATGACAAAGAGTTGTTCGAAGTTTTCAGTACATGCAAAGTTAATGTCCCGCTACTGAATCTAATCAAGAGTGTACCTCGGTATGCTAAGTTTTTGAAAGAGTTGTGTACTCTAAAAAGGGGACAGAGGGAGAAAAGTCAGAAGCAAGTCAAAGAAAAAGAACATGTGTGTGCTGTGTTTCAGAAACGTTTGCCCGAGATGTGCAGTGACCCTGGCATGTTCACTATCCCTTGCACTATTGGAAGCATCAAAGTGAATGAAGCTTTAATTGATTTGGGTGCATCTGTCAATGTAATCTCTTCATCCCTATATGAGAAACTTGGTATGGGACCATTAAAAGAAACTCGGACCATAGTAGAGCTGGTTGATCATTCCACTGTAAGGCCTAAAGGAAAACTTGAAGATGTGTGGGTTACGGTGGACTGCTTGAAGTTTCCGGCCGACTTTCTAGTGATGGACATGGGATCGGGAGTTGGAAAGATTTCAATGTTGCTCGGACGACCATTTTTGAAAACTGCGAACACAAGGATCGACATACCGCAGGGCACACTGAAGATGGGATTCGACGGGAAGGAGATCGAATTCTACAGCTCGTATCCTTCTTAATATCCTTTTTACGTCAAGCTAAAGACGTTAAACAAGCGCTTCTTGGGAGGCAACCCATGTTTTAGGATAGTTGTGCTTTGATTTTTGCTTTCTGTTTTTACAAATTTTGTTTTTAATATTTAGTGTAGGTAGAAATAATCCTCAAATTTTAGATAAACTCGGGCCAGCCATGAAGTACAGAAATACTCGGAAAAGGGACAAACATTGCGTGGCCAAGCAATCTGTAACCAAGCCGAGCAATGCCAACTCAGTTGGGATTGCGCGGCTTGGCTTGCTAAATGCGCGGCCGCGCAATCCACAGCCCCAAAGCCGCGCAATCCCAACTGGGAGGCAATAGCGCGGCTTCGCAATTGCGCGGCCGCGCAATCAAGCGCTAAGCCGCGCAATCGGCAATTTTTTCGGGTTATATTCTAAATTACACCCGAGCGAGACCCTTCACCCTCTACTTCGCCGAGCCCCTTTCTTCAACCCCTCCATCCTCCATTGAAGCTCAAGCTCTCAAGCTCTCAAGTTGGGATTTCAACCACAAATCGAGCCAACAACATCAAAATCAACAAGGATTCAAGTAAGGGTCTCAAATCTCCATTCAAATTCGGTTTTTATTTAGTAAAATCTAGATCTAGGTTTCATTAGAAAAACCCGAATTTAACCCCTTTAGGCTCAGATTTAGGCTTAAGTTCTTCACAAAAGTTTGTTTATTGCATAATTCTAGCATAGATTCGTGTTTTATTTAAGCTTTTTGCATAAATCCGAAATCCACCCATAATTTGATTAAAATTTGATTAAATTGTTCTAGGTAGTGGGGGAAGTGAGTGTTTGAGCGATTATTTGTGAAATATTGTTGTGGTTGTCCTTGTCGGGACAACAAAAATTGTGTTTGCTTGTCCGTTGTGGTGTTGTGCAAGTTTTCTGTAAAATTTTTGGTATCCATGGCTCCTAAACGAAGTAGGAGAGATACTGCATCATCATCCCGAGCCGCTTATGCTCCCCCTGCTGTGGTGGGAGAAAGGACTCAAGAAAGTTTTGGGATCAGTTTGGCAAAGAACAATCATGTGATCAAATTTGAGCTTCTGAAGGATAGGAAATGGGCATCAACCAGGTTTATTGATTGGACTCTGATGAATGATCTTGGGATTGCTCATCTGTTGAATGAGATGGCAGCGCATTTACGCATGGGCGAGTTTTTACAGCTGTGTGAACCAACTTACAAGAGGTTAACACTTGAGTTTCTAAGTAGCTTGTCCATCGATCTCAGAAAAGAAGGGGAAATTAAGTTTTGGCTCGGAGGTATAAGGAGGAAGATGACTTTGAAACAGGTCAATGATGCGTTTGGATTCCTGCATATCTATGACAATGATGTGGTGCTTACTGAAACTGAAGCTACATGGGCTGATAAACATTTCTGGAGAGCCATAACAGGGAGACGAACCTATAACCCGACCCAAGAAAAGGCTTCTCCCATCACTCATCCCGCCATCAAAGTTTTTCAACGGTTTATTTCTGGTAGCATGAATGGACGGGGTGAGGGTGGAAACAATTGCCCAAAGAAAGATGTGGCTGTATTGACGGCTTTGTTGAAAAGAAAAAGAATGCAGATGGGTGCTATGTTGATGAATCATATGTACCATGTTTCAAACAAGGGTGGAGGAGCTATCTGTATTGGTGGGATTGTAACCCATCTGGCCAAGCACTTTGGCGTTGATCTGAGCAGGTTACAAGTTGATATCCCACCGGTGGCAATCAACTTCACTATGCTGAAGAAGATGGGGGTCTTATATTTCTACAGGAACTACTATTGGGTGCTTGGAGATTCTAGGCGAGCAATGAAGCTTCCTGATGGAAGCCGAGTCAAGATTGGAGATAGCCCAGCTAACTGGTACATTGAACCCCAGGATGACGATTTGGATGTGATTACAGTTAGGGGTCCAGTTAGGGGTAAAAACAAGGCCCCAATCATTGTTGGGGAGTCTGAAGAGGAGGACATGGATGAAGATTTCACTATGGCTGAGGAAGAAGAAGAAGAGGAAGAGGAAGAGTCCGCTGAGGCTGAAGACACAGAGGAGGAGGATGAGTTTGAGGAGGAGACCCAGCAGCAACACTTTGACCCATCTATACCAGCTGGAGGTGATACACATTACAACCAGATGATGGAGATGATGCGACATATGCAGTTGGAGAACACGCAGCGCTACAACAGTATGACGTCTCACATCGATCAGGGTTTTCAGGACATGCGTGGTTATGTGGATCAGAGGTTCACATCTTATCAGACTCATCAGGATTAGCAGATTGCTGTATTTCAGGCCCGCCAGGATGAGCAGTTCAGACTGCTCAACACTAGATTGGATGGCTGGAGTTCAGCGGGCTATCCTCCTCATTAGTCTTATCCGCAGTACGCTTTTCCAGATCCACCGTATCCTCAGTTCCCACCATATCAGCCACCACCAGCTCAGCAGATCCCACCATACTATCCACCGCAACCAGAGGTTCATCCGGAGTATCAGCCACCACCACCACAGGATTTTCCGCCCTATTACCCGGACAACTAGGTTCTGTGAGTTTTTCTCTTTCCTTACCTTTTTACTATACTTTGGGGACAAAGTATGTTTTAAGCATGGGGGAAGGGAATTACTTGTTTGCATTGCATATAGTTGCATTAGATTAGGTCATATTTAAATTTCTGCATGCACTGATTAAAATCCTGAAAAATAAAAAAAAAATTAGAAAAAATTAGAAAAAATACAAAAATATGGCATTTAGGTTCTTATTTCCCCATTGTTTGATACCTCTTGTGTTTCTAAGTTAAGTATAAGTTCTAACCCATGATTTGCATGATTTACTGAAGTGGATATGATATAAGCATGATCATTGATTAAATGACTTGATTATAGGATGGAGCATGTATTTAGCTTGAGTTTTAGATTCATTCTGAAGTTCTAGACAAAACAATTAGCCTTGTGAGATTTGATTTTGGCCTTTCATGATAATATTGTTCTCTACATGTTTGAGTGTATCACCATGATTATCTAGCTCTAGAACTTGCGTTAATACTCTATTTTGAGGGTGCTTTATATGATTGAATGCATGACATTAAAGTGATTGAGGCAATGTTTCTTATTAGCCTATTATTTCCCTTCCTACCCTACAAGATCCATGTTTTTGACACCCCACTTATTTGAGCCTTAAGCCTATTTTTATTTGCTCCACAAAATGATCCATAGCCGAATAAGCTTGACCCATAATCCGGGATTTAGGACTTTAGGTTTTGGTTGTATTTTGTGAGTTATGTAAGTATGGAGGATGTGGAGAAAAAGGTAGAAAAAGAGGAAATAAACTCTTGTGTTCAAAGTTGAAAAAAAATGAAGATGAAGTATGTTGCAAAATAAGCAAAAGAAAAAGTGCTTAAATGTTATTAGTCTTCATTAGCAAAGCAAGAAAGAGTTGGAAAAAGAAAAAAAAAAGAAGCAAAGTGTTTTAAATGTAAATGTAATGAAGTTGGTAGAAAGAAGTTGGAGGAAGTTGAGAAGAAAGTGTTGAGTTGGGTTTAGGATTAGTTCTTTATCCCGGATTTAGCACCACATGCCAAATGTTATCCCTTCCAAATTTCTCTTTACCTTGGCCCCATTACAAGCCGGAAAAAGACCTCATGATTTTTGTTATGTATCTGATCCCCAGCGGTGGAGATTTAGAACTCTGATGCAAGCATATGGTAGTCTAGTTTTCATTGGTTGATTTTGAGTGAAACACATACCCTTTATACACTTGAGTGTTGAGTGCAAAACACAATTTCCTTGGTGAGGTCTAGGATGAATGAATGGTCTTTACTTTTTGCTAGTTATAATGCATGCTGAGAAGTCTTGGTTGAGTTTTTAATTACATGTGAAATGTTTGTTTGACTTGAGATGGATGTAAGATTGCATTTCTATGGTGTGATTGGATTTATGTCTTGCTTGAGGACAAGCAAGGGTTAAGCATGGGGGAATTTGATAGCTCGCATATAGGAGTAGTTTAGATGCATGTTTTATATATGTTTTGGTTAGGTTTTGGTTAGTTTTTATGTAGTTTTTAGGTTTTTGTGTTATCGGGTATTATGCGCTGGTTTGCTCGGTTTTACAGGTTTTTAGGTTCAGGAGCAACAGCGGGGCGAGTGCAGATGGAACATGGTGGTGATGGACGATATGGACGAGGCTAAGGAAGCTAGTATGCATTAGGATGAAGAGCCAAGGCAAGGAAGACCGAGCCAAGAAGAAGAACAATTGCGCTGGATCGAAGCCGCGTAGCTCGCCGCGCAATGCCATCTGAGAAGCAATTGCGCGGGGTGTGAATTGCGCGGCCGCGCAATATGGTGCCAAGCCGCGCAATCCGGCGTTTCTCACGGACGATGGACTTGGGCCGAGATTTGGTTTTTGGGCTTTGGTGTTGATCTTTTGGGCTTGTATTTTGGCCGAGATGTGTGTTTAAGATATAGTTTGAGGGATATTTTTAGAGACATATAAATACTTTATGTTAGATTATTTTTAGAGAACTTTTTGTCATACTTTTGGAGGCTAGGGTTTTCTCTCAAGGAAGAACCTTTGAACCTTTGTAAGTTTGATTTCAATTTCAATTATGCATTGCTAATTTCCTTTGTGTTTGACTAATCATTGAAGTCATGATTTGTGTATGATTGTGAGGTTTAATTGATTCTTAACGAACTTGAGTAGAAATTATTCCCTGTGCTTAATTGAATCTAAATTAGGGTTTTATTAGATTGATCACCTAATAGAATTTCTAGTTAAAACTGAATCTGATTAATTACCGGTTGGAGTTAATCTGATTAAGAGTAGACTTTAATTAATTTAGTACCGGTTGGACAAGTTGATTAAAGTAGGGAATAAATTCACAAGTCACTTAGATGTCTGGTTGCTCTAGGTGTTTGTTTCTATTGATAACTTGAATCTTCATGCTGTTATTTAATTGAATCTAGAAGGTCTTCTAGGTTATTAGATAATTAGGGTTGTTAGAACTGGTTGGTCTATCAACTAAATCTGAAGTTTGGGTTTTAGTCCTTAGTAGGATCATTATCCACAATAGATTATTCAAGTGAGAAGAGAATCAAGAGAATCGATGATCAATAAAGCAATATCATGATAGATCTAATTAGTTGAACACGCTTGTCTCTTAATTGATTAAAACCATCTTTTGCATTCTTAGTTAGTTTCTATTTTGCATAGTAGTTTATAATTTACAATCAAAAACCCCCATATTAGTTACTTGGCACTTAAGTAATAACATTCATACACGAGTCTCTGTGGGATCGACCATTGCTTACCATTCTACTCAGATTGGTTAAGTTAGGATTATTTGATAGGTAAACGACTGAAAAATACCTCATCAGCAGTCTTTGGCTTCACATGTGAGTTCCCATGTGATGGAAACTGTCTTCTTCAGAGTTCCTTTGAGAAGAACTCTTCAGTGTGTATGCTTGCGTTTCTTATCCACTCATGAGAGATCCCATAGCATGGGAACTGTCTTTACTGTACCTGTGTTCTTTAGAAATACTTGGACAAAGCACATTAGTTCCCATATGGTGTTTGTCATTATCAAAACTAGAGAATGGTATCGTTGTTCCGATGTTTAGAACCAGAGGTCCCAACACCGTCTCAACATTAAGACATAAAAATATTAAATTAATATGGAAAATATCATCTCATAGGAATTTATGTATACAAATTATATAAATATGTTATCGATTGTAGTAAACTAATACATAATCCATAGATAGAAAATTATATACATAACAAATTATATAAACATCTTATCTATTTAATATATATAGCAAGAATACTATAAGTTGTTACAAAATTTATTAAAATATAATTTCATGTTAATTTATTCAAAAATGCCACGTGGCGCAAATTTTACAACAAATTAGGGTTCTGCTTTATAATGTACTAGTTATACCCGTCGTGCCATGCACGACTACGACTCGCATTAAGTATGAGCATATTTATTTTAATATAATGATACATAAAATATAAAAAAATTATACTCAAATACTATAGTTTTTTATTTTTAGAATCAAATAAATTCGAATTTTTATAATTTTTATAAATAAATATAGAGAAAAATTATTTGAAAAAGATAAAGTAATATAAATAAAAGCTGAAATTTTAAAAATAAAGTTGGGCCAAAATCAATGTGGTGACTCAAAAAGATACAACTTTAATATATAAGTTATAGACATATTTTTGTTAAATATATAATCATTTTAAGTTAAATAAATTATCATATCAAATATTTAACATAACTACTTAAGATTTAACATTAGGAGTTTGGTTCAAATGAAACAAACTATTATACTAAAACGTGAAACGAATGCACTTTTTCTTGTTAGAATGCACTTTTCATACAAAAGTGCATTGAAAAATACAAAAAGTGCACTACGAAAAAGTTCACTACAAAAAGTATGAAAAGTGCACTAAAAAGTACGAAAAGTGCAAATGCGAAAAAGTGCACTCCGAAGTAGGAAAAGTGCACTAATAACTACAAAAAGTGCATTCGTTTCAGGATAAGTGTTCGTTTCAGGGAGTTTGGTTCAAATGAAACGAACTCTTATCCTAAAACGAACTCTTATCCTAAAACGAATGCACTTTTACTAGTTCATAGTACACTTATCCTAAAACGAACTCTTACTTCAAAGTGCACTTTTTCGCATTTGCACTTTTCGTACTTTTCAGTTTACTTTTCGTATTTTTTGTAGTGCACTTTTTTGTATTGCACTTTTTGTATTTTTCAATGCATTTTTATATAAAAAGTGCACTATAAACTAGGAAAAGTGCATTCGTTTCACGTTTTAGGATAAGACTTTGTTTCATTTGAACCAAACTCTCGTTTCAGGATAAGAGATTGTTTCATTTGAACCAAACTCTTAACATTAGATAACATTTTTATTTTAAATAGAACGTTTCCTAGATTAATTTATCCTATTTCTATATTATCCTAAAATAGTATCAACATATTTAAATTCTCAAAATAAAAAATCTTATGTGGCAAAATCCTAGATGACTTAATGTGGGAACATTATCTCACATAATTCATTTGGAATAAGAATGTCTTCGGTAATCATAAAAAATATTATCTAAGAAACAATACCACTCGTAATTTGGAACAAAAAATACCACTCGTATCCGGGTGAAACAATACCACTCGTAATTTTTCATCTCGTAATCTTAAAAAATATTATCTAAATTTAAAATAAATTATAAAATATTATATATTAATATTTTATATATTAAGATGGATATATTGTTTAGTTTTTTCAATTAAATTTCTATCTATTTATTTGAAAAAATTAAATTCGAATTATATTTAAATTAAATTTTTTTTTTATTATTTTATCTATTTATGTAAAAGATTTATCTTACATAAAATTTTGATAAAAAAAATAGAACTTTCAATATAGATAATTACATGCCAAATTGACTTTTGATAAAAAAAAATTGTGTTATCTTTTCCTTAATTTTCTTTTTAAATTATTTATGTAAATATAAATAATTTTCTTATCATTAAAAAATTCATTCTTTATTTATATTATTTCATAGTTTCTTATTAAGTATATTTTTAATTTTTATTCAAATTTTTTTAAATAATTGAATTTGATAAAAAAAATTACAAGAATTTAGATTATTTTTACCTTTTTTATATTTTTGTAAAAGATTTTTAAAATTGAATGATTATAATTCAAATAATTTTTATTTATACTTTTGCATAAATAAATTATTGTTAAGCCATCAAAATTGTAGTAGGTTTACCTTAATAAGTTTGGCTCCATTTCACACGACAATATGACACCAATTGTAAAATTTTATATAATTTTTTCTAATGAATAAGTTTTTATATTAAATTAAAATCATATTTATTAAATAAATTAAATATTAAATTTATGTAGTTGTGCATGGCACGACGGGTATAACTAGTTTTTATTTCAATTATTATAAATTCTTTCTATTAAATTCTTTTTTAACTATTTAAATTTATCTCTAACATAAAAAAAATGTTTATTTAATATAAAAATATCTTTTGAAAGCTTCCTTATACAAGTATTTAAATTAAAGATAAAATATTTTAAAATAAATATAAATCTTTTACCATATATCTTTTTATGAATTTAATTATAGATATATATTGATTTTATTTTATAAAAAAATTAACGATAAATATTTATAATTTTTAAAATTAGTAAAAATAGATAATAAAATATTTAATAGATATCTTTGAATATTTGATAAACTCTAATTTACGTACATGAAAATTAATTAAATACGAAGAACATAATATTTGATTAAAAAATTATATATTCTACAAGCAATAAATTACCTATATTAAAGTTTATATTTATTTTTATTTATTTATTAATATCCTATATATAATGTCTATAAAATATCGAATCGTAGTCGTACATGGTACGACGGGTAAAACTAGTTTATGTAAAAGATCTATCTTAAATCAAATTTTGATTAAAAAAAAGAGTAAATTTTAAATCATCTAGATATTACATGCCTAAATTGAATTTTGATAAAAAAAAATTTACATTATCTTTACTCTAATTTTCTTGCTATCTTATTATGTAAATATAGTAGATTTTTTTTATCTTTTTATAAGACTTAGTCTTTCTGACACATAGTCAAATATTCCAAGAAAAGGATATCTTTTTTATTTATGGTAAGCTAACTTTTCACAAACAAAGGAGGAGGATATTCTAATGATACTTTTATTTATAACCTTAATTTTTAGGAGAAAGATATTTAAGGATTTAGCCTAATAAGAAGATTAGATATATTAAACTCATAGCTTAGAATATATCAACATACTATATATATACATTAATTACAATCTAACGTGATGAACCAAAACCACAAAATTGACAAACTAACTCTAGGTTTATGGCGGAAGAAAATAGAAAGAGAGGTTCTAGAAGAAATATTCTTCTCCCAGACGAATTGCAAGAGGAGATACTCCGTCGCCTCCCCGCAAAAGCTGTTACCAGGTTTGAATCGGTTTGCAAAACATGGCGGTCTAAGTTTCATTCCCGTAGCTTCATCAATTTGTACGGTCGTCGACGTCTCCTCCCTTACAACAACAACCTCTATACAACACAACAATTGGAAGATCTGTTCCTCCATACAACACGATTGGAAGATCTGTTGAAGATAGTTCCAGGACTAAGCCCGGGGAAAGATCCTCTGAAATTTCATGCTAGGAACAGAGAATGGAGCAATCTATATCGTGTTGTCGGTCCCACGAGCAACGAAATCTACTGCTTGACCTCCCATCCAACGATTGGCTTCCACTTCTGCATCGCCGCAGGCAAAATAGCGTTGTGCAACCCCGCTACGCATAACTACAAGTTTACTAATCCTTTCCCGGATCGCATCCGTGCTCGCTTAGACGAGATTACTCCAAAGCACTGTAATCTACTCCACATCGGTTTTGGTCGATGTGGAGGAGATGATGATTATAAAGTTGTTGTCATAGCCAATTATGGCAAATCAGTATCGAATTTTTCATCCTATGTCGCCTTAGTCTACAGCTTCCATAGTGGCGAGTGGAGGAAAATTGTTGATTATAATAAACGCCAACATCGCCGTGGTAGTGGTAGGAGGAACGAGGGATTTCATACGATAGCGAAAAGGTTGCAATATATTACAAATTCTTTCGAGGCATGCCCTCAAAGAAGCCTTGAAGGATGCTGGCATTGGTCAGCA
The DNA here is from genome assembly GCA_964016875.1 of Fallopia convolvulus. Lineage (NCBI taxonomy): Eukaryota > Viridiplantae > Streptophyta > Magnoliopsida > Caryophyllales > Polygonaceae > Fallopia > Fallopia convolvulus. The sequence continues at coordinate 56,350,150 of OZ024720.1, read as the reverse complement.
ATGGGAAAGTATGGTCCGGATCATACTTTATACCATTACGTGTTGTCATTTAGTTTTGCCGATGAGGCGTTCAAATTAATAGGCGCGCCATGGAGGAACCAAGAAGAGCACGAGGTCGACACAATGGGTGCGGTTTCCGTGCTCCATGATCATCTTGCTTTTATTTACTTAACTAGGAGCATGCACATTGTGGCTGAGGTTGATGTCTGGATGATGATGGAATATGGTGTCGAAGATTCCTGGACCAGGATCTTTAAAACTAACACTGATTACTATGGTGGTTTAGGATTCTCGCGTTTTCTTGGGATACATTCCATTTACACTCCCCCGCGGCCAAGAGGAGATGGAGATGGGAAAAGTGGTGTTGTTCGTGTTGAAAGGCTCTTCTTTGAAGATTCAACTGCCAAGCATCAGGTCATCTCTTGTGATGAGGCTGGGCATCAAGTATTCCGTAGAGACCTTTCTGAAAGTGGTCGTTGGAGCCATGCATCAATATATCGTAAAAAAAATTTTTGGAATACTTATGGGATTTCGACTTATGTAGAGACCCTTGATCGACTCTAAAATAAGTTAATAGTATCTCTTTGTCTAAATTGAATATTAAATAGAGTATTATTTATGGTAAGCTAACTTTGGCACTATATATAGATATTTGTTGATATTTGATATTGATTATTATGAGTTTTTCTATTCGATCTTAACCACGGGTTCACCAATTATACAACATACTACTAGCTAGCATTATAGATTTATCAAGTTACGTTGCAGCATTTTAATACTACGTAGTGAACATCATCACCCAATAAAGACTAAAACACTGACTAATCCTAATAGTTCACATAATCACTCTCAGTTACAAGTCTTCAGATTCTCAATGTTAAATCAAGATTATCTAATCCCTAGATACTTACCCTTACTGAACCTCTTTATGTCATCCCATTTACAAATAATTAAATGTCGGTTTCTGAAGGATTGTGACAAGGAGTTATTAGCTACAAAAAATCTAGATGTGTGATGCCTGATTGCTATATTAAGGGTCTAACAATGAACAATATGTTTATGTTTACAACTGACAAGTTATTTTTAATTGAATACCATGTCTGTGAAATTAATTCATCTGGCAGAATGGCTAAGGGTAGCTTCTGATCTTGTTATATCGAGTTTAGTATGCCAATAACTAAAGTATTCATCTTTTTCTAGAGCTACTTTTCAATTTCTTAAAATGGTGCGTCTTCAACTGACATTCCATGGGTTTATTTAGGTCCTGTGACTTTAGATGAATAATGGTCTGATGAAGACATCGACAATATGATTGACGTTGGAGGCATACCCAACAGGTCAAGAGCGTTAACTTTTTCATGATTATTAAAATTATTATGAGTATGATTTTACAACTCAAAGTTTACGGATCATTGTGATCGAGTTTCGTGCTAGTTCGGGTCGGCCTAATAGATAACAAATGTCACCCATTTTATGATTATTAAAATAATATTATTCAAACTAATTATTAAATATTTATTTAAAAAGATTTACTACAAGACACAAATAATCATCTAGTATAACTTAATAATTACGAGAATTTTATTTCTAGCAAAAAAATTACAAGAATTTTATTTCTCTTAGATTTATCTTGAGGAATTGAGTTGGCATGAAGTTTGGGCCAATAGACCTGAAATTGATCCAATTTATTAGAGAGAAGTTAACAATTGGGCCTAAAGTGAGATAGTCTAGAGAGTGTTGTTATAATTCTAACTGCTAAGCAACCGCCTATTAAACATATATATTATTAACATTAAACATATCAATTTGAGTTAAGAGCCTTGTTTCTAAAGATAATAATGTCTTGATATGGATATAGATAATTACTTGCATATAAAGAAATGTTAATAAGGAAGTTTTTTTCTTAGTTTAAGAATTAAGCATATATAGGCTACGCAAGGACTCTTCTCAATAAATATTACTCTATTATCATTAGACCTGTCAAAAACTGACCTAACCCGCTAACCCGACCCTACCCGACCCGACCCGACCCACCTGATAGTTTTAGGATTAAGACCCAAAAATTTAAACCCGAAATCCGAAATAAACCGAACCCGATAGAACCCGAACCCGTTGGGTTGACCGATTTAGCATATTTATAAAAAAAAATTAAATTTATTTTTAAACTTATAATATATTTTACTATTAAAATAAATAAAAATAATATATTATAATTAAATATTATTATTTAATTAAAAATTAATTTTAATAATCATAAGAAAAATGATACTTTAGACCTGCTGCCTGCTGGTCAACCCGACCCGACCGAAAACCCGCTACAACCCGACCCAATTGACCCGTGACCCATAACGACCCGGAACCCGATTTAGCACGAACCCGAAATGACCGAACCCGAACCCGCCCAACCCGACCCGATTGACAGGTCTAATTATCATCAACTTCCTCCATAATTAAATTAGAAGAAACTATAGCGAATCATCTGATCAACGAGGGTTCATAATATAGATCCGCCTCGCCGGTGAAATAATTCGCTCGACTATCACAATCCGCAAATCCGCAAAAAATTGTAAGGATGCAAGATCATATTAGAAGAAACATGGTGTTTTGGTGCGCGAATCATCTAATCATATTTGTTATTATATTGTGACGGGTCGCGGATTTGACCCGACCCGACCCGCGACCGAAAAATAAAAAAATTCAACCCGCGACCCGACCCGCACGGGTTGCGGGTCGACCCGCAACCTGCAAATTGCGGGTCGGTGCGGGTCGCGGGCGACCCGACCCGTTGAACACCCCTAGGAATCAGGTTCGAGCGTGAGGGCGGCGGTTTTGCCCTTCTTTCTTAAAATTGGTTAGTAAACCAATTCTCACCCTTTACGGGTGCTCTATACTAGTCTAAATAGTACTTGAGCTACCCTAAATCTTACTAGATCAAAAAAACTTAAATATAGAAATATATAAAATAAATACTAAAATAATTGGTCCCAAAATATCAAGAGTTTGGAACTTAAAACCACGCGTAAAATACCTCAGTTTTCACATAACCACCCCAAATATAACTACTGATTTTTAACCACCCGTAAAATACTCTCAGTTATCCCAAAACCACCTTCCATCAATTGCCCCGTTAAAAAAAACCCCGCAAAATACCCTTTTCTTTTACCCTTGTCTTATCTGCCCCATTACTTGCCTCCTCCTTCCTCTCTTGTCAACCAAACTAGAGAGAGAACTCAAAATCCTCACAATCGACATATCTTCTCTGCCCCGTCAAAGTCTACAAATTCATTTGCAAAATTGAATGAGCCAGAACCAGACCAGAGAGAGAACTTGTTCTCAAATCGAAATCTTCACAGGCAGCAAAATTGAAGGAGCCATAATCAGATTCAAAGAGGGATGAAACGACGGACTCGAAGTCTTCACCACTAGCCTAAATTCTCTACCTCATCAATAAAGACGGACTCGAAGTCTTAATCGCCGGCCTAAATTCTCTGCCTTGCCAAGAACGACGACTCGAAGTCTCACCGCCGGCATATCTTCTTTGCCTCGTCAAGAGTCTACAAATTCGCCTCCACAATTGATCAGTTCGAAGGAACCAGAACCAAATCTGAAAAAAATTTGTCTTCACAGCCGAATCCAGAACCTCGTTCTCGGTCTCCTTCACCGCCGGCATAGTCTGGTTCCAGATTTGAAAAAAGAAATTTGGTCTCCTCCAGCCTCCAAATCGTTAAGGTTTGAGGTCACCTTGTTGAGGGAGAGTTCTTTAGGTGTAGTTCTAGCAAGTGAAGCTGAGGTCCTTTTGGGAAACTTCAGAGGTGGGTTGTTCTGGAATTTGTGGGTTTGTTTGTGGATGAGATTGAAGAAGATGATGAAGAAGAAGAGGCGGTTCGGGGATTTCCGGTAGAACCGATTTTTGGTGGCAATGGATTTTGGAAGAGGTGGAACTTGGAAGGATTCATCTTCTCTCGTTAAACGATGGCAATGGATACCAGTTGTCATGTGGACAAATTGCACTTTCAAAAATATGGCAATGGATACTGGTTCAACGATGGCAAATAGGGTTCTCATGTAAAGTCAAGGGTATTTTGGGTATTTTTAATTTTTTTAACGGGGCAATTGCGGAAGGTGGCTTTGGGATAATGGAGGGTGTTTTACGGGTGGTTAAAAATCAATAGTTATAATTGGAGTGGTTATGTGAAAAGTGGGGTATTTTCAGGTCCCGGACTCAAATATCAATCTTCAAAGAAACAATAATAAACACATATTCTGCATAATCTCTCACCATTCCTCTAGGTTGCTTCATCTTTTCATCCTATTTTGATCTACTTTAGTTCTAACATGGGTAAGTTGTATACTATTGAATTGTTTAGATAATCCTTGTTTGCTTCTAATTAATTATGATTTGTGCATTTTCATCTCGAAGCAACTACTTACTCTCGTTAATTACTAATGGTTAATGGAAGATGTTGGAAGATAAATGGTCTAACGAAGGGGTTAAGAAGCCAATAGCACTCTTAGTATATGAAAGTATAAAATTTAATTTGAATCCCTTATCAATAAAATAGTAGAGAAATTGTCCTATGATTGTGAAAAATACAATATGTAATTGCACTATGTCATAGTTGTAGATACAGATAGTGAGTGGATCTTGCAGACTTAAATAATCCATTTTTGAAGAATGATAAGATGAAAGAAGTGTATAAGGAAACTCTGTATTTGGTTTTCCCAGTTCAACTAAATGAAATTCCTTAACCGGTTGTTGTATTTAAGTGCCAACCACCGCTAGTAAGAAGGGAAGGGTTGTTGGAAGACCTAAGACAAATAGATTTCCTACACATTGGGAGAGGAATTGGTCTAAACATAGACGTTGCGGGAGGTGCAAAGGTTTGGGACATTTCCAAAGCAATCATACAAGGCCTCTACTGTGATCAAATGACCATTACAACTAGGTTGTTTAGCTTTTTCTTTGCTTGGAGCATATTTGTTTTGCTATATTTTGAAAATATTTGTTCTAGTTGGGTTTTGTTTTCTTTGAACTAATCTATTTGGTTGTGGTTTATTTTATAAACTTATTTGTCTTAGTTTGATAAGAGAATATTTGTTTTGGTTAGTTTGGAGCATATCCTAGTTGGTTTTTTAATATTGTTTAGGTAGGTATTAAACGTCATTTATGTTGTGTTTTACAAGTATTTATAGATCGATGGCTTCAATTTTTCACACTAGTTAAATATCTTGTCAATCTACAAGCAACTTGGAAAAAGGGTAGTTAAGCACAATTTTGATTATAAAAAAGGGCTATATGGCCACCCTTTATTGTAACTAATCATGTGTTTAGAATTCCATTACTATTTAATAATATTGTCATACTTATATTCTTAACCTGTCATCCTATTAGAAAGTATTTTATGGATTGATGGCTTCATTTAATTGAATGCACAACAGTGAAGATATTGTCATAGTTCAACAATTATCTTGATACCCTTTACTGAAAGTTGATTATATTATATAGTTTTGATCACTTTGACCTTAATAAAAGAGTTTTTCATTGACTATGAAATCTCCTAATGCTAGTATTTTGGACATTTCATATATTAATTTTTTTTATAGTTCAAAATAGACACCGATGTTAAATCACTAACCAACTTAGATAAAGGGTAGTTAAGCACAATTTTGATTATGAAATGCTATATTTGGCCACCCTTTATTGGAACTTGCTGACATAATTGTATTTTTTTTATCTTGTCATCCTATTAGAAAGTATAGTATGGATTGATGGCTTCATTTAATGGAATGCACACCAATGAATATACAGTCATGATTCAATATTTATCTTGCCACCCTTTACTGAAAGTTGATTATAGTAGATGGCCTTGTTCACTTTGATCTTATAAAAGAGTTTATTCTTACTTGGCATGAAGATGGACTTGGGACTTTATTCTTATTGTTCCTATGGCTATGATTTATGCAAGATCCAAGCCTTGTGATAGGTTGTCATTCTAATGAGACATGATTCAAGCCTTATGCCACCTAAAGAAAATCATCTTTCATTAAACCTTACGATTCAGCTTGTTCCAAAGATTACAAGAAAGAAAACGTATTATAAGACAATTATTTCATTCTTACCAATAACAAATAAAGCAAAAACTACAATCCAAAGACATATAGCTGTCACTTCAGAATGTCTATTATGTATTCATCAAGCCGAGACTAATGAGCATCTTTTCCTCAAATGTCCATTTACTCTTCAAAAAATATAATCCATTGACTCTCGGTTTCTTGACATTATAAGAGACGTAAAAACTAATCAAAACACTCTATCACAAATTATTCAAAACTTGAAAAAGATAGTACCGCAAAAGGACTTTATGCCACTTGTTTACTGCATGGTGGGAAATTATGTTCTGGAGAAACCAAGTGGTCTTTCATCAAGACAGTACGGGCTCATGTAGAAGTGTAGAGGAATTCATTCAAAACCACATCATGTGGTGGAATAAAGCAAAGAATATTAATGAAGATGCAAATGTGTCGTCCAAAGTGGAGCAAGTAAGACCAAGAAAATGCAAAAGAAAATGGAAGAAACCTCAAAACGGGTTTGTAAAAATAACTTTCGATGGGTCGAAAAAAGATAATGGAAAAGCAACCGTTGCGCATATTATAAGAAACAAATTTGGAAATATTATAAGCATAAATGCAAAGAAGAATGACTTTTGGAAAATGGAATAAGCAGAAGCTATGAGGCCATACATGAAGCTCATAAAAGGAATCTTCAGTTCATAGAAATTGAAGGGGATAGCCTAAATGTAGTCAACGCGCTCAAGGGCAGTCGATCCAGTCCCTAGACAATTGACATGTTAATAGCGGATATTCTAGTCATGTTGCATTCTTTCGAGGTGGTCATTATTAAACATATACCTCGAGAATGCAATTTTGTGGCTGATTTGATTGAGAAGCTACACCACGAATGTAGTATCAATCAAATTCTAAACCATGAAGGGGTCCTAACCCTCATCCGTAAGTATGCCCTAGGCTGACTTAGTCTACCTAATTTTTACCTATTAAAAAAAACAAATAAAGCAAAAAATATCTCATTAATAATTAATCTATGTATATATATAAAAGACGCAACGAATAAGGCCACCACGTTGCGCCACCTAGGATTTTTCTACGTGTCGTTCCCATGTTAAGCCACCTAGGATTTTGCCACGTAGGATTTTTTGTTTTGAAAATTTATATATGTTGATATTATTGTAAGATAATATAGAAATATGATAAATTAATCTAAGAGAGATTCCATCTAAAATAAAGATGTTATCTATTATATATTAGGAATTAAGATAGATCTAAAAGATTTTATCTAAAACTTAATAAATATGGAACATTAGATATTATATACAAAAAAAATTCTATCTTTATATGAAAAAAATAAATTCGAATTGTATTTAAAATTAAAGAAAAGTAGTTATTTTTTATCTGGCCCCACCTCATATTTACCAAATTATTTTTTATTTCTAATATTTTAATATTTTAAATATGTATAAATATCTTTTATCTTTAGCATGATATATTTTCACAAATTTATTTATATATATATATATATATTTTTTCTTTTATAAAAAATTAATTATAACTACTTATAATATTTAAAAATAATAAAAATAGTTAATATAATATTTAATAGATATATTGAAGTATTTAATAATCTCTAAACTAAGGTACATATAAAGTAAAAAAATATAATAATATAATATTTAGTCTTATATAATTTTTACTTTATTGATCCGCAAAATGAATTTGGCCGCACCTTAAATCAAAATAAATTATTTGTAATTATTTTCTATAAATAAACTATTTTTATCTTTCATATTTTATAATATCTTATTTATTAATGTAATTATTATTTTATTTAAATCTTATCTCTTCCATATTCTAATTTATAAATCTTTTTTTTATTCATATGTTATAAAAATTAAATATCGATGAAATATCATTAAAGAAAAGAAGAAGTGTACATATTTTACCTTAATAATCTTTTTTATTCTCAACATTAAACTTAATAATTTATATTTAATTCGTTTTATTCAATTTCAAAAAATAAAAAATTTGTACATTGTACATGCAATAAATTATCGAACTATAATCGTGCATGACACGACGGGTATAACTAGTATTAATAAAAATAATTAAAAAAACGCCTTAATACAATCGGAAACGACCCGTCATCCCCAAATTCCCAATATCCCAATATTCATACCCAAACTCACACGACTCAAAAAGAACTGCTAGGCTTTCCCCAATCCAATTCCTTATTCCGTCTCTAACCCTAATTTGGTTCCAAACCCTAGAATTTCTTGCTCAATTATTCATGGCTAGTGATTCACCGGACTCCCGTCGAAAGCATCCTCATCCTCCCTCCGATGACGAGTCTCTAGACCGTTCCAAACGCCACAAGCACCGCCACCACAATCGCCACCGTCGCCGCAGCCACCAACGCCACAGCAGTGGAAGCAAGGATCACGGCGATGAAAGGAGAGGGGATGCTGAGGTTACTAACGGGGATGATTACGTTGTAGGTATCGAGGAGGCTGAAGAAATTGCTCGGTCGACGCAGGCCAAGTCGGATTCTGAGATGGAGGAGGGTGAAATTGTTGAAGATGAGGAATTTTCTGCTAGTTGCGCTGAGAAATTGTTGTCGGATTCAGAATCGGGTGAAATTAGGGCTGTTGGTGCTCCGAGCAAAGTGCACGATTCAAACACGGTGTGTTCCATTCAAATTTATCTTGCTTGATGATTTTTGATGTTTATTTGTGGTGTTTATGGTTGCTGATACGTAGGTAACTTCGAGAATATATATATTTCTATTGCTTACTTCTTTATTGACAACTTCATGCAAATTGGTGAAGCCTTATGATGAATTCTTTGCCCTTTCTTGCGTTAGAATGACATTACGATCTGTTTTGAAGCTTTTGCTCATCTGACCACCTTTAGTGTTTTGTGTTTTAGAGTTTTCAATTTGATTGATGAGCCGTTGTAGAGATGATGGCTACATAAAAAGAGCCTGCTTGCATTAATCTAGATATTTCCAGAAGACAGTGGGTTGCAATGCGCATTAAGTTGTAAGAATTAGTTAAATGGAACAAGTTATTTATCCTGTTGAATATATCTTTATATTTTCTCCCTTGAGGTTGTAATTTTATGTTCTTTGTACGCGTATATAGTACCTGCGTATTTGTTGTTTATGTTTTTCTTTCATTTTGTTTCAGAAAATCGTGGAACATGAAGGAATATTTGAGTTAACTGACGAGCAATCTCTAGTGAAAAGCATTGGAAAAACTATTGGGGAACTGAAGTCTCCAGCCCAAAGAAAAGGTAAGCTATTACTTAACTCATACTTGTTGAATGATGTGAATAAACCTGAGTGCGCTATTGATCACAACAAGTTACCTTCTGCAGAGAATATTGTCAATGGAGATGTAGGCAAATCATCTAGCAAAAGTGTCAAAGACGATTCTAGGCTGCATAGAAGATCCTGGTCTCCTGCAAAAGGAAAGAGTAAGCACAAGGGGCTCAATGGTCCTGAAGTTGAGGAAGGTGCTTGGTTGGATAGAAATGGAGTGTCAAAGTCTCCATCTCAAGGAAGATATCACATTGAAGCCTCTGGTAGGGGCAGGTCAAAGTCTCCAAATTATCTGAGGAAATCCGATTCTGAAACTATTTCAGTTGAAAATCATTCAAGACGAGGGCATGGCCATGTTCACCGTGATAAAGATAGAGCAGAATATGTCTTGGATGACGAGAGGATCACTAACACAGGTAGAGACAACAGGTATCCTGGCAAAGACTCAATGAGGGATAAAGATAGAGAAAAAAGACATGCTATAGATAAGGGCAGGCATTCTGATCGTGAGTCATGGGATATTGAGAGTGAAGATAAGTATAGAGACAGGAAAATAGAGAAGGAAAGAAGGACCAAATATAGGGATTATGATGAAGAAAGGCGACATCTAGAGAGTGATATAGTCCATGAATATACCAAGGCCAGAGGTGCCAAGACGGAAAGGGCACATGATACAAAGGTGGAGAATCGGGGGAGGAGACGAGGCACTATTCATGATGAAGAATATGATGAAGGTAGGTATAAGGAAAAGGATTATAGACGCAGCAAGGAAAGGGATCTGGAAAGGGAATATCGGAGGGGAAGTAGCAGGTCTTCTTATAAAGATAGGGATATGGAGAGAGAACGGGAAAAGGGTAGGGAGAGATATAGGGATAGGTTGAATGATGTTAGTGATAGGCTAAGGGACAATGGAAATGATAGGCATGGTGATAAGTTTAATGATGCAAGGAGCGATGGGGTTCGAAGGCACTATGGACGCGATGATGAAGATAGATATGGTAATCATGGCGGATCCTATGACTCTAAATATCGTGCATATGGCAGTGAGGATCATCACAGGGATAAAAAGAGGATCGATGATTCAGAAAATGGCCATAAAGAAAGTGAGAAAAAAGTGACTAGGTATTTTACTCTCCTATGTTTCTTACCCCTTTTTTGATCGAGCTATAGTTAATTATCTGTGCATATGTGGCAGTTTCATGTTTACTTTATGCTAATTCCCTCTCTCATAGTTCTTTTATTGGGTTATAGGGCCGAAAATGCCGAAGATGATTACTCTGAGAATATGGACTTAGAACTCCTAGAGCATGAGGAAGAAGATATTAACAGAATCAAGGAAGAAAGCAGAAAACGAAGAGAAGCAATTCTTCAAAAATATAGAACTCAAGAGTCGCAACAAAAGGTCGACCCCCAGTCTGATACATCTGGAAAAGGTATTTGGCATGTTTGCCTGCTTTGATGTTTGTCATTGTTTTAATCTAATCTTGGATACATGATGTTTGGTTGAATGGTTATTTAGGCAGCATTTGAACAGTTTATTGGACAGTCTTATTACTCAAATGGATTTCTTTCACTCATGATTGATGATTTCTCTGCATTTTTGCTTAGTTTTTTTTTTTGAGCTTCACATTTTGAATTCTTTGAGTTGAAAAGTCCATAAAATGCTGTCTCCGCACTCTCGTTCGACCCCAAAAAAGTTATTCAATGCTATGTTTCATTGTTTATATAGCAAATCAAGAATATCCCGTTTATGTTGCTTATGTGACATGTATTCTGTACCAACATATCATGTGCTAATCCTAGAACGGGCTTCTACGGCTTCATTGATGACCATTTACTCAAGTCATGCTTTATAAGATTAGGAATATATGTTTCAATTCCTTTCATGTTAGACTCATGTTTTGTTTTTTTACATGCATGTTATTGACTAGAATATGTTGTATAGCTTATGTTGTTTTATAAAATGCTTCCAGCAATAAATAAGGAAATTTCTGGAGAACCTTTTGGAGTACACATTGCTGCACATGTTCTTCAAGGGAAACCCGACAAGGAGGGTGACCCGGCTTTTTCTGTGGGGAAATCCCCTTCACAAAATGAGGCCTCTATAGTTGAGAAGAGTTCAGGTGCAGGAGCACTGGGAGAGGGCACTCCGAAGGTTTGTAAAACAAACTTGATCCGAATCACTTATTCTTAGACTTTCAGGAATATCTGCATATATGGAGATTCTGTCCCTTAATGTTAAATGACTATAATTGCTGTAATCACCTGAAGATTTTCCAATGAGATTAGTCTTTTTTAGTTATTAATATGTGCATGCCGCACTTCTTAGAAGTTAGAACATGTCATGTTGATCTTGAATGCCTTTTGACTAACTTAGGGTCCCTGTAATTCTGAATCTTTTCTACTGACAATATTTGCATAACATTTTGCTATATTTTCTCTATTTAATATTCCTCGCCGAAAGCTATAAATTGAACCCAATCATCAAAATGTAAAACCATGCTTTCAGTTTGATATGTAAATATTGAAGCCCTTCAATAGTTGATAAAACTTTAAATCAGAAGAAAATTTGTGACTGTCAGGATAAGAAATGATCTACTGTAGTAAATGATTAAGTCACCAATAAGAAAAATATGGCTATTTCAACATTCTGGAATGTATGAAATGCATCAATATTATATTCTGAATTCTTGATGTTTTGGTTGTATTCAAGCATCTGAAATAGTTATTAAATTATGTGCAGAGTGAAAGATCAAATGACATGTTTCGTGATGACATATTTGTCGACTCTCCAGCTGAAGTTCGTAAAACGGTATGTCTTAGTATATCTATTTCGTTATTTTCGGTCCCATCGGTTAGGCTCTGTTTATATGTTTGGTTGCAGCAATTTGGCTGGTAGATGGGTTTTTGGGACGGGTCCTGTTTAGGCACCTCTAATTGATCTCTTACTTATTATTTCTATGCTTAGTAGCTTGAACAGTATGAATTATGTTTTTTTTGTTTTGACAGGGCAAAGGAGATGGCTTACTTGTGGAAAGGAGTGGTCTTCATGACAATTGGGATGACCCAGAGGGTTATTATGGTACATTTTTTCCCATTGTTGATATCAACCTTCTGCTTTTATTTTACAAACTTATTAAGGGCAGCAATCAATCTAGCTTTCAATTGGCATTGCACTTGGAAAGTTGGTGATTTTGATGGAAATCTACAGTAGGTCATATCTGATGATTTTGGTGATTTTTATGGAAGTTCATAATAGGCCTTTTCTCTTCATTCACTTGCATACTCACGTCCATTAAGTTCTCATCTTGCTTTAGTTTGTTTTTATCTCTAATTTAAGGACTTTGTTTTGTAGGTTATCGGCTTGGGGAAATTCTGGATGGTCGTTTTGAAGTTACAGCTGCACACGGGAAAGGTGTTTTTTCAACCGTGGTTCGTGCTAAGGATCTCAAAGCAGGAAATGGTGATCCAGATGAAGTCGCAATAAAGATAATACGTAATAACGATACTATGTAAGTAATCCCCCACTCACCCTGCTGCATCTATCCCTCTCTTTCTTCCATCTCTTGAATTGAAGGTTTGTTATAGTCACTCTTGCAGCCAGCCACCTCTATGCATAATTTCTCTCTGTATTATGCTCTTGGTAATTATTTCTTGGTTGCCTTTTGGAAACTTATCGCTGCTTATTTTTTTAGGTTAAAAGCAGGTATGGATGAGTTGGTCATACTAAAGAAATTAGTTGGGGCAGATCGTGATGATAGGCGGCACTGTGTTCGTTATATTTCAAGCTTCAAGTACCGTAATCATCTTTGTTTAATTTTTGAATCTCTGCATATGAATTTAAGAGAGGTTCTAAAGAAGTTTGGTCGTAATATTGGACTTAAGCTTACTGCTGTGAGGGCATATTCCAAGCAACTATTCATCGCACTCAAGCATCTTAAAAACTGTGGTGTTCTTCACTGTGACATAAAGCCAGACAATATGCTTGTAAGTAGTGCTTTTGCTTTATGTTTCTCCACTTGAAGTAGCAAAATATTAACATAGTACTTGTTGAAAGCAAGATTGGCATTTGACTGATTTTTTCTATGAACAACAGGTAAACGAGGCCAAAAATGTGCTGAAACTTTGCGATTTTGGTAATGCAATGTTTGCTGGAAAAAATGAAGTGACACCATATCTTGTGAGCCGTTTCTATCGTGCACCTGAGATTAGTACGTGCTCTCATAGTTTCACGTTAATCATTTAGACTATTTAGCATTTTCCTTTTGTGAGTAATTTATATTTTTGGTCTCTGCAGTTCTTGGCTTGACTTATGATCATCCTCTGGATATGTGGTCAGTAGGCTGTTGTCTGTATGAACTTTACACTGGGAAAGTCCTTTTCCCAGGAGCCACTAACAATGATATGCTTCGTCTTCATATGGAACTCAAAGGTCCTTTCCCAAAGAAGATGCTTCGCAAGGTTCGTTGATATTGATTTAACATTTTTTTTATAAAATTGCTTTGATGTGTCGCATATTGGCAATCAGATCACCAACTTTTTTTCTTTAGACCTTTTAAATTGATTTATGTTTGATGTCATTGCATTATTGTATCGTATGTATTTCCTAACTGGCTCCCTCTTATCTTTTCAGGGAGCTTTTACTCATCAGCATTTTGATCACGATTTGAATTTCCTTTCCATTGAAGAAGATCTTGTGACTAAGAAAGTAAGTTTTTCCTTACAATCCAACAATTGGTTTTATTTCTAGTTTTGTGTCTGATTATTTCATTCCTTTTTTTGTCAGGCCATCAGAAGGCTAATTGTCAACATTAAGCCCAAAGACATTGGTACAATCATGAAAGGATATCCAGGCGAAGATCCAAAAATGTTGGCCAACTTTAAAGACCTTCTTGATAAAATGTTTTTTCTGGATCCGGATAAAAGGCTGACTGTTTCACAAGCACTGAGCCATCCTTTCATCACTGGCAAGTGATTATGTTGCTGGTTTTCCGACTCCTGAAAAAGCACTAGATATACTTTACTTGCTGTCTAAATCTTATCCATCTCTAATGATTTGGATTTCCCTTTGTTTATTATCCGGTGCTCACGAGGAAGCTTTGGAGTGAGTTAGCTTTGGAGTGAGTTATTGGCACTGATGAAATTGGAATTCAAGGGAATATTCCTTCTTCGAAGGCCACTTACCTGCAATTCTCTCGGCGAGTGTGTTCTGTTTTCTATTGTAAGACAACTACTGAGGGCATTTTTCCTTATGCTGTAAACATTCTTGATAGTGGCCATTACAAAATTTAGTAATTTTTTTTAATTCCTAAAGTGTTAATCTTTGTACATACACATAATGTTTATTGATGTTTCTAGACGTGGGACTAGTGTAAGGTGGAAGAGGATGTTAGTTATATAACTAAATGACATCTCTTCATGAAGTTGATGGGGGGTTTCTGCCCACATTTTTTACTTTTCAGATCTTATTTGTGCTTGAGTAGATATTGAGCAGGAAGTCATTCCCTCTCTTTTCATTTTATCTTAGTAATTTTAGCTATTTTTGCTTCTCTATATGACTTTCATTTTTTTTTTTCCATATAGCTCTAATTTTGCTTTTCATTCAGGAAAATCCTAGTTGTATGGGGCTATCTTCCCGTGCTTTTGTGCTTACAGTCACGCAGTGGAAGGTATTCTAGCTCACAATTGGGTTTGCTGTGGCAGCTATTATAAATTTGTGAAATTATCTCAATTGTGATTTCAATTATGTATATTACTACTGTATTTTGGAGATAAATGTGGGCTGATAGATATTATGTCTTAAGATACCAAATTCACCTCCAGCTAGCATTTGGAAATTATGCTGGGTTAGGTTGTTTATGGGTTCGTAATTTGTTATAAGTTATTTGTATTGTGTTTCCAAATGCTTATTTATTTATAATTTATCTGCTGTTACCATTTGGTTAGAATTGATTGTTTGCTACCGTATCTTGGCTGAAATCTTTGTACTTATTTGTTTGTATTCATGCTTTGATTATGTATTGACTCTAATAGAACTGTTTGCATATGATTCATGGCTGTCATTCCGACACTTTGGCTTGGGAGGTGTATGGATCCCGCACTAGCTTGAGATGTTTGAGTGAGTTACAATTATATCCTTGAAGTTGTAACTTCAACCTGGGAAGTGTTTTACATTGTGTTTGCTGATGTTGTTTCCCCACTCTTTTTCAGGGTGTCTCCTTGACTTTTCCACCTAAAACTGTAAGTGTCTCTTGTATCCTGAAACACCAGTTTATTATGTCTGTGTACTCTCATCCTTGAAAATGGATAATAATATTCCCCGCATTATTGTTGACTGCTAGAAAATAATCAGAACGAAAGAAATACTGCACAAGGAAATGAAACTATTATGATTTAAATCCAAGAATGAACTAGACAAATATTCTAGTTGGTTTTCTAAACATTTGCTTATGTGAAAAAGGACAATACTGATGTGCCACCTCATGTTCTTCTGATTTCGGATGATAAGTTGATCTGTCTTCGACATAATCATTTAACAAAAGAAATGAATTTGAAAAATTGTTCGGTTCATGTTTGGACTATATTACATTATTTGGTTCTTCAACGTGTATTTCTGTAGTATGGGTATTTATTGGACCATTGTTTTTTATCTCTCCATTCGTTTCCACTCAAATATTGCTAATTTTTAGTATAACGCGGTTGCATCCTGATAATAGAAAATCAAATGACTGGAATATAGTTGGTACGGTGAAGGTATAGTTTTGCTTGTTTGTTGTGTTCATGTTGACTAGGTGGTTGACGTGATTTTAGGTTAAAGATTCCCTTGCTTTTATGTTTCTTTGTTGTCTTCTTTGTTCTTGGGTATGAAACTTTTTTTTTTTTTTTAAAACCCTTCTATTACTACGTTGCTTTCACGTTATTTGCGATCTATGTCACTACTACCTCAGTATGTAGTCGTGCACTTGTATATTGTTGATTAGTAACTGGATGTCCAAATTAGGCTTTCTATGATTCATTGATTCCAATTTAGGGGCAACAGTTAGAATTTATTTCCAGTTGTAGATTATCATTATGTAGGCTCACCTTAGAAAGACCCTACCTAAACTTGATATTTACTCGATATATTTACGCCACAAATTGAGGAGATTGACCATGCAGTGTGCCAGTAATTCACAACTGCAAATTTTGAAGTCAAATTCAAGGTTTAAGGCAATTAGTGCATGGTTTTTCTCATTAGTAACCACTGGTGCTCCTCTTTGGGGTGAAGTTGAGATTCCTTGCGTTAATGTAGAAAGCATTTCTTTTCCCTTTTTGAATAGAAAACCTCGATATCTTGTAGTGTATAAATAAATGACTGATTGTCATGGATTGATCATTGATGTGTGTAAGGTTGGTATATTGTTGGTGCTGCACCAACATAACAAATGTATCTAAGGAGGTTTTTTCATACTCAAAAACAGTCCAACATAACAAGTTCTTTGAAATACTATGTATTATACCAGGGTATGGTACTGTTTTTTCTTTTCTATAACCTTTCTGTATACATCCACTACTAGGCCTAACCTTGGTTTGTAGCGGTGAATGTCCAGGGAAAGTGGGAAAGGGCCCTGTTTAAGGCTAACATAGATCAGCTTTGTTGAAAAATCCAGTTTTCAAAAAGGTAGCACAGGTAGGTGCCTATTGCGAGTGTGAGGTTTAAATGCATTGTGGAATCTCCTTGAAACTCCATTTCCCCTCGGTTAAAAGTTTAGCTGCAAAAAACAGATGTCAAAATTTTCTCAGATAAAAATATTTTTATGTTTATTTTAAATTTTAACTCCCTAAATCCTCATTACGCTTGAATCTACACCTTTTAATTATGAAGTTTCTGTTAAAAAGCTGCCGTTTTCTTTTTGAGCATTTAGTCAAGCCGCAAATACTTAAGGATGAGGTCTCCGTTTCAACTTTCAAGTGACAAAAAAAATGTTAGGGTTTTTAAAAGTTTTTTTAACAAGCAGCCTTTTATATTACTCTTTTATTTTCTTCTTCAAAAGCACATTGTAGTACACTAGTTATTTAGATAAAACAAAATATTTGTAATTTTCAATAAAATTTCATACTCCCTCCGTTTCGAATTAGTTGATTTTAGATAAAATTTCACACATATTAAGGAATTTTTTCCCCCCAGATTATCCCTATATGTACTCTTTTTTTTTCCATTATTAATGGAAATTTTGGGATGTGTAAAGTAGAGTATACATAAGGGTATAAATGGGAAAAAAATTATGTGAACATCTATTTTAAAACAAAAAAAATGGCTTTAAAAACAACTATTTTAAAACGGAGGGAGTACTATTTTGACAATTTTCCTTAATCCATATAGTTAGTTTAGGTGAAAAGTCAGAAAATCACCCATAATATTTTTCTTTTATTTTTTCAAGTTTTTTTGTTCCCAACCATTATTATTTTTTATTGTATAAACAATACTTTCGTGTAAAGATTTTCAATTAGCTGTACAAAAGCACCTTATAAGTTGGGGACTGGATGCATGCATGGGTTACCAGTTACCACTAAAGAACGACGTGTGGGATGGAAAGATAATTTAATGAGAAATATAATGTTGAGGACAATCGTGCTTTTGGGTTGATTACCATCACATTAAGCTTACCATATGTCCTCTTATCATATAATCATTATACATATATATTTTACTTAAATACTAAACTATTCAATTTCCTTCGATAAATATTAGAAACATGGTGAAATTTTATTTATATTTTAAAAATCATAATTAGTAATAGTATTCGACTTGTCTGTTCGATGTTTGTTGCTTGTTGTTTGTTTGGTTTGTTGCTTTGTTTTCTTTTAGGTTGTTTTTTATGTCGGTTTGTTCGGCTACCGAGTTTAGTTCGGTCTCTTGATTTATGGGACTTGTTTGATATTTCGAACTCTTCTTACCTCATCAAAAAAATATATTAATAATATGTAATCATTTTTGTGAAAAAAGAACTCATATCCTTTTTCTCAATTTAATCCTATCATTACAAAATCAACAATAATGTATCAAACTCCAAGTAGTATATACTCTAGTTCTTAATTTCAGCCATTAAATCATCTTCATCCTGCAAATCAGCTAACTTCAGTTTCATCTGATAATCAGTAGCGCGCATATACTCTAGTTCTTAGTTGTACTAGTTGCAATGTAATTCTAAATTTTATTTGTCTTATTTTCTCAGTTGTATGTAAAAATGACATAATTTAGATAATATATAAAAATAGCCTTTAGTAGTTTAAATTTGCAAAAATTACGCTTTATTTACCGTGGTGGCTGGTGGGGGTGGATACGACTATTTTTTACTGTTTTTTAATACAATCTTTTCTTTTTGTAAATTATAAATCTCTCATTTATTCATTATTGAAAATTATTAATTTTTATAGAAAGGGTTTTTATAAGAATTTCTGAGAAATTTACTTTTTATAACCAAATATATTTTTCTCAAATTTCATGAAATTTATTATCTGAAAAATACATATTTTATGAATTAATATCCTAAAAATTAGATTTCCCTGCATTATTCAACCAAGCCAGCATTAAGGAAAGGCTGTACATGAGTTTCGCTCACAATGAGGAGAAACTATTAATTAAAAGAGATATTGACCGAAAACCACCCATATAATCGGGGTGTTGTCTAAAACCGCCCATATAATTCAATATTACTATAAACCACCTTTATATAGACCTCCGTTACCAAGTGACCACCTGCTCCCAAACGTCTGTCAACTAATCTGTTAAATCTGTGACATTACAACTTTACCCCTCATTGTTTAATATATTATAATGAAATTGAGATGGTAAAAAAATAAAATCAATTTAAACATACCACTACCAGTTTGCTCAAAAAAAGAAAAAATTGTAAAAACAATTAAATGCACCACGCATTCAAATACCAATTATCAACCCAAACAAAATTTGGAAGAACAAAGCAAATAAGCCGTCAAATGCCCGACGATTCGACGAAAGAATGATGGAGTGAATAATTGGATCTAATTATCCCGCCACGGCGCCACCTCTTCTCCACCATCGAGCCACCAGACACCACAAGCCAGGATCTTCTATCTTGGCCACCTTGCGTCGCTCCTCCGCCCTTTTAACATAGCACGAGTGACGAGCCTGGATCTGTGTTGTGCTTCTCCATCTCGCGTAGCCACCTAGTCGCATTATTGACGCCCACCTCGCGACTCTCTGCCACCACTCGAACCACCGCAACATGTCGGATCCACAACCCACACCATCACTTCCTCAGATCTACCCCTCTCCCAATATCTCATTAAATTTGAAAAAAAAAACTAACTTTTCGAAACTGATTTTGCTACCCATACACCCAAATTGGTTTATAGATTTGGTTTCAATTGTCGTCTTGAGCACCGTTGTTCAACTTTGTAGAGGGATTTCTAGTCGCAATTATGGAATCTGAGAACCCATTTTCTTGTTTAACTTTTTTTTAAGTTTGAAGATTTGTAATTTAGGCATTCGTTGCATCCTAGTTTTGTTAATATTCCTTTTAAGAAGAGATTCTATCTCAGATTGCGTTGATATTCCTATTAGCGAAAGCAGCACCGCCGCCATTTTAGGTTTGCAGCTCCACCATGTTATGAGGGTGGTCAATTCCTAACGGGAATGTGGTTTTTAGTAATTTTGAATGATGTGGGTGGTTTTTGATAATACACCCTATTCTATGGGTGGTTTTCCATTAATTGGCCTAATTAAAACTTGATGTGATGATACCTAAACATAATGTCTGTTATTGGCAATCGCTGATGTATGCAAATTGGAATCTGGCCTACTCTAGTATTGTTGTCCGGTATTCTCCACGAAACAAGATTTCCAGTGTTTTCGCAATGTGCAAAAGACATTTGACCTTTCGCAAGAATATCTACTTAAAACATACTATGATTTTTTTTCATTTTACACGTTAAGTCGTTGATCCGTTTGTAGTGATAATGCGACAAACCACCAAGTCCTTTTTCAATGCCAACGTTGATATGACTAGTCATCACTAATCACCTCACCTCTTATCATGGCTGATTCCTCAAATTCTGGATATTGTTTTCAATTTTAATAAATCAAGAACAAGTATATATGTACGACTTGGTTGTACATAATTATACATATGAATGTACGGTACCAAGCAGTAATTATTTTTCTTCATTTATTTTAACATGCTTAGATTGTTGAATTGAATGTATGAAGTTGTATTAAATCATCAAAATAATGTAACTGAATGCATTAAATACTCAAAAAATCCTTATACAAGTAAGATTGATGGCATATGATCTAATTGATTGTTTTAACCATCAAGGTAGCATTTTATGCACAGATAGGACAATTGCATATTAAAATAAGTTTTCTTATGTGAAGGATATTCTCAAGTATCTAAATTTCAACGTGATTACGTACATGATGGTGTATTTTATTTTTATGTATGCTTTTTTAAGCGGTTATATATAATCAGCTGATATCATCATATGTATGAGTATAATAAAACCATTCATTTTGCCTCTAGGTTTAATTTGGTGACGCGGCTGGTGCCCATCTGCTTGAGTGGCCTTATGTTAGATCAATGGACCTTTCCAAATAACCGATTTTTATTATTTGTATTTTAGTATAGAGTATTCGTACGTCATGGAAAAGCTTTTTTTTAATTGAAAAAAATCACACTTTTAAATAATTAATAGCTGGTATGAAGATTTGTATCCTATTTAATCGGACAGGTATGGAGATCGATTTCGAAAAGATGGGAACGGGAGGATTCCTAACTACGTTGACAAATATATATCGGATAAAATAACATATGTTTTTATTATTGTGATCCTAAAAAAATGTAATATTCACCTTAGTTAATAACTTATAATTTGGTGTGGGATTGAATGTACGTGATTCGAGTTTGTACGTTAAACCAATTGTAAATTAACTTCTAATGTATTTCAACAAACAATAATAATTCAACGATTCAAATGAAAAAAGATCAAATTCCATTGACATAAGATGATAACTATACTTTCAGGATGATTGAACCCAACCTAGATTAAACACACCCTTCCCACATACACTCCGAATTATGTTAATGTTCAAAGGCACAAATTAGTAATTTTTCAAGCGTTCTTCTTACATAAAATAATTAAAATGTTTTCATTTCCTGAAATATTTGTATTTTATTTTTATTTTTATTTAGGCGGACAAAAATATAACTATAAATTTCATCAAAGAATGATGCATAAAGCATTTCATAAATAATATTACAAGTCAAATTAAAAATATTATAAGTGACCGTATCAAAAAAGAATATTGAGTTTGACAACTCGCTCAAAGTCTATGGATTTTTGTTTTGTTTCATTCTTTAGTGATTATTTTGGGTAATTGCAAATAACACTAGGATTTGAAAACTACCGCCTTCTCCATCCCTATATATTCTGTGTGTTCTCCACCAAAAATAAATAAATATATTCTGTGTGTTTCGAGCATCCTCTTCCCGTTGAGACTTGAGATGTCTAAACTAATAAGCTTTGGGTGGAGGTGAAGGAAAGGAAAAAAAAGAAGAGAAATCTCGTCATTAAAATGTATTACGGTCCCGTTTGATTGTAATTCATGGAAACTTATATGAAATGTAAATGGATGTATTTCATGTTAGTGTCATGATATATTGACAAAAAAAATCAACTTATTTTGCATAACCTCTTCTCCATTGTCAATAGGAGCTTGTTTCAACTCAATCGTTCTTCAATCAAAGGGAGATAAGTAATAAAATGGTGGAATTACTTCATGCTATCTCACTTTTATAATGGATAAGTTGTTGGATGATTTTTTTTAATATAAATATATTATGACACTAAAAATGGTCTAAATTTACTTCGTTTCTATTTACGTTTCCGTTTTCATATGTCACGACAAACCAAACGGGGCCTAAATATATTTATTACATTGTTAATTAGGTAAACATCAACATATATTACATATTTACATGACATTTAAATACTTTTTTTTTCCTAAAAATGTATTACATATATTTATTACACTGAGAATATGAAAATTAAAAAAAAAAAGAGAAAAAAAATCTTAACATAAAGTAAATCTATAATTAATATTGTTGGCTATTATTGTCAAGCACGAAGTAACATCGTGTTGATGATCGAAATCTCGTCACTAATGAAGTTTCAATTAATGTTCAAAACACAAGGATATTTTGTGCAAATCCAAAAACTCAAGACAATCCCCGCAATTAGACCAAAATTTGAAAGCTCTTGGCACGAACAAATTTATTATTTAGCCAGTTCGTCATTTGAACATTCACAGAGCCACGACACCTTTTCTCCCTCTTCACAAGGGAAGAAGATCGAAATACAAAATTTTGAATTTTGTACATGGAAAAGGGTAATTGATTTTGTGAATCATATGCTTTCTCTACTATTGTAATGTTTAGCTCCCGATTATATTTCTCGTTGATTTTGATCGTGGTGAGCTCATTGTTCGTGTTTCTTCAGCGGCTCTGTGGCTTCTGGTGATTCAGAACTGATATCGGCGGTCCATGATCTGTTGCACACGACCTGTTCGACGAAATGACCAGCAACTCTAAAGCTCAGACCTCTGGCGATACAGCCACGGAGCGGTTGCTCTCTGGTAGTAGCGACTCTGGCAGCAGCGTTGAAGCTCATGATGACGGTAATATCACAGAAGGGTGCTGCGGATGTGTTTCAGGTTCGATAGCGGGGATCTGCGACGAATTCCACAGCTTGGTGGCTAGTCTGTACGCGATGGGACGAGCGGATCCGCGCAAGTTCATCTTCGCTGTCAAGGTGGGGTTTGCGTTGGCGCTCGTCGCCATGATTATCTTCTGGCAGCCGGTCGCAAATGTAAGCAAATACGCAATTTGGGCTATTCTGACGGTTGTCGTGGTCTTCGAATTCAGCGTAGGTAATAGCTCTCTCAAATGCTCGGTTTCATTCATCCCTTGAATGTCTGCTTGATTGGTCTATTTTGTCTTGTAACTTGAATTTGTAGAAATTGTTTCTTGCTTTCAGAGCTTGTAATCTTTAAACACCATTAGAAATTGAATTCACACATACTAACTATACAAGTCTTCAGAAATAACACAGGCTATTGAAAAATCTTGTTTCTGAATTTGGATTTTGGTTTCATGTAGGAGCAACTCTTAGCAAAGGATTAAACCGTGCGATTGGTACTTTCTCTGCTGGAGTTTTGGCTTTGGGTATAGCTGAGATTGCTGTAAGGTCCGGTAGCTTTGAAGAAGTTATTCTTGTTGCCAGCATCTTTTGGGCAGGTGAGGTTTGTCTATAATTTGTACTTTTAATGGGAGACTTAAAACTTCATGTGTTATTTGACTTTTGGACTTTTTGTTTTGATTTTCAGGTTTCTTTGCAAGTTATACCAAATTATTGCCAATTATGAAATCATATGAATATGGATTTCGGATATTCTTGCTGACATTTTCATTGGTGTTGATCACCGGAAATACAAGCTCAAACTTTTATAAGACGGCATTTTACCGGCTGTTATTAATAGCAATTGGTGCTTCTATTGCATTCACTGTTAACATATTCATTTACCCCATATGGGCTGGTGAGGACCTTCACAAGCTTGTGGTGAAAAACTTCAAGGGTGTTGCCACTTCTTTGGATGGTTAGATGCTTCGCCTCAATTTCCAATTTTTTTTTGAGTTCCTTGCAGGATATAGTCTATAATGAGCTTTTTTTTACTAGGTTGTGTAAGCAGGTACCGTCATTGCTTGAGGCGTCAGAGAATTCCTTCCACAATTCTCACGTTTCAGGCTGATGATGATCCTGTGTATGTTGGCTACAGAGAAGCTATTCAGTCTTATAGCCAGGAGGAATCTTTGGTATTCTCAAATTTATCTGATTGTTTGCTGGTTTCAATTTGTAAATCTGAGAATGTGATTTTGAGTGATATATTGTTTCTTTCTACTGTTTTTTTTTTCAGTTAGAATGTGCCAAGTGGGAGCCACCTCATGGTCCTTATAGGATGTGTAGATACCCTTGGAAAAATTATGTGAAAGTTGCTGGTGCATTAAGGCATTGTACATTTATGGTAATGGCAATGCATGGATGCATTCTTTCTGAAATACAGGTGAATATTCCTTTTCAATTTATGTTAATTGTCAATAGCCTATTTTCGTTTTTTCATGGTAGGTAGCTAAAGATTCAAGTCTAATTTGTATATTGAACCTTATAATGTTGACATGGTATGTTGTTTCTCGTGTCTTTCATTTGCTTCATAGCCCATAAACAATTTGTGAATGACAAAGAGCACTCTGTAAATCTCTCAGTTTACATTTGATTTGCACTCAGGCCTATGATGTTGCGTACTTGAGTTTATTATCTGACTGACCGTGGGAGAAATTATGCTTATATTTCTTACTCTCTCAATGAAATAGGATCTCAGTCTCAGCTCTCATGACACATCAATTCCTTCTTTTTATTAGAGTTTTCAATAGAGGTTTTGCAAATGCACAGGCACCACTAGATAAGAGGCAGGTTTTCACACGCGAGTTTCAGAAAGTTGGTGAGGCCGGAGCTGCAGTATTACGTGAGCTTGGAGACAGACTTGAAAAAATGGAGAAACTGTACTCAGGCAATATACTGCAAGACGTGCAGTTGGCAGCTGAGGAGCTACAAATGAAGATAGATCTCAACTCACATCTCCTTATCAATATTCACCGTTGCGGAGATGGAAATCACGAAAATCATTCCGCTTTCAAGGATATGGAAAATCAAACAGTTTTCAGCTCCCTCGGTGAAATGGGTTTTCCTACTGTGCCAGAAGAACACACAGATCAAGAAGAGCCCACAGATGAAGAAGAAGAACCAACAACAGATCCCAGACCCACAATCATAGCCATTGATCCTTCGGAGTCTAGAATGGATTTAATGGCTGGGATTTCACCGGCTGCAGTTACAGGGACCAAATGGCCTTCACTTCATTCGATTGCAGTAAACGTACAGGAGGCGTTGACAGCTGAAAGTGCCAGCGCTCTTTCGCTTGCAACATTTGCTTCATTGTTGATAGAATTTGTGGCAAGGCTTGGGTATGTTGTGGATTCCTATGATGAGCTGAGTAAGGTGGCGAATTTCAAAGAGCCAGGTGTACCCATTGCAAAAAAGGTCAGTTGGTGGAAAAAGCTTCTGGTGCGTTTTCAATTCAAGAATTGAAACCAGATGATTCACAATGAACCCTGTTTTTATTCTGGGTTTTCAGCAGATTCAGTACAATTTGTGTGAAGATAAAAGGAAAGGTTTGAGCCGTATACTTTGTAAATAACATCATATGTTTCATAATTCATATTGTGTCATTGTTTGACAATAACAGCACTAAGAAAGGTTTCAGTTTTTTGGTTGGGCAAGTAGTAAGCCGGAACAAAGATTTTCTTGTGATCTTGTACAGACCTTCATTTAAAAGCTTCCATGTATACACTAAGAAATATGTTGATGAAACATTGATATCTGCTTTTTTTTTTTTTTTTTTTGATATCTGCTTTTGGATATTACTTCAGTTGCATCACTATGTGTTTTATACAGTATCATCCGAGTTACTTTCCTGGTGTTTCCATAATAAATGTCTTCATAGGGATGGATAAAAAAGACATGATAGAGGATTCATATGTAACACACTAAAGAAAACTACTACATGAACTGTTTGCTACAATAGTCTATGTAGTAAGATATGAACTTGGTAAGTAATAAACTAAGAAAACCCTAACGATCCATTCCTCCTTGGACATTAGGAGCCTCTTGAGACGTTCTCATCTTGTTCAACTCCTCATTTCCATGCCATCCTATTATATGTATAGATCAACTCAGTTTCAATCGAAGAATTTGACAAGTTATACAAACAAATGAAATTGCATTGTACTAATTAAGATTCCCATACAACCTACCTATAGACATGAAAAAGCCTTGGTTAGAAAGTTGGCGATACTCTTGGCAAAGGGCACAGGGCCCACAACAGCAATGAACACAGCAGTCAGAGCAGGGCCCTTCGGCCAGCGAATACTGGCCCCGCAGTTTGGTTCGATACGAGCACGAGTAGATCCATGGGCACCCCATCAAGCACATCATCATCATGTACAACGATCCGCTTGTTCCACATGCTTAAGTAAGTACGTTCACCATTAGTTGAATCGATTTCAAGGCTTAAGAGTTAACAAAATTGTAAAACTAAGGACTTACATGTTGATCCTCTATCAACAATCTCAGCAATTCGTCCGAACGTGATACATGGGCAGCAACATGTCATGCAACCTGGTTAATTTCAAGGAAAAGTAGTGTTATATATATATATAAAAGAAATGATTTGAGAAATGGATTTATAGACTTACAACTATGAATGTCTTCAAAGCAATCACAAAGACCGGTGGACCAAGGGATTGGTGAAGTAGAATAATTAAGCACAGGCGACACCGGAAACTCGTTCCAACAACTCGGTTGTGTAGAAACCGGCGGTGGAGGCTGAGAATTAGGCTCCATTGGAGGATACAAGTTGGGATTGTAGGAATCAGAGGGATACATGAGTGGTGGTGATCAGAGATGGAATTTGAATTGTAACCAACTATGTATTCCAAACACTCAATCTGGCGGTTTATAATAGCAATAACCGTTGATGAGAAAAACACGGTTGCTGAAAAGGATTGGGTTGGGCCTGGCCTCAAGCCCGTTATTATTCAATAGGCCGTTTCAGAAATTAGCCTACCTTAAAACGTCAGTCTTCATTTTTGTCTTAGGATGAATGAGTCACGTTATGATGCACAAATTCCACCTTCAGATTAAAGGAGTGTAGTGATGATTAAACGAAACTAGTGTTTGTCCTTACCATGTACGAGTTATAATAGAGATAAATATAATAATTTTTAATATTTATATAATTATTGTACGATTATAACAGATATAGATACAAATAACTAAATAAGTTATAATGCTCATAAAGTAATTGTCAAAAATTAAAGTGTTTAGAAAAATATTAGAAGACAAGTTTTTATATATATAACACAATATAATCTAAAGTAATTGTCAAAATCAAAGTGTTTAGAAAATACTTAATCAAATTGGAGTAGTGATTCTAAATTTCCAATTATTATATACCCGTTATAAAAATATACTTAATCAGTGTGTATTTGATAATATCTATTTATTTTTTAAATATATTACTTAAATTTAGAAAAATGAATTCAAGATATCATTTAGTGCAATCTCATGTCAATATTCTCTCAAATTTTGAACGGTGAAAAAAAAACAACATAAATATTTTCTTTTAGAAAACTTCAACACAAAAATTTGTAAGAGGCCGTTAGGAAAGTAACTTTTCGATACAATTTATTAAAAAAATAGTGTTTGTTAGATCAATTTTAAGAATGAGTTGTGTTAGATCAATTAGAATATTAAGATATTTTTAATCAATTGTTCATTAAAAAAATATTTTAGACAAAGTCAAAATAACTATTTGAATAAAATTATTAGAATAGTAAAATATTTTTGAAACAAATTTTCATTAAAAAATAAGTTATAGTGGCTGGTTAGTGGTGGAAGTGAGAAAGTGGGTAGTTTACTGTGACGAAAAGGCAAAGTTCGCGATGGATCCTAAAACCCTAGCCAAACACGAAAAGGAAAAGTTCAACTTTGATGATGCCATGGAAGAAGATTATAATTAGGTGCCGATGTGAGAGTCTTGAGTTTTTGAGGTGCAAGAAGATGGACCTTAACCCTAAGGTGTGCCCTCAATAGGGCCGAGAACCCACTTGTTGCTTCCATGGAGTGTAATGTCTTCTTCCTCTATTCGATTCTCTATAGTTTTTCATATAGTATCATTTATGTTGAGACAAAAGATTTAATATCTAGTTTTATTCGGTGAATAGGTTGAGTGAAAAATTGATTTCTAATTTAAAACCTAGAATGGTTGATTGTTGTGCTCATCTATTTAGATATAACTAAGCAATATGCAAGAGATTTTTCAAAATTGGATTCAAACACAGAGTAAAAAACATCTAATAATGCAGGTTTGAGATAAAGATTATTTAAGATGAGATTTATTTAGTGATTTGTGTTGGAGCTGAACAGATCTAAAAGTGCAACATAGGTTATATCATAACACCAACATAAATACCTTTCAATAAGTTCATTCTATAAATTGTTCGAACTTGAGGGCAGGATTTGAAACTATGTATACCATAGAGTCATCATGTTGGAGCCAATCTATACATAGTGTGGAATTTGGTGGCCTGCAAAGTGGTAACCATTTCAAATTCTAACAAGAATTTTCTTGTTTAATTAGTCTTGGTCGGGTTCACTAGTTTTGTAATGATTAAAGACTCTCCTAGGTTCACTTAAACCGACACTTTTATATAGACATTTTTTCGATTTGCCTCACATGAGGTGACTTAGTGATAAGAGGTATGGGGGGATATTGGGAGGTCCTAAGTTTGATCCTTACCTCCACTCATGGACGTCGGTGCCCCCACTTCCCTCCAACCAATTATTTATTTAAATTTTTTTATTTTTTTTGTAAAGTATGAAAAAAAAAAATACACTAATACTACAAGTATTGATTCATCTAGTTAGTCCGATCCTCATTTTCTAGTGAGTGCATTGTTCAAATCTTGTCTCTTAGTCTAAATTAATATTTCTCATTTCTAGTTTTGTTGATATTTTTTTAATAACTTGAAAATGTTTTATCCATCATTTTTAAATATCTTTTTAAAAAAAAATTGCTTCCTTCGTACTATAAATTAGTCTTTTTTCTTTCCTACTTTTCTTAATTTTTATTAAGAATGTGAACTATGTTTTATCCGTGTTAATTTTAAAATGTACACTCTAATATTTAACAAATTGTAATTTTTTAAGATTTAATGATCAATTTTTAAAAATAAAATAAAAATAAAAAACCCTGAAAACGATGTCACTAGCATAACCGCCAGCAACTCCACCCTTCGAGATAAGGTAGATTGTGCCCCCTTCGGAAAATCTTGCGTCCGTCACTTCCTCCGCCCCTTCACTTGGGTGAAAAATCAAACCTCACCATTCTTCCTACCACTAGGTCGAGTCCGTCGTTGCAAGCTAGTTTACCTAGTTCGTGCAACCCAATACTTGCACTTCTGTGGTCGGGTATTTAGTTCAATCCATTGAGCATATTGCATCAATCTTTTGATTGTTGCTTGTTTGTTTGAATCCTTGCACAATTCACAACTAGGTCACCAATCTACACAAATCACAAAAGCCTTAACCGACCATTTCCTAGCGAATTTAACTCTTTACATGTGAAGCTTAGCATTTAATTACTACATCCAAAACATAGAGCAAACACAACAGTCTAATCAATTTACTGAAATTTACAGCTTAGCATTTATTAGCCGCGAACGAAACGAGCGAGTTGGCAAGATCGAAGGTAACACGTATCCCCTGTTGCTGGACGTTCCCGACGATCGACGGAGACGAAGACGTGGGAGCGAAGGCCAGGCAATATGTCCCTGCATCGTCCACCGGGATCATGTAATTCTTCGCCGGCAACGCCACCGCCTTCCACGACGGGAAGTGTAGCGCCACCGACGGCACCTCCACGCTGCTCATCGGCGACAGATCGTAGCAAGTATCAAACAGCGCCACTCCGTCCGCCGACGGCAAGTGCCCCGCTCCCTTCGCAAACGCGTCCCTCACCGCCTCGTATACTTCCGTCTGTAGCCTCGTCACCGCCGTACCGGAATCGATTATCACGCCGCCGTTTCCTGTCTCGTCCATCATGAAAGACTCCGGCGGAAGAGAGAGGACCTCGCCGCCGACGCTGATTCCGGTCATCTGGAGGTAGTAGAAAGTGTCAAGCTGGCGGTTGCGGAGAAGCGGGACGGTTACGGCGTCTGGAGCCGGCGGCGAGTTGAAATCCAACGTCGACGCTGAGTTGGAGTCGCGGTCGACGAGGCAGTAGGAGAACGACTTCGCGTTGATCTGCGACGGAAACGAGAGCTGGCCGCCGCCGAGGCCGAGCAATCCGGCGGCGCCTACGAAAAGGCCTTCGTTGTTGTGGCCGCAGCCGATCGCGACGTTGTTGACGGACTCTTCGCCGAGGGAGATCGTCTCGGTGGCGAAATCGCCGACGGTGTAGGAGCCGTCGCCGTAGGAGACTTCGTACATGCAACGATCGGAGCGACAATCGGAGACGTCGAGCGCGTCGCACTGCGGCGATTCGCAGGGTAGAGAAGCGTACGACGAGGAAGCGGCCGGGTCGAATACCGGATCCGCCTGCTGGTAGCAATCGGCGCACGGCTGGCACTGGATCCAGCTGACGTCACTTCCGGTGTCAAGAACGACGTAAGCCTGCTTGGCCGGGCGGCCGATTCCGACGCGGCTGAAGTACTCGCCGCTACCCTGGCTGGTGCCGGAAACAACAGAGCCTTCTAGAGCCTCTGTCTCGAGATTCGCGTTCAACGGCTTGAGATCGGACTTTTTAATTCCATTAACGGCCAGATCCAACCGCGTCTGGAGCGATTTGACTCGGAGTGAGTCGCGCTCGAGTCTGGACTGAATTAGGGATTTGTAGCGGTTGTGTTGGATTGAGCCATGAATCGAAGCTCTGGTGTGAAGCGGGAGAGCGAGCGAGCCCGTAGCAGAGGAGTGAGAGCTCCCGTTCTGGTATTCCTTCTCGAATTGCTGGTGAAGAAGGTGGCTGAGAGTTTGTTGACGGGAAGCTGCGACGTCAAGCGTGGAAGTGGTTCCGGCGGTTCGACTAGGTATCGTTCTGGAGGAAGCAGCCATGGGAAGCAGTAAGGGAGAGAAGAGGAAGAAGGTAAAAGCGATGAAGGCGCGTGAGAGTAGCCATCTGTCCGCCATTGGCGAGTGAGTGAGTATGATGAGAAGAGAGTGAATGAATGGAGGGGAGTTGATGAAATTGGGAAAGGGTGAAGCTCTAATTTTAAAGCGGGTAAGAGGGATTATTTGAATCGAAAAGTAAGAGAGGGTTAATTAGTTGGCAATCTTACTCGTGTCATTATACTTATAACTCTTGTTAAGTAACCAAGATTTATGTTCTAGAAAGTAACCAAGATTTATGTAATCATATTTTAGCGACTCAGAGAGTCATAGTTAGATCAAAAGGTTCGTGTTGGGCTGGGACTGTGGTGGGACCCGACAAGAAATACGATATTCCGGATGTTTGTGCTTAAATGGACGTGTTGGGCAGTTGTGCATTAGTGCCGTTAAAAATGGGACGTAAGATTGGTTGGAGTTTAAAATTTTACTGAATTTGGTTTATTTAAATGTTTAGATAAATCGAACTTAGTTTATACTCTTTTAGTTTTTTTAGGGAAATAACTTCGTGAACCATTCATTTAGTTGACTAATTATAGAAGTAAATAAAACTAAATTTTAAACTATATAAATTAAATTAAAAGAGACCACCAAAATTATGTAATTTAATATAAATTAAATATTATATAATGTATATAGTAGATTTTATTTATGAACGTAAAATCTAGCTTTTTATGAGTGTATAATTGAGCTTACTCATGGGCATATAATAAAGTTTGCTCATGATCAAACGAGCTGAATTATTTTGTGTTTAATCTCGGTTCATTCATCTTTTTTGCATTACAATAATGTTCAAGGTTTGATTGTTTACAAATCGATCTGACGCAAACATGATTTAACCAACTCGAACATTAAATTTCTCACGAATGTCTCTGTTCATTTAGAACCCTAGCAAATGATGATAACAAATAACTTCAAATGGTATGAGTTCGATTTTTTTTTTCATGTTGTAAATGTAATGACATACTTTTATAGGGACATTAATGCCATTTGCTATGAGGATTTCTTAAGAGTACTTGTCTAATTTTTGGGTAAAAGAAAAAGAAAAATGTTAAGCACCCATCCAACTAGTGCTTGTACAAGCACTCACCAAGCACTCTGTTGGGACGGTGTTGAGACCTCTGGTTCTAAACATCGGAACAACGATACCGTTCTCCAGTTTTGATAATGACAAACACCATATGGGAACTAATATGCTCTATCCAAGTATTTCTAAGGAACACAGGTTCAGCAAAGAAAGTTCCCATATCTTTGTGAACTCCCATGAATGGCTAAGGAACACAAGCATACACGCTGAAGAGTTTCTCTCAAAGGAACTCTGAAGAAGACAGTTCCCATCACATGGGAACTCACATGTGAAGACAAAGACCGTTCAGCAAATCGCGGGATCCTGTCTTGGACAGAACGAAGGAACAGTCTGATGAGCAGACTGTCACAAGTGATCCAACGGTCCGATTGATTCAAGAAGTTGACCTAGTTCAAATCGAAGTCACATGTGAAGATTGTACACTTGGGCTGCAAGCAAAGAGCATTTTGGACAACATGAAAGATGCGATTGAAGCCCAAGTACAACCGAGTATAAAGCAAAATGAATAGTGCTAGGTTCAAGCACTTCTCCCAGAACTCACACATACTCCTAGAGAAAGAAAGAAAGAAGAAGAGAAGTCCCCGACGACGAGTGTCTGATCTCGACGACGGTGAAGCTAAAGTTCCCAAGAGCAAGGGAACTGAATTGTCAAGGTGTAAGGTCTGACTTTCTTGTTTTTAGTTGAGTTGTTCGCTTAGGAACTCAGTTGAGAAAATTCACTAGTGTTACTAGAGTTAGGTAGAACTCATAGGAACAGAGAAGTTTGAATCTGGTTGTTTGTAACTAAGGAACAAACAATAAATACAAGTAAGTTATTCAAAATCCTCCAAGTGGAGGTAGAGGTTTACCCACACAACTAGTTGGTTGTCGTGGGGTTCCTTTATAAGGGAACTGTGTTCTTTCAGCTTTTAATACTTGCGATATTATCTCTTCCACTGCCTTGGGAACAGCTTAACAACCAGTTCCCAAGCTCTCGCTAACCAGTTACGATCCAACACACTCCCTCATTAACTTCTAACAAATAATTTTTTACCACATGTCATTCAATGAATTCATTTTATTTCTTGCCATGATATGACAAGTTTGAATTTGACCACTTTGGATGGTGTTAAAGAGTATTGAATGCGTACGTGTGGATTTGTATTTAAGGATCTGAGATGTGTTCTTGGGTTGGGGTCAAAATTTAAGGAGTTTTGGATCCCTATGACTATGAGTGATTTCGGCATCTTCATTGATTATGCTTGTATCTATGAACGGCTGATATGAAGCGGTCTACTATTACTTTTTAGGGGGAAAAGCATACGCACCATTTATTAGTTTATTATTTATCCATGTGATTACGCTTGCTATGATTAAGGATTCTTCTTTTACCATTTTTAGGGACTTGTGAGTATTACATTCTTATTCTCTTTAATAAAGCTAATCAAAGTGATTAGGGCGGGTTTAATTAATGATGGTTATGTCAAACGATCGTATCGATGAAAATGCTAATAATTGTCCAATACTCCGTATATTACTGTAAAACAACTTTGACGGAAAAAACATGAGCCAAGCTTCAAAATATGTATGTGTTGCTAACATTTTTTGGCCCATATAGTAGTATTGCCAACATTTTTTGTGGGTCGGGCCCAAGTTCACAATTTCCGTTGGGAATTGGGATTGGGATGAATTTGAGAATGGCAAATACTCCCTTCGATTCAAAATAAGTGTCTTTTTAACCCTTTATTTTTTATCCATTTTAAGTGTCGTTTTAAGTTTTCTAGGCAATTGATTAGGAGAGAGCTATGAAAATGTTTATTGGAATGTGTTTTTGTTGACTAAAAGTATTCATTCATTGGTTCAAAAAGGTGATGAGTGATAAGATTGAGAAAAATTTTAAGATTTTGAGTTTAATTAATACTTTTTTTAAAACTAGTGTCAAAATCTAAAACGACACTTATTTTGAATCGGAGTGAGTATACTACCATCTCTGTTTCGTAATATAAATCGTTTTTTTGATTTTGCACAAAAATTAAGACAAGCTTAAAATAGAAAAAATGATAATTTAATGCTTGTTTTTATCACATGCACTATTAACTCTTTAATCTTGGATTTATAAATATACTAAATACTCCCTACAAAAGTAAACTTCCAATATCACTATAATTACTTGAGTTAATGAATGTTGTTGGAATGTTAAGTAAATTAAATAGAGTAATAATCTATTTTAGAAAGTTTTACATTAAACAACGGAAGGATGACTTACATTATGAAACGTCTTTTAGAGCTAGAAACGACTTACATTGTGAAACAGAGTGAGTAATTTAGATGTTTATTATACTCCCCCCGTTTAGTTCTACTTTTTTTTTGAAATATGGTAAATATATAAAGAGAGCAACTGTACAAAAGCTCCTTAACCAAACAAAGGGTTAAGGCACAAAATACAAGGCAAAAGACGGATCATCGAGATCCAACAACCCCTTACCGCCTCAAAAACCCCACAAGACTATGCAAACATGTGCAAACTATGTACGCCCCAAAACCCCCTCGACTAGAACGTGCCAGGGTGGCAAAATGAGCAAAAAACCAAGAGTCCATGGAGGCACTCAAATGTCCAAGGAACAACTAACATCAACCAACATCAACACAGCTCCGCCGGCAAACAAGAGGGTGGTAGAGTCAACATGAAGAGAGAGAGAAAAGAGAAGTCAAAGGTGGAGAAGTAGGCGAAGACGAGTATCTTCTCTTCCTTCAAGGTTTTAACTCGTTGTGATTCGTGACTTGCATTGGCTAATGATCTTTGTTGTGCAAGAGACTACATTTGGCGTCTCCTTATTGTAGATCACATCATTCTGAAGATCTCAAATGTTGTAAACCATGCTGAGGAGGGTGATTAATATTACTTTATACAAGGGGCAAGTCTTCCTAGGAGAGGTGAGGAACCGATTCACCCATTCCTCCAAACTTGCCTTCCTTACTTGTACTCCATACCATTGCCAAATTTTCTCCAAAACTTCTTGAACAAAACTACATGCGCCCCAAAGATAGGCCCCAATCTCCTCCCCTTTGCTTCAATCGATGGTGTGTGGGAAGCCAGTCAAGATAGGCAAGCCAAAACTGAAAACTCCAACGCCTTGCCTGTACGGTCTTCCAAATGAGTTCACACCATTCTTGTTTCGACCATTTATTTCTCAACAAGTTGTAGAGCTTGCGAGTATCAAGCCTCCTTTGGGGAAGGGTAAGCTCAAGGAGGCTAAAGGTGTTGTAGTCTTGCCCTTCCTCCCGAAGAGCTTGCTTGACCGGATCTTGGAGTCGAAGTCAGCTTTTCCAAAGCCAAGAGTCTGAGGGTTTTGCATTAAGGGATCAAATGTCGACTCTTCTAGTTTGGTTTTGCCCAACCCATTTGGTCCAAAGGTTGGGGCCTCCCAAGATAGGTTCATGGCCGCGCTTGAACATAGCCACCCTATTCCATGCCAAAACTTCTTTGGAGTTCAATCCTTCCTCATCAAATGGCCTAGTTACATATTTCCAAGCGACTAGAGCCTTTTTCCCTCCTACTTTTCCGGCCCATAGGAAGGAGCGACACATTTCCTCAATCTTCTTGATCACTTATCTAGGAAACAAGGTAGTTTGAATCCAAAAAGATAGAAGGCATTCTATCGTGGATCTAATGACTTGTGCACGCCCTTCATATGAAAGCATTCGGGCACCACAACAATTGATTATACAAGTTATCTTGTTGAGGAGTGGACCATAGTTGATGGTCTTAGGCTTAGTGGAGTGTAGGGGCATGCCTAGATAGCGGACTGGGAAAGAGCCAATTTCGAAGCCAAGGATGTTAGCGAGCTCTATACTTTCATCATGACCAACTCCACCAAAGAAAATTTTGCTCTTGTGTGCATTAGCAATGAGCCAATGAGGCCCGAGCCTTTACCAAATTCAAGAAGGCATCCACGAATGGCTCTAAGTGTGGCTTGTGTAGGCTTGCAAAAGATGAGCAAGTCATCGACAAAGGAAATACTAATGAGCTTGAGGGGGCGGTACTTAGGATGAAAGCAAAATCCTCGGGTGGTGCTAGCTTTTGCTGGACTTCGGCTAAGGATCTCCATGACAAGGAAAAAGAGGAAAGGTGAGAGGGGGTCACCTTGGCGGAGGCCTCTTTTCCCGGGGAAGAACCCTTTCGGCTCTCCATTGATGAGTATGGAGTAGAAATGTCTTGACCGTTTGGAGAACTAGTTGGATGAGCCATGGTGGAAGGCCAAAGTAGTGCAGAGTTCTCTCAAGGAAGTCTCAATCAACACAATCAAAAGCTTTTTGCAAGTCAACTTGGAGCATGCGTCTCTTAGGGACGTCTCTTTTTTCATAGTTGGCGGCCAACTCTTGAGCAACGACTATGTTGTGAAAGATAGACCTTCCGGGGACAAAGGCACCTTGGCTATCTGAAACAATCTTGTCAAGGAGAGGTCTTATACGTGTGACAAATATTTTAGTGATGGCCTTTAGGAAAGTGTTACAACAAGAGATGGACCGATAATCTTTGATGTAGAAGGGACTATCAACTTTGGGGACAAGGCAAACAAAAGTGTTGTTCCAATCACGAAGCAACCTTCTAGAGGCAAAGAATTCTCTTATGGCTTGCACCACATCATTTTTTGACAATGCTTCAACATTTCTTGAAAAAATGCCTTTCATATCCATCGGGCCCCGGTGATTTGTTAGAGCCTCCTCTTCACTCGGCATCATCTCAAGTTGGCAATGTCATCTTGTTGGAGGGTCGAACCCCTTGGCCTATCAAATTTGAAAGGGTCGGTTGGGTTGGGAGAGCCGAAGAGTCTCTTATAGGATCCAACCAACTCGTTTTCAATCTCCCGAGGTTCCTCTAGGACATGGCCATCATCCTTCTTGAGTATGTGCATGGTGTTCCCCACCCTCCTTTCTTTAATTCGGTTGAAGAAAAATGAGGAAGTTTCTTCCCCCATGGTCAACCAATCAAGCTTAGCCCTTTGGGTGGTTGCACTTGTCAAGTTGCTCATACGACATTCAAGTTATTTTTTAGCTTCGGAGACGGCGGCTTGTTTTTCAAGGCAAGCAAAATCATCATGTAGTGCCTCATGAGCAATTCTCAACTTATCTACACTTCCTTGCACCATAGCTTCCAAATTCTGGAAGCTTGTTCTTTGTCAAGATTTTAGGGTGGTCTTGAGTTTTTGTAGCTTTGACAAGAGGATATGTTGGAACGTTCCTACAAAGGTATCATCCCATACCCCTCCAACCAAGGTTTCGAATTCAACATCATCAACCCAAAAGTTGAAGAATCGGAAGGGGATACGGCGAATGGTAGAGGTGGGGTTGACTTGGGCAAGACAAGGGGAATTGTCGGAAAGATTAGGATCCCCAAAGAAGGCAAAGGATTGGTCAAAAGAGTCCCCCCAAAAGCTGTTGACAAGGGCACGGGCTAATTTCTTGGCTACTCTAGCCGACCCTAGTTGTTGATTGGACCATGTGTATCTTGCCTCGGAAAAAGCGAGATCGTGCAACCCACAACTCGTCAAAACATTAGCAAGTTCCTCCGACTCATTTTCATCATCAATTCTTCTTAAAGAGAACCTCTCGGTAGAATCATGTATGCAATTCATATCTCCCATAACAATCCAAGGCTCATTGATTCCCACGACAAGATTTCTCATCAAATTCCACAAGGGCTTGTGCTCCCTAGGAAAATTGAAGGCATAAACAAAAGTTAGTAAAAAACGCAAGCAAGAGTAGAGTGTCTATCACTAACCTTGCAAAGGATCAATTGGTTTGTCTTCAACAAAATGTCCACTTTGACAACAAGTGGGTTCAAACGACCCGTGTATGGCTTCTTTCTAGGGTAGTGTCTTCGGTACAATAATTCCACCCACGGAGCAAAGAGTAAGTAAGCAAGTCTTCTCTACTTCTCAAAGTCTTTGTTTCAAGGACACCCATAATACTAACACGGTTTTTATGTGCATATTTGTTGACCATGTTTATTTTAGAGGGGTCACCACTCTCTCTAATGTTCCAACATCCCATTCTAAGCTCCGACATGGCCAACCTTCTTAGGGCTACTACAACCCTCTTGACTATTTGCAACAAGATTCTTGGAGGAGTTACTTTTTAACAAGCGCTTTGGTAAGGAGAGGCCATCAACAAGGGGTTGTTTAGTTCTACTTGTCCTTATAGTGTAATGCACATATATTAAGACATGTTTTAATCTTACCAAATTACCCCTATTAAATTTATATTGGAAAAAGGTGAATGGTAAATCTATTAAATGTGTTTTGCTTTTGATTGGGTAATACAAATAGTAATATTGAGAAATTTTGGATAAAAAATACCTACATGGACAAATAGAACTAAACAAAAAATTAAGTCTAAAAGGAGAAATAGAACTAAAGGAATGGAGTATTAGGTTAGTGAGCTGTCCCATAGACAAAGAATAGTTTAGATGTTTCTTGTACATTCATTTTCCATCACACTATTTGGTGAATGGGGGTGACAAGAGCTAGGTAAATCATCAATTGCAGTATCCAGGAAACTAGCTAGGGAGATGCCTGATTACTTTTTTCAACACTATTACACTAACATTGTGTTTGGTTGTCAAGAATTGAGGGATTTTTAATAGAGGGGAGGTGAGGGAAATTAATATCTTTGTTTAGTTAATTAAAATAAGAGAGAATTGAAAAAAAGGTGATGTAAAGAAGAAAAAAAACCAAGGAAAAGGAGGGAAAGTAAGTCATCTCTAATAAGTGGAATCTAGAGGAGAATGAAAGAGAATTTCTTAAGAAATATAAAAAAATAGTTTTTTTTTAACTAAATCCTATTCAATTAACTATAAATCTTCCTCCCTTTTCCTTTGTCAACCAAATAACAATATATAAAAAAACATCAATTCCTCCCTTTTATTATTAAAATACATAAAAAAACAATATAATATAATTAAATGTTATTATTTAATTAAAAATCTATTTTAATAATCATAAAAAATTCTATGTTTTTGACTCGGGTCAACTCGACCCGTCCGAAAATCCGCATCAACCCGACCCGGTTTAACCTGTGACCCGTAACGACTTGAACCCGACTCAACCCGAACCCGAAATGACCGAACCCGAACCCGCCCGACCCGATTGACAAGTCTAGATACTATGCATTAAATTGCTTCAAATGGCCAATTCGATGCATGCATGAGATACGGTAATCCAAACACTGCTTTGGGCTTTGGTTAATTTGTGGCTAAGATCCTTATTAATATCTGAGGCTTCTGGGGTATGCATTCTGGCTGCTGGCATCTAAAAATTCTAAAATATCAGAAAACATGGTAACAAAACCAACCATGCATTTAACTTTACAGCTCTCTTCTTTCATTAAACGTGTGCTTAACATTTTCTTTTCTTTGCAGGTGGCTTTTTCCAGTGGCCACCTTTTCATCATTTTCGGGATCCAATCTTTCATTTCGACCACCAAATGAGCCTTAAATTCTTGATGCTGAATGGATCACCAAGTGGTTAATTTGGAGATGGAAGTTCTGGTTTCCACTGGTGCTACCTTTGCTTGACTTGGTTCCAATTAAGAACTTCTTGATTAGTTAGATCATTATGAACAATACATTATAAGAATTGGGTCATATACAACTTAAATTTGCAAGCTTCAACGTTGATAATAACCTTGTTATATATACAAGTAATATGCAGTGATAAAACCAAATGCACTGATAATCACACCAAAGTCATCTTCTTGTACTTCCTCTATACACCTTTCTTTCTCCCTGCTTACCTAAACTTGCCCACATAGCATATCTAAGGTTTTAACATCAACATGGCCAATTGAACATACACTCCAAAAAGTACAGAGCTAGACAATGCATAAACAGGATAGTATTTTCCAAGTATATGTAAATCTTCTGACAAGGAAAGAAACTTTTCTTTTATTATTAGTTTTAGCACCCGCCACTCGCGGGTTCAATGCTGCTTAAAAGCCCGTTCCCTCTGAGTTGTGTGCAGTGGTCTTCAGCATCCGCCTGAGCACAGATGATGACAACAGCCAAGCCATTGTGATGCGCTTCTTGCATGATGTTAACTGCATTGTCAAGTGTCATTCCCGGTATGACTTTCATTAGGACTTGTACCACGTATTCTCTTTTGTTGAAGTTGTCGTTGTGCAACATCACTCGGTAGGGTGGAGACATTTTCCTAGACTTTCTGTGAAGAACGACGAGAAAAAAGAATGAAGTGTTGATACAGGTTGTGAATTCATTAAAAAAATATATTAAAATTATTCAAACAAAGGCGACTTTGTTCACCTGAGATCAAACTCAGATTCCCGGCCTGGAGTAGTTTTCTCTATAACGGGCTTTTCAAGGACTCCTCCTCTACCGGGTCCAGTGGCTGTTACAGCCACAATCATGCCGCGGTAGTTGAAGGGCCCTCTACATAGATTCTGCTTTTCTCCTGAAACACAGAACAAATCAATCCAATAATAACACACTTATAAGAAGAAGAGGCTGCTAAATTGACAGATAACTGGCTATATAACCTATATTTGCCTCTTAATATCATCAGTATTCATTACCTAGAGCAAGAAGTCTGCTGATTGCAGATGTATCAGAGAGTAACACACTTGACAAAAAAGAAATGCCAAAAAAAAAACTGTTGCAGAACCATTTCAGGAAAGTGCTTCGAATGCACAAAAGCAAATGAACCAAATAGTACCCAATATAGGCTAAAGCCAAGCAGCTGGAAAAAAGATGGAATCAAACTAGTAAAGCTCATATTAGAAATCACAAATATCTCCTTTTCTAGCACAAGCACAAATGGAATTTACATCAGTCAAAATAGCTCGTGTAAAAGGGGCAATTGGAAATATCAAAAGAATAATTGGAGTATAAATCTCTTAAAATACCGTTCAAAACAAGTACAGATTAAGTTGTAGTGGCGAGACAAGAGTAGAAAAGGAAATCAAGGTCAAGGACTTGCAAAA
This sequence comes from Fallopia convolvulus, assembly GCA_964016875.1. NCBI lineage: Eukaryota > Viridiplantae > Streptophyta > Magnoliopsida > Caryophyllales > Polygonaceae > Fallopia > Fallopia convolvulus. The sequence continues at coordinate 56,308,841 of OZ024720.1, read as the reverse complement.
GCAACTAAACCCTAGAGGAAATCAGTCAACAGGGATACAAACAGTTGTGAATCAATCAATCAAAGTGGGGAAATCAACTCATAATACCGAACAACTGTGAAACACCAGAACACTCAAATCCGCAAGTACTCGTCAACTGAAGAGATTAAGTCGATCACTATAAATAATAAATCCAAGCAGATAAAGCAGTGAAATTGAGAGAGATTATGGCGAATTGGGAAGAACCTGGTTTAGGGCTAAAGACGTAGTTAGGTGAGAGGGGTATTCTCCCAACCTTGGCAGTCTCCATTGCTGGCTATCGCTCTTTCGCTCTTGCGAATGGGAATGTGAAGGTGTGTGTGTGTTTTGAAGGCGTTGAGGAGTCAATTTGTTCGAGTTTGTCTACAATTGAGGTGTGAGGTCTGGGGTGGTGGTGGATTCTGTATGATTCAGAATTGGTGATGACGATTCACCCAGCCAACAACACATAAAATGAGGTCCAAATTTTGTGATTGGAGTATATTCCTTCTATTTTGTGAGATACATCACAATTCACAAGGAGAATACATACTGGGGTTTAGGAGCCTAAAACAAATACGTATTGTAATCTTTATAAAAAGAATCTTAGAAATAAAAAATATAACTTCATGTTCTTGTCATACAAGACCACCTCTTCCCTTTTTTTCCATCCTAGTGCATCCTAACAGATGAGGTGATTTTTGATATCGTTAATAGGGAGACTGTGTCTTAGTTTGGCAATTTTATCAACCACAATATTAGAGCCTTGATAACATGGGAAATTCGAACTATCTGGAATCCTTGAAGGAATACCAGAATATCAGCGTTGAACAATATTGAAGAATCGTGACCGCGGGGCACCGAGCTGCGATCGCGGGTGAAGATCGACTTAGGAATTTAAAAGTGGAACAGTATTGCAACCGCGGGTGTCAAACCATGATCGCGGGTCTATTGGGCCGCGTGATATGAGATTTTCTTCTGGGCTTCTAAGTTTATTCTATCTTTAAGTTTTTAGTATTGTTTTATTTTTGAATATTTCATGTTTTGAGTTTTTTTTTTTACGACCTTTGTTTCTAGGTTAAGTTTGATATTCTATCATCATTATATTTTCATGTTAGTTGAGAGAAGAAACCCTAGAGAGATTTGCAATTCCTATGGAAAAACTAATCTACATTGTTTCATTCATAGGTTGAAGCTTTTGAACTAAGTAAGCTGTGAGATTTATTCTAAGTATTGTTTATTTGATTATATCAATTTCTCTTGTGCTTAATTTTCATTGAATGTTATTGATTTCTTCTAGCCTAATCAACTAGCTGAAATAGATTATGTTCTATTCTAGGATTTAGATTTTCTCGTTGAAAAGCTTTATTATTGGTAGCAAACTCATTGTGTTAAGATTCGTTGGACTAAGATAATTGAGTAAAGGAAATTGATTGCATTTGAATGCTTAACTCATTGTTTTGTGTTGCATGTATATAGAATTATCTTTGTTCTTAATGCTAATATTGAATTGATTTATGATCATTTCATGATTGTTTGATATTAAGTTTTTGTAAGGCTCATTGACTTGATAATTACATCAGATCAGGATAGGAATAATGAGAAGTTCCGAAATACTTGATGAAGAATCAATGATCAATGAACTTAAACCAAAAGTGATGCTTGTGAATGAAACTCATTTCTCTATTTCATCTAATAACTTGTTCATTTGTTTAGTTGTTTGTTTACCTCTTTGCTTTTAGAGATACAACACCAATCAAAATCCCCCCCCCTCCTTTTACATTCTTAGTTGGTAAAAATACAAACTTAAAAATAAGAGATTCCCTTGGGGTTGACCTGACTTACTATTTATACTTAGTTTAGTAATAGAGATTTATTTTTGATAAGGAACAACGACTTTTAGCTTGTCACACTTGTTGTCATATCTATTCACGAGCTCTTGTGCCACGTACAACAATGTTGTGGGCAATCGATCTTCTTAGAACAAAGGCTCCTTGCTCCACCGAGACGTACTTTCTTCTTAACCCATGGTCTCAATCTTTCAACCATGATCTTGGAGAGTGCCTTCATGGTGGTGTTGTAACAAGAGATGGGGCGAAATTCTTTCACCAAGAAGGGACTATTCACCTTTGGAATCAAGCTAATGAAGGTGACATTGGTTTGTGGGAGGAGCTTTCCCGAAGTGAAGAATTCTCTTGTAGTCTCACAAACATCGTTCTTAATGAAGTCCTAACAACACTTGAAGAACGAGGCCCCAAAGCTGTCCGGCGCGGACCAGGTCTACACTATGCTAACATAAGAATCTAAATTTAAAGACAAGGAGCATCTGTGGAAGAAGCTCATGGAATTCAGTCAGCATTATCCATTAGTCATATTCTTTTTCTTTATTTAAATTTACTTTTTTTATTAGAATATAATTTTTATTAGAATTTTTCATTTCAAATTAATACTGGCATGTTTGACCTTACTAGACTAGCTAGCCTGACTGCTTTAATGAGCTTATTTGCTAGCCTTCCTAGTCAGCTACCCGTTGCTCACCCTTGGCTCCTCATGGGAGATTTCAACGAGACTACAAGTATAAAAGAGAGGACTGGAGACTCAAAAGGCATGAAAAGAAGATGTCGAAAGTTCAAGGAGTGGATGGAAAACATGAACCTAATTGATCTAGGCTACTCGAGACCCTGTTACACGTGGAATAGGGGTGACACAGTTGATACAAGATCTAGCGTGAAACTTGATAGAGCCATGTGCAATGTCGCTTGGAGAGAATAGTTTGAAGAAGTAGCGGTTTGGCACCTAGATGCGGTCCAATCAGATCACAATCCAATCTTTATGAATTCGGATGGCTTTGCTGGGAAAGGACTTGGAGATTGACCATTTCGATTTCAAGCGGCTTGGTTGCTCCATGAGGAATTTCAAAATTTCCTTGCGGACAATTGGGATAAAGGGATGGCTTTGCTAAAAACGCTTCAAAGTTTGGCGACTCAGTTGCAAATCTGGAACAAAAAAGTCTTTGGTAATCTCTTTCGAAGAAGGAACATGTTGTGGAAGAGGATAGAAGGAGTACAAAGATGACTTTGCGGCAGAACTACCAGAAATCTCAATCTGTTGGAAAGCAAACTGAGAACGGAATTAGAGGATGTGCTTCAACAACTATATCTGTTCTGCGTGCAAAAGGCAAGGACAGGCGCTTTGAGAGACGGGGATAGAAACACTAGATACTTCCATGCATGTGCAGTTATACGCAGGAAGAAAAATAAGATTGATGGGCTCCAGGATGCAAGGGGTAATTGGTTTTTCGATGCAAACAATCTCAGGGAGATGATTACGGAGCACTTTCACAGTCTCTATACGAAGGAAAACGGAGACTCAGGCCCGATTGATTTGCCAAGAGGACGATTCCCAATCATATCGGTCTCGGATTATGATGATCTATTCAGAAGGTACGATGATAAAGATGTCAAGGAGGCTCTCTTCTGCATGAATCCACTTAAATCCCCGGGACCTAATGGGTTCCATGCTGTTTTTTACCAGAAGAATTGGAGTCTTGTGAAGGAAGAAGTTGAAAGGGAAGCTTTGAAAGTACTCAATGGAGGTCAAATCACAGCTGGCATGAATGAAACTCTCATTGCTTTATTGCTGAAAGTTGAAAGCCCTATTAGCGTCAACCAACTTCAACTAATCAGCCTTGTAAACGTTGCTTTTAAGATCATTACCAAAGCCATTACTACTCGTCTGAAGGAGATTATGAGGAAGATTGTGGCCCAGACACAGTCATGCTTCATTCCTGGACGCCAAATCACTGATAACATCATCATAGCACAAGAAGTAATGCATACAATGAAAGCCAGAAGAGGAGCACACATGATGGCATTGAAGATAGATCTTGAAAAGGCATATGATCGACTTCGATGGTCGTTTATATACGATACCCTGCATGACATGAAGCTTCCAAGTGATCTTATCGATGTCATCATGAACTATATTACTTCTTACAACATGAAGGTTTTATGGAATGGAGAGGTGGGTGAAAATTTTCGTCCTAGCCGAGGTGTTAGACAAGGCGACCCACTCTTGCCTTATCTATTTGTTCTTTGTATGGAAAGACTTGGTCATGTTATCGATGAAGCTATTGCTAGTGGTGCCTGGAAACCAATCAGGTTGGGTGAAGGTGGTCCGGATCTTTCACATCTATTCTTCGCCGATGATGTTCGCATTTTTAGTATAGTTTTTGATAGGTTTTCTTTGTTTATTAGGTTTAGTTTTGTCTAGTTTAGGTTTAGTTTTGAGTATTTTTAGTTAGTTTTGCATAAATCTATGAGAAGAGTGGAATCTACGCTATTTTGTGTATTTTGCAGATTTTAGTGAGAAAAGGAGCTAAAAGGAGCTAAATGGAGCTAAATTTGGAGCATCACAGTGAAGGACGGGAAAGTGCAAGATTTAAGAAGTCAAAACTCGAGAATACAAGAGGAGGTGTTGAAGAAAACAAACCCCAGGCTCGTTAACGAGGCTGTGAAGGGTCGTTAACGAGGCCACAAAGAGAAAGATTTCGAGTATTATTTTTATTATTCACCGATCCTGAGCGGGAATTTATTTCCGTATCGGTTGAGTATATTTTTAGAATCTTTATGGGTTATTAGAATATTATTTTAGGGTTTAATATCTTTCTAGATTTTATTTCTATCTTTTAGAGATTATATTTATCTTTTTAGGAAAGTTTTTATCTTTTAGCCTTTTTAGGTTTTTAGGATTTTCTAGTATAAATACCCTTCTATCTAGCATAGAGGGGAGAGTCGAATTGGAGAGCTAGTTTTTGGGGAGTCGAATTGGAGAGCTAGTTTTTGGAGAAGATTTGGAGGAAAGCCAAAGGAGAGAGAACCGGATCGGCAGTCGGTGACGAGGTTCGGTGACGATGGTTTTCGAGGTTCGTTTGTCGAGTTTGTGGTTCGGTGAATATTTTGTTTAGTTTTCTTCTGAGTCTCTGTAAGACGATATTTTTTTGGTAATTTAAGTTTGAGTTTTGTTTCAATGTTTGTTTGTATTGAAGTTTTTAGTTTCTTAATCATGAGTAGTGAGTAGTCTATTTTTCTAGGGTCGGGGTTAAGCCCGACATAGTTGAGCATGTTTAATGAGTAAGATTGTGTGTTGAATGCCTTTTATCTTTATTGAGATTGTTTGTTGTGCTAAATACCGAAACGGGAGTTGAGGTAATTTGAATTTTAACTTGATTGAAAGAGAAAGTTAGTAACTTGAAGGTTGATATTGTTTGAAAACGAAAGTTTCAAGCTTTAGATCCAAAACAAGCAATAGAGTGAGTTAGTTTATGAAAGTAGATTAATTTACTTGTTAAGTCAATGAAAGTTGATGACTCTATCTATTTAAAGGCATGATCTTATCTTCTTACGAATTCTTATGCTTGGCTATGTTGTGGTGTCCCTTATCCTAGATTTTTGTTTTAATTGAATTATTTCTGGTAAATCTTCGTTGCTGAATACTTGCTTCGGTACCGAGTATTAATTGGAATTTAATTAGGTCGTTAGTTAGTATTTTTGTGTTCGGTGGTTCGGTAACGATCCTGACAAGGTCGTTAACGAGGCATCTCGTGAGTGATTGTGTTTGATTTTATTTGATTTTTATTAGATTGATAGACAAACAACCTTGCTTCCTGTGGAACGATCCTGACTCCACTGTACTCAGCGGGGTCTTGACTTACAAATTTATTTGTTGGCTAGAAACCCTCTCAACAAATTGGCGCCGTTGCCGGGGAAGCAACGAGTTGTTAGTTTATCTTTGGGATCGGGAATAGCCCGACCCCGTTTTGTTTTTAATTTTTGTTTTCTTTGTTTGTTTTCTCAGTGTATGCCGGTAGGACGAAGAAGGCTTCAGTTTGATAGCTCCAGTTATTACTCAGAACCCGAACGTTCCCTGCACCGACGACTTCGAGAAAACCGAGCCATGGCCACAACTGAAGAGATGGCTCGAGAGTTAGAGATCCTCCGGACCCAGATGGAGGCACTGAAAGCCGAGAAGGACGGTGCAGACGCAGACAAGGCTCGACTGCAAGAAGAGCTAAACGCCTATCCAAGGAATGCCAAGCAATACATGCATCCGGAACTGAGGGTGCCAGAATCTCCTATTGTGCTTCCTGCGATAGAGAAACCTTTTGAGATCAAGTCTCAATTTATATCCTTAATCAAACGGGCTCAGTTTGAAGGGAAACCTGCTGAGTGCCCTATGGAGCATATTAGAAATTTTCTTGATTTGTGTGACACCATAGCTGCTGAAGGTGTCTTGCTAGAATATGTTCTGTTAAAAGCTTTTAGATGGTCACCTACTGGAAAGGCCCTGAATTGGTTAGAGAGCCTACCTTCTAAGTCTATCAGGACTTGAAAAACTTTGTATGATCAATTTCTTACAAAGTTTTTCCCTCCTGCTAAGACAACGGAATTAAGGAAACGCATCACCTCTTATCACCAGTTGCCTAATGAAACATTTGTTGAAACATGGGAAAGATTTAAAGAGATGCTTAGACAATGCCCTACTCATGGGCAACCTTTATATGTATTGCAAGAAATCTTTTTCCAGGGTATCAACGCGGAGACCAAGAACCGCATCAACACGCATACTGCGTGCGGTTTTATAGAGATGAACCCGACAGAGACGTGGGAACTGTTGGACAAGCTGGCGAATTACGATGCTATGTACGGAACCCAGCAAGCTCCACAAACTCAAAAACGTCTCTATGTGCCCAACCGAGATGAAGTTGACCCCGATGTTAAAAATCAATTCTTACAAGATGAGGTCAACCGTTTGAGGAAACAGGTAAGTTTTCTGAAATCCTCTCAATCATGTCAAGAATGTGGTTCTTCTGCGCATAGTACTTCTGCTTGCACTAACATTGAACAGGTTAGAACCGCTGAGACGATAGCTGAGATGAATTACATGAGAGGACCCTACATGAACCAGCCTAATTATAATGACAGGTCAAACAACTATCCACCATGGGGCAATCAAAATACAAATCACAATTACACAGGGCCCCCACAAGATAGACGACCTGCACCATATCGACCTCCAGGCCATCAGGAGACGCCATCATGGGTTCAGGAGATTAAAGAGAGCATCAACGGAGTGAACAACAAGGTTGATGAAGTCCAAGCCAAGCTGAACCGACAGGATAAAAGATGGGGAGAGTTCGATATTTGGAAGAGGAGCGTTGATTCCCAACTAGGAGACCTTGCTGCACGGATTCCAAGACCAGAAGGGCAACTCCCGGGCCGCCCCGAGGAGAACCCTAGATGCCAAATTGCAGAGGTACACCTCAGAAGCGGGAAGACACTATCGGAGAGAGTTCAAGCTGAAGAGAAGGAGGAAAAAGACCTCACAAAACAGCTCGTTAATGAGCCAATGAGAGCTAGTACCGAGCCTACAAGCCAGGATGACGAGGCTCCAAGAATTCCTGACGATCCTAACCCAGGTAAGTCTACTAATCCGAGCCTTCCTCTCTATTCCAGGGTAGTTAACGACCCTATCAGGGTCGGTAACGACCCGCCGAGGACACCGAACGACCCCAATGTCGACCCGATACTCTCACCTCTCGAGCCTAACTTGGTTCCGAGAATGGTGAAAACTCTTCCATTTCCAACTAAGAAATCTATGGACTCTACTGAGAATAAACTCTTCCATTCTTGAAAGATATTCTTAGCAGGAAAAGATCTATTACAGAGCTGCAGGACGAGGTCAGATCCATAGCTCTTCTAGAAAAGCTTGGAGATCCCGGGAGGTTTGCAATCACAATCGGCATAGGCAACCACAAGTTCAAGGCTTTATGCGATCTTGGTGCCAGTGCTAGTCTTATTCCGCTCTCAATATGGTCTAAAGCCAATATGGGACCACTAGAACCAGTAGAAATGAATCTGTACATGGCAGATGGGTCAAGTGTCAAGGCCACAGGAGTGGTGGACGATTACCCTATCCAAGTCGGGAAATTCTTTATACCGAATGATTTTATTGTCCTTGACATGCCTGAAGACCCTCATGTCCCCATAATTCTCGGGCGACCATTCTTAGCCACAGTAGGAGCAAGAGTTGATGTGCGAAAGGGACTCCTCACTTTTGATATAGGAGAGGAACGGGTGGAATTCAATTTAGATCAAAAAGCCAACGACCCAATTGGAGTGGCACAACTAGAGTTGACTCAACCCGAACTCAACACCACAATCCCTACCGAGCCACATCTGCCGATCACTGATTCTGACGTGCACAAAAGCCCTAATACAGAGGTTACAGAAAAGTCCAAACCACCTTGGCTTTCGGACTACACCAATAACCCAGGGATATCGAGCTTGCTGATAGAAGAAAAAGGCCCTAATTTAGCAATTCAAGTGCACAGAGGCAGTAAGGTTTCAAACAGGGTATTTCAAGACCCAAACATGGCCATACATGAACCACCATGAGACTAGCAAGACAGCTCGTCGGGCTAACGACGTTAAACATAGCGCTTACGGGAGGCAACCCGCTTTTTAGAATAGGTTTATTTTATTTTATTTTTATTTTTTCTTTTTAGATTATTTCTTAGCTCTCTTTTATTTTTATTTTTAGTTTTAATTAGGATAGAAATAAGATCATTTGAGCTAACAAGATTTCAGGAAAAAGGGGTCGAAAATCCACTCAGAAAGGCCACGGCGGCTCGTTAACGACCCACCCAGGGTCGTTAACGACCCGGTTCGGACGACCCGATTCGTCACAATACGGGGCAGGTAAGTAATTCTAACCAACTTAACTTCTTCAACCCTAGCCGCCACCCCTTCTACCCTTACCCTTCCTATATAAACCCTTCTACCCCTCCCAAAATTCTATCACAACCCCTTCAAAATTCACTCTCAAACCCAAAACTCTCTCAATCCCTTTCCCTTCTCTCCCACCGAGTCGGAATTCCCACGCTAACGACCACCGGAGACGCCATCGTTACTGGAGTTCGGAGGCCGCACACTGTCGACGACGAGCTCGTTAACTACCCCGATTCCGACCCTTGTTCTTTAAATTCTCGGTTCTCCGGTATGATTTCTAAACCCTTGCTTGAAATTGCATGATTGATTATCTATAGGGTTAAATTTCATATCTTGAATCATGATTTTTAGGGAGATCGATGAACATGCTTAAATTCCGTTCTAAAAATTCTTGATTGTGCTTAGTTGTTAATGTTTTAGGAAATATTATTCATGTTAGATTAGCTATTGTAACCCTTTAGTTAGGAAAGCATGAATTTTTCTTGTTCTAGATCTAAAAAAGTTCGAACTTTGCATGTCAAATTTCCGAGTAATTCTTAGTATGTTCGGGATGGGTGATTGAGTAAGTATGGGGTGCTTTTACCCTAAGGGGGACTTGTGGAGAATAATAGAAGATTGATTTCGGAAAATACTGATTAGAGGTAGAATTGATTTCGGAAAATACTGGTTTTGCTCTCGGCGACTCGTTAACGACCCACCCAGGCTCGTTAACGACCCTGCACTTCATCAATGATCGATCCGAGCCCAGACTCGTGAACAACCCAATTGGGTAGTTTATGAATAAATCCGAGGTTAATGTTGAGACCAAGTATGGGGTCTCGTACCTAATGCTTTCTTTGAATGGATCTTATCTTGAAAATTTTTGATTATTTTGTAGATCCATGGCTAGTTCAAGCAGACCCGCTACCCGAGCCCAGAAGAAGAGGAGGAACCACAGGTCTCCATCTCCACCCCGTGTGGACTATGTGATTTTGAGCAGTCAAAGCCAAGTACGGCGCTACCGAGATTTTTTGGAGAAGGACCATTACACCCGATGGTTCTCGAAGTCTAGCGCCGTCTCTACGGGCATCTACACGGATGTCAAGGACGCCTTCATCATCCTTGGGGCCGCACACTTATTGAAGCAAGAGAGCTTGTCACATTATCCGGCCCTCACATCCGAGTTCTTGGCCACCTTGGAGACCAATTTCTCGTCGAAGATCTCGGCGGGACGCATTCGGTTCCGGCTCGGTAACGAGGACCGTGACTTCATCATGGCGGAGTTCAATGCAATCTTGGAGCTCCCAAACCCGACAAGGGACTATAGCTTGAAGGACTACCGAGTGATTCGCACTTGGAGCTACATCACCGGAGAGGTTCAATCCTCTACCGCGGCACTATCCGGGGCAAACATCGTCAACCCCATCTTCCGGATTATCTTGAGAGTCCTCGCCGCAACATTTTGGCCGAAGAAAGAGTTGAACCGGCCTACAAGAACGGAAGTCGCTTGCTTCCGCACCATCCTCTTCGAGGAGCCCGACCCCTTGAATTTGGGGTACGAATGGCTCTACTATGTCGAGAAGTCCACCAAGTCCAAGGAGGTGTGGTGCGGCAATTTGGTTAGTCTCTTGGCTAAGAATCTTGGAGTTGATCTCACCCGTTACACACCGGCCCACGTTCAACTCCTCAACAAGAACTATTGGTATAGTGCCGGGATTTTCGTGCAAGCCGCGGGAGGCTACAAGGTGAAGGTTCGAGATCAACTAGTCATACCTTTCCTCGACATGTACGAGCTACTCTATGTACCGAATTGGTACGAAGTGTGGACGGGCCAGCCTTACCCATTGGAGCCAAAACCGGAGGATGAGCTCTCGCTTAGGCCTTGTCACACCCGGTTTGAGCGAGACGACGTGGCTGAATATGAAGAAGAAGATGAGCAAGAGGATACCGAGGTAGTAGGCAATGACACCGAGGAAGCCGACACCGAGGGCGGCACTGAGGAGCTCAACTTTGAAGAAGAAGACATGGAGACGGAGGAATTAGGAGGCCACATCTTCGTCGACGAGCCAACCAGGGTCGTTAACGACCATTTCCAGCCACCACCCAACACTGTTAACGAGGCAACCAGCTTCGTTAACGAGGTGCCGCAAGCTCCTGTCGACCCTCCACCAGCTCCTGTCGACCCTCATGCATATGGCTTAATGCCTTACAACCCGGTGATGTATCAAGACCATTTCCAGCCTCACTACCCACCACCTCCTCAGCCCGAGTACGCAGGATCAAGCATACCACCACCATGGGTCGAGGATCTTTCTGCACGGATGCAGCAGCTTCACCTCCAGACCAATCACATTCATCGGAGGATGGACAAATGGGAAACTGTCTATTCCGCTCGCATGTCGAGGGAAGATGAGAGGCAGCGTCAGAGAGAGGCGGAGGATGCTGAGCGTTGGAGGACGATGTATGATTTCATGGGGAACTTTGAGCACTATTTTCCTCCACCGAACCGTTGATCAAGCTCAAGATGAAGTTTCCTTTCCTTGTTTCCACTTTTATAAGTTTTATGTTTTTCTTTTTAATTTTTTGTTTTGTTTTCTATTTCTTTTCCCTCTTCTTCTTATTTTCCTTACAGTGGGGACACTGTAATTTTAAGTATGGGGTGGGGAGAAAGTAGAAAAATTATGTCCTAGGTGTTTTCTATGTAGTTGTTATTTCTTTTAAATTGAAAAAAAAATCGAAAAAAAACAAAAAAAATAAAAAATTTAAAAATCCAAAAAGAGTTTAGAATTGATAGATATCCCTTCTTAAAGTTCTATGATAGCAATCACTAGCTTAATCATATAATTCCTTGCAAATATGTCTTTGAAAGTATAGCCGGATTCTTAAAATTGAAATTATTGTTTTTAGAAGAGAATAGCATTAAGATGAAATTGAGCACATATACTTTATAGCATAGATGATGCAATCCAACAAAATCTACCTTGTGAGAAATTTTTGGCCTGAAAGGGAGAACATTTATAAATCCCTCTTCTTTTTTGTGTGATTTACTCTCTTTATGCATACTATCTCTTGGAATTGTGATGGTTATCTATTTCTTGAGACCCTTATAAGATTTTTAGTTCATTACTTGTGAAAATCGTATGATAGAGAACTTATTTTTATGAGCCCTATTATCCCCTATCTACCTTTACATCATTCCTTCTTTTGATAACCAATTCTGGCCTGAAACCTTTTATTTTTAGCTCCACAAAAATTATTCCCTAGCCGAGATAAGCTTGACCCTATCCGGGAATTAGGACTTAGATCGGAGAGGTAAAGTTTTGTGCTTTGTTGAAAAGAAAAGAGTTTATATTTACTTGAATTGAAGGGTATTTGGGAAGGGTAGATTGGAAGTCTCTTGTTATTACATGTAAGAAAGGTCTCTTGATAAAAAGATGCACAAAATAAAGTTTTAAAGGAAAGAAATGTATACGGTGGATCGTTAACGATCCGGATGTGGGTTCGTTAACGAGGCAGTGAAAAAGAAAAAAAAAAGAAAGAGGAAAAGAAAGAGAGGAAAAGTGGGAGTGCATTTGTGTTTAAAGATAATATCAAGAGATTCTTTTATTTTGATTATGAGACTTTCTAGGATGATAAAGGGTGAGTGAAAATGAGTGTGCATAAAGAAAAGTGAGTTTGGTATAATCTTTTATGAATTTTTTTTTGAGATGTGAGTTTTTAGGAGTCTTTGATTCCCGGGTATTATTAGCACCACATTGCCAAAATATTTTCCACGCCTTATTGTTATTACCAAGCCCCATTACAACCCGGCCGAATGGAAACTTCTATGAAGTTTTTCATTGAGCCTAAGTTCTCTTGATGATTCTTTGCTTGTTTTGACAAATCTTGGGTGGAGAGTATTGGTGATATAAGTTCCAATTTCTATGAGTTTTTGTATATAAGATGAGTTGAGAGATTGAAATTATAAGCCCAAACACTTGAGAGTTGAGTGAAACACATTATATCCCTTGAGAGGTTGGATTGTATTATTTTATGTCCATTTAAATGCATATATGTGTGAGGATGTTAATAGTCTTTTGCTATAATTTTCTTATGTGTAGATGTTGCTTTTTGGAAGATGGCTATGTCTTAATAAGCATGATTTGTTTTGGTTTTGGTTAGTATCTTGTTTATTGCTTGAGGACAAGCAAGTCTAAGTATGGGGTATTTTGATGTTCGCATTTTTAGTATAGTTTTTGATAGGTTTTCTTTGTTTATTAGGTTTAGTTTTGTCTAGTTTAGGTTTAGTTTTGAGTATTTTTAGTTAGTTTTGCATAAATCTATGAAAAGAGTGGAATCTACGCTATTTTGTGTATTTTGCAGATATTAGTGAGAAAAGGAGCTAAAAGGAGCTAAATGGAGCTAAATTTGGAGCATCACAGTGAAGGACGGGAAAGTGCAAGATTTAAGAAGTCAAAACTCGAGAATACAAGAGGAGGTGTTGAAGAAAACAAACCCCAGGCTCGTTAACGAGGCTGTGAAGGGTCGTTAACGAGGCCACGAAGAGAAAGATTTCGAGTATTATTTTTATTATTCACCGATCCTGAGCGGGAATTTATTTCCGTATTGGTTGAGTATCTTTTTAGAATCTTTATGGGTTATTAGAATATGTATTTTAGGGTTTAATATCTTTCTAGATTTTATTTCTATCTTTTAGAGATTATATCTATCTTTTTAGGAAAGTTTTTATCTTTTAGCCTTTTTAGTTTTTTAGGATTTTCTAGTATAAATACCCTTCTATCTAGCATAGAGGGGAGAGTCGAATTGGAGAGCTAGTTTTTGGAGAAGATTTGGAGGAAAGCCAAAGGAGAGAGAACCGGATCGGAAGTCGGTGACGAGGTTCGGTGACGACGGTTTCCGAGGTTCGTTTGTCGAGTTTGTGGTTCGGTGAATGTTTTGTTTAGTTTTCTTCTGAGTCTCTGTAAGACGATATTTTTTTGGTAATTTAAGTTTGAGTTTTGTTTCAATGTTTGTTTGTATTGAAGTTTTTAGTTTCTTAATCATGAGTAGTGAGTAGTCTATTTTTCTAGGGTCGGGGTTAAGCCCGGCATAGTTGAACATGTTTAATGAGTAAGATTGTGTGTTGAATGCCTTTTATCTTTATTGAGATTGTTTGTTGTGCTTAATACCGAAACGGGAGTTGAGGTAATTTGAGTTTTAACTTGATTGAAAGAGAAAGTTAGTAACTTGAAGGTTGATATTGTTTGAAAACGAAAGTTTCAAGCTTTAGATCCAAAACAAGCAATAGAGTGAGTTAGTTTATGAAAGTAGATTAATTTACTTGTTAAGTCAATGAAAGTTGATGACTCTATCTATTTAAAGGCATGATCTTATCTTCTTACGAATTCTTATGCTTGGCTATGTTGTGGTGTCCCTTATCCTAGATTTTTGTTTTAATTGAATTATTTCTGGTAAATCTTCGTTGCTGAATACTAGCTTCGGTACCGAGTATTAATTGGAATTTAATTAGGTCGTTAGTTAGTATTTTTGTGTTCGGTGGTTCGGTAACGATCCTGACAAGGTCGTTAACGAGGCATCTCGTGAGTGATTGTGTTTGATTTTATTTGATTTTTATTAGATTGATAGACAAACAACCTTGCTTCCTGTGGAACGATCCTGACTCCACTGTACTCAGCGCGGTCTTGACTTACAAGTTTATTTGTTGGCCGAGAAACCCTCTCAACAGCCGACGACATTGCTTTATTCGCTGAAGCAAGTAAAGAGCAAATGCAAGTAATACAATACTGTTTAGGGAAATTTTGTGAGGCATCGAGCTTGAAAATTAACTTCCAAAAAGCAAGGGTGTGCTTCTCCAACAACCTGCATAATAATATGGCGAAAGATATGCTGATTTTGGGAATATTCCTTTAACAGAAGATCTTGGGAAATATCTTGGAGTAAATCTCAACAAAAATAGGGTGTCCAAACTGCAGTACAAGCACATTGTTGAGAGGGTGAATAAAAAGCTCAGTGGTTGGAGATCCAAGTATCTATCGATGGCTGGAAGAATTGCTCTGGCTAAATCGGCAATCGAAAGTGTCCCTTACTATGCTATGCAGTCCAACCCACTTCCTCTGCATATTTTTGACAAGATAGAGCAAAAGACAAGAAGCTTCGTTTGGGGATCAACAGAAGAGAAGAAAAAGATACATCTTGTAAGCTGGGAAAAGATGAAGCAACCTAAAGAGAATGGAGGAATGGGCATGAGAAACATGAGGCAAGTCAACAATGCTTACATGTCAAAGATAGGGTGGCGTCTTTTGAAAGAGCCGGAAAGCCTACGGTCAAAGGTGGTGAGGGGAAAATACTGTCTGGGGCGGTGTGACAGAGACATGTTTCAACAGAAACAAGGCGCTTCTAAATTTTGGAATGGGGTGGTGAAGGCCAATGGAACTCTGTTTCAGGGTTTGAGAACTGCAATTGGTAACGGGAGAAGCACACTTTTTTGGTTGCATAGTTGGGCTACTAAAGCCCTACTTGAAGATATGGCCATTGGTGTTTTATCAGACAAGGAACTAGCCAAGACATTGGACGAATACTGGGCTGATGGTAATTGGATGTGGGACGCTTTTTCGTTCAAGTTGCCAGCTCATGCGCTGAATAAAATTGCAGAAATCCAGTTGGAAGAGGAGGATGTAGGAGACAACTTCTATTGGAGTGAGTCTAGGAATGGCGATTTCACGCTCAAATCGGCGTTGGAAATCATTTGAAAGGATCAAGATGGAAATAGCAGTCTAGTGTGGAAGCGAGTGTGGAAAGTTGATGCTCTAGAACGTGTGAAGGTTTTTCTCTGGCTTCTTGTTCATGATTGCATTCTCTCCAATGCACAAAGGGTTAGAAGACACATCAGCGATAATCCTTTCTTGTGTTGATTGTGGGGCCATATCCGAGACTGTTGTTCACATTGTTCGTGATTGCCCTAGAGCGGGTGAAATTTGGAATAAGCTGGTGCAAGGCAATCTCAAGGCTGCATTTAACCAGGGCACAATTCAGGAATGGATCGAAATGAATC
The DNA here is from genome assembly GCA_964016875.1 of Fallopia convolvulus. Classification (NCBI taxonomy): domain Eukaryota; kingdom Viridiplantae; phylum Streptophyta; class Magnoliopsida; order Caryophyllales; family Polygonaceae; genus Fallopia; species Fallopia convolvulus. Next base: position 56,293,025 of record OZ024720.1, on the reverse strand, counting down.
TCCAACAAGGAGGCTCTTGGCCGACGATTTTTGCCTCTGATGTGTGGTGGTTGTGGCGCTAGAGGAACATCCAAATTTTTGGAGACACAAACAACATCCCTCAAGATAAAGTTCTCTTTATACAGCAGAAGGCGAAGGAATACCTTACGGTGCAAAGAAATCTTGAGAGAAAACTTGGTGAAGGAATGAGTAAAACTAGAGATATGCTTCTATGAAAGAAACCACCAATGGGATGGGTAAAATTAAACACGGATGGCTCCTTTGTGACTGGAGAGGAGAAAGTCTGGGTTGGTGGGTTGATCAGAGACCACACCGGCAAATTTGTGAAAGCTTTCACGGCTTCAGCTGTGGGGTGCTTTCAGTGGCTGGGAATTCTTCAAGGGCTGACTATTGCAAAGGAAATTGGGATCAAGCAATTGATCCTTGAAGTCAATGCTAGTGAAGCAGCCCGTCTGCTCGTGCAATCACTGAAACTACAACGTCGTCCAATGCCTTTATTGCAATGATTCACAGAATCAGGGGAATAGTTGCTGAACCAGGCTGGATGGTGGAAGTTAACTTAATTAGAAGGAATGCCAATACTGCAGCGGATTGGTTGGCTAGGGCTGGGAGAAATTTTACGGGGGATTTTATTTTGTTTAATGAACCCTCGGAAGAGTTACAGACTATATGTGAGATGGAAATGTTATATCCTAATATGTAATTTTATTTTTTTATTAATAAAACGGGTCTATAGCCCTCTGTTCTACCAAAAAAACTTTAAAAAGATTTTATGCATCATTTATTTTGGTCCTTTGTAAATGTTTTATAAGATATATTTTTTATAATTTAGTGTTTTAATTTTTAAATATGAATCCACATCATATCCTTAAGACATAGAATAAAAAAAACGTACTTACTACTTATTATACATTAGTAGCGCACTCGATCATTGGTGGTAGCTCAAAAGCACACCTCTATGGCTCAAGTAAGAGAAAGGGAAAGCATAAAGGTGATAACATCATTACATACGTAGAAATCTATTGCTCATTTAGGCTAATAAATTAGCACGATCTCTAAAGCTTCTTTTTTATGAAATCCTCACTAAAGCTTTTAGCTTTTGGTTTCCAGGAATTGTGACACACTTCTTCATGTCTTCACTAATCTTTCTTCATGAGTAAAATTTGTAAGTGGAGGAATCAGCAACTATGTTCCTGAGCCCTCCAATCGTCGATGCGAACATGACGAACACTCCAATGAATATGCACGCCTGAACCAAAAAACCAAGCCCAGATGTTGATGTAATAATCATAATTCATTGTGTGCTAATGTTATGGATATGAAATGGACACAATTTTTAATTACCCAGTTGATCATCCATGAGAGACTGAATCTCTTTGGTCTCTTTATAACCAGCCATATAATGCTTGGGAGCTGCAAAGTGCAAAATTCAAAAAATCAGCTAATTCTGTTTCTGTTGATTGTAAGATTATTATGAGAGTTTTAAGAGAGTTTGTAGAAACCGCGAGATCTTACAAAGTAAGAAGTTGGAGCGAATCCAAATCCGCCAAAGAAGCCAAGGAGATCACCAAAGAAGGGAAATGTGACTCCAAGGAATAGTGTAAAAGCTGCAACATATAGATATAACAAAGTTAGTAAACAATATTTGTTAGTGATTGAAATTTTTGTGTTTCAAGTTGTTATAAGAATGGAAGCAATATTTATTTAGGTAAAGTGTACCGACCCACGTAAGTCGAGCGAGTGATCAGCCGAAGAACAACTCCTGGAGGAAAGTTCAGTTTTGCTATCATCATTTTCTCTATCATGTCAAAAACAGGCATTGCATAAACCTGTATACACAAAGTTTCTTCAACATCATACCTTACATATCCTTCCACTTAATGTTACTTTTTTTTTTCCACAGAGAATCATCTAGCACGTCTTTCCTTAGATAATGTGACTTCTTACCCCTAGATTTGAAATCAAGTGTTTCTAAAGCATAATTCACATTTGAGGAAATATCAGGGACGTGTTGGGTTGAGCGCACACATGCGCAGATGGGCCTAGCACATAAGCCCATGAGTTCCATCTTAAAACCAATTGACAATAGGAGGAGTAATCCAAGGGTATATATATTAAGCTATTAATATGTAGATTTTAGATATCAGAATGGGTTTATATCTCAACAGCATTTGCAGCCCAAAGTTTCTTATTTTACCGAAAAAATCTCTTGCATAAAGAGACTTTTCCTGCAAAATAAGAAACTTCGCCTGCAGATGTCAGACCAATATTATTTTATCTATCTCGTGCCATTGTGGATGCTCTTATAAAAACATCCATTTCACATTACTTTGGGTGTGTTTGGAATAATGTGTTATAATGCAAGATAATACGTTATCTAGCTTAATCCCAAATGCACCCTTTATGTCAACTTGTTGAAGATGGGCATTATAAAGCTAAAGTACCTGGTAGCTACCAATGACATGAACAACCACCATCAAGTTAGCAGCAGCAATGAGCCAGGGAGGCCTCTGGAGCGCCACGAGCACATTATCAGCTACATCTTGGCCGAAAGCCCAATAACCGATGAAAGCAACCGGGAAATAGCAAATTGCATTGACGAAGTAAGCTGCCAAAGCACCCTTCCACATGGGTTTTCTTGAAGGCTTTTCTGGAGTGGAAGGGATCGTGGCTTGGATTTCAAGGGCTACGGCATGACCAGCATAAGCAAACGTGATCTCCCCAAGCGCGTTGAAGACTCTGAACATGGAATCCAACGCGCCTGTTTCTTTGTATGCGTAGCTTACGTTGTCTACTTGGCCTTTTGCCAAGCATCCTACCCAAGCTATGGTTGAATAACTGCATTATAAACTATGTTTGCATCAAGGAGGACTTATTCATCGAATCGGTCAAATTTGGCACTTAATTTTATCACAGGATTCTGTTTAGAAACAATAATTCACCCTTTGGGTGAACTAATTCTAGCAAAACCATATCTTATTACAGAATTATATAAAAACTATCTTTTAAACCCAAACGTTACGAAAATAGTACCAAAATTCCCATTAATCCTGTAAAAGCTTGTAGCTCAATTTTTGTGTGAAAGGGTGTCATTTTTATAAAGAGAAAGTTGGTTTTGGGATTTACTTTTAGAATAAAGTTTAAAGTAAAGGCTGATTTTAAGACCACTATTCAGGATTTGCAAGTAAATTAGATTTGAACCATATGAAGAAGTAATTATTACCACAAAGACATAGCAGCAGCAGCCAAGGAAATGACAAAGACAGAGTTGAAGTTAGGGAGCTGAGACAGGAAGAAATGAATGGATCCAAACATGATGATCCAATATGACTGCTCTATACGCTTGCAGTTGGTACATGCAATCTCCATGAACTTCTTCAAGCACTTTCCACCTGTCACCATGTACACAATATCACACCCTACCTGAACAATCAGCTGCTGTGGAAGCACAATCCATACCCCGAGTTTCGGCCCAAACGCGTGCTTTCCAAGATCAATGTACCGGTCAAACCGCACCCCGGGAACACATTCATGGAGTTGGATCATTTGCCACATAGTGTTCAAAGTGATGCACCATGATAATATCATCACCATTATTCCTGGCCCCCTTTAAACATGACAACAGAAAAAAATCAAGCTTAGTCTTTGTTTGGTTTTTACTTAGCCTCCATTCTGGCCCCCCAGATTTCCCGTAAGGGAAGCCTGACTGGGTCAATGTTGTTTTTGTTGTTGCAATAGGTTATGGGTTTGAAAAGAACAAAGGCTTACCATCCTAAGTATGCCATGGCATAAGGAAGGCTGAGAACACCAGCGCCAACCATGGCTGTGACGGTATGAAATGTCGAGTACCACCATTTCGCACGACGAGGAGGACCGTCTTCTTCCTTCCATTGGCTTTCTTCACATAAATTCTACAAGTTCAAATTAAAAATCAAGAACATAATGGATCAAACATGCAAAGGATTTAGTTTGTCCAAGAGCTAGGAAGATTTTCTTACCTTAGGAGGAGAATCTGAAACCATGTTGTTTGTCAGCAACTATCAAGCAGGACAAATGAACCCAGATTGTGGGACTTCAGTGCATCATAGTAGTAATCGAGTAGCTAGTATTTGTAGTGGTTGGTGATCCAAATGCTTGAAACAATAAAGCTGAAAGAGAGAGGCTAGTGGGGCTATGTAGGTCATTGTTTATAGAAAAAAAAAATTCGTCTCTTTTTTTTTAACACTTGAGTGACACTTGTACTTGTTTACTTCTAGGGATTTTGATCTCAAATGCAAAGTGTTAAAAAAGTGTGAGAACGTGTTTGTTCAAGCTCAACTAACATAGGCTAATAAAATCAGAAAGGAAAAAATTCAAGCACATATAAGTTTATAGACCTATTAGATTTATGAATTTATCAAACCAACTCACGGATATATGTAGTAATTGGACACTCTCTTCCGACCAAATAAAAAAGATGAACGTTCCCTATTTACTTGAAAAAATGACAGAGCACCAGTGACAAATTCGTCACAAATAGGTTATGTAACCTTTTTTAGGTGAGTGGGCCATTGGTGGGTGAATTGTATCTATCTTGAAATCATTGAACTTGTTGGCTTTAACAAAGGCCAAATAGTGCAAAGAAGACATGATTAAAGACTAAAGAGAGGAATTTACCTTAATGTCTTTAGGCTTAGTGAACTCTAACCACTTGTTTAATTTTTTTACATTGGATGGCCCAAGAGAACATGTGCCAAGAAATTTTGAGCCACCCAAAAATGTTAGAAAGCTTCAAGAAAGAAAGTTGGAGAAAAGAATGATCACAAATGCATCATCATGACACATGATTCCAAACTCCACAAGCCATTAGACCTACATTTACTTTAGACATTAAACATAAGGTTAAATATCTAAATAACATTCATATCCAATAGGAATCAGTCACGAGGAATATTATCCAGACTATATTGATTATTGATTTTCCTTAATAGTAATCTATTTTGATTCAATGAACCTAGACACCCATTGATATTGTCCCTAACATTAAGAAAAGAACAAGCACTCTATATTCCCTAGTTCATGTATCATTTTTCAAACACCCTTAACTAAACACAATAATAATCTGTACAACTTGGACTTTGATAAAAGTTACTGGAACTTGAAATCATGCTGATGAGCATATCTAAACTGCAAAGAAAAGAGCTAAGCCAAAAAAGCAATGTTTTCTTTTAACTAAAAACGACATTATAGCGTATACAAAATTTGTTAAACAACCAGTTGAGTAGACACTAATTTATCGTTTTAGGAAGTTGTATATATTTCTAATTTAGACATCTGAAGACGGGTAGGGTTAGCCCATGAAGCCACCTCCGGGCATGTTTTGAGGAGGTTGAGAAGGAACTTGTCCTTGGGGAAGGAGCTGAGGCCGATTCAGACCTTGTACGTATTGCTGGCCCATCATCGGTTGTTGTGGTTGAAGCTGAGGAATCTGTTGTTGTTGTTGTTGTGGTTGAAGCTGAGGAATCTGTTGCTGTTGTTGTTGAAGCTGAGGAATCTGTTGTTGCTGCTGTTGTTGTTGTTGCTGCTGCTGCTGCTGCTGCTGCATGTGCTGGAGCTGCTGCTGTTGCTGAAGCTGTGGCATTTGTTGCTGAAGCTGCTGTCTTTGTAGTTGTTGATTCTGCATCTGCTGCTGCTGCTGTTGTTGCTGCTGCATTTGTTGTTGGCTCGGATTCTGAGGCTTAAACACCACCATATCCTGTAGTTTGTAAGTGAGAAATCTACACATTAAGAGTTTTTGAAATATGTACAAAAAAAAAACTAGAACAATTGAGTTCCTTCAAATTTAAAATGTGGCTTCGTTTGGTTCAGCTTTGAATTTCCATTTCTTAGTTTTGAAACATTTCTATTTCTTATATTGTTTCAACATATGTTATAACCTAGAAGAAGTCACCTTAATTATCAAAACTGATAACTAGAATTTGAAAATAAGAAAAGGGTGTTTCCAAAATCTGTTTTCAGTTTTGATACTGGACTGGAAACTCAAAAGTTAAACCAAACACGCCCCAAGTCAATTTTAAATATGGAATTACTCTGTATAGTATCTTACCCCAGGAAAAAGCATTCCTATTAACCGGCATGCTTTGTCAGATACAGACAGTAGTAGTGTCTGGGAAGGTAGTTGTATGACCGCACACTGAAAATGTGAGCAAAGAGTATTTTAACACTAAATACAATATTATATATGTATTGTTGTGAGTATTAGACAAACTCAATCAACAAGAATTATATGATAGTAGAATTTGACAGCTTACCAGCTTCTTTTCCTGAAGCTGCTGAAGAAAACCATGTTGATTCATAGCCCTGAATACTAGAAAATCTGCTTTGCCCACATATTGCCTAATGACAAACAAAGTCGATAAGACTCAACCCTAGTGACTATGGTTTGTAATAATACTGCCAAATTATGTTTGATGCAATGCATCATTGCAATGGCCATAGACAAATAAAGTGGAAGTCCTCGATACCATGAAACTGTGTGACATCCAAGATTTAAAGTGACAGCAATCTGATGTTATATCATGCCAAAAGTGTGGCTGTAATTTCCTCTACGAAAATCCTTAAACTTGCTTCTATAGATCTAGTTTAACTTTCTAAATGCATTTAACAGAGAACTATAAACACACAATCAATATATGCCTACACTTATCTCAACTTTGCCATTCAAGCACATCCATGCAAACAGTTAATTGCTTCAAGATAAGATAAAAAGCTGCAAAAACAAATCAGCATATGCTGAACAAAATTCTAAAGTTTATTTCCAGCCATTTTCGATTTTATAACAAATGGGAAAGGAAAGGTATGCATATTGCATAACCTTAATGCCTGTTATACTATAAAATACATTACTGAACCCTAGAAGCAGTTTTAATTGACATGCAATACAAGTACTTTCACGCATCACATAAACAACGTCAACAGCGCAAAATTGTGATTCTCATCATGCCATAGGTTAAGGTGTTTAGACTTGGAGGACATACTTGTTATTCATGTGATCCTGTGATATCAATCGAACTATTTGCATTGTTGGAGGCCAGTTTGCTGCAAGACTACAAGAACAGCAGACAAAGATATCAAAAAGTGAGACAAAAGCTGCTTTCCAGATACTTTGCATTTGCAGGAACTACAACGGAAATCGGATAAAATCAAAAGAAAGGAAAAAAAACAACTATCCTAAGCAAGAACCACACATTATGGGTGAAAATTCACTCATAATACTACCAAGTTTACCAACAGGTGCAAGAATATATTCTACATAATCCTTGATAAAGTTCAGACACACGCGCATACAAAGTGAAAAAAAATCAATACATAAACAAGATAATTAGTTCCTACATAGAACTTCATAAAGGAAAAAAACAAAGTTCCTCCAGAGAACATCCAAAACTGAGGCAGGTGGCAGTGAACTTACCTCTCAGAAGCAGATGCATTTCTATATCCCTGCCATAGAAAAATGTTAAATATATTTGTCAGGGACAATATGTATAGCAATATTCAGGTAAATCTCAATATTCCAATTAAAATTTCTAGCAGATAAGATAGTAAATTGATTTTATGATCCAAGTCAAGGCTTTTTTTTATCCAAGTCAAAGCTATTAATTTATGTCATATATTAAAACAGGTCATCGGTGTGATTTTCTTTTAGTCAGGGATAGCATATTTGTTATATTTTTCTTTTACAGTCTCAATTAGAAACATACTTCCAATCTAGTGATGAGGACAGGCTGTCCTTGTCTCTGTCCAGACAAACTCCCCTGCAGTCATAAATGACCAAGACTGATTAGTGATTAGTTTAAAAAATGGATAATAATACCAATCACAAATGACTCTCCTATCTGGGAACAAGAACAGCTAATGACTCAGTAACATGACAGACTAAACCACAGAACCAAAGGAGAAGCAGGATCTGGCGTAACAATTTCCAACCTAAGACCTGGGGATGACCTTTGTACCAGAAACAAGAAATTAACAGTGACATCACAAGAAACTTGAAACATAAAACAGGTCAAAGCATACCACATTTCATATCCAAAATACAAGAGTTTGGAATTTAGACTCTACCTCCCAGACTTTGACATATTTGGATTGTGCTGATGGAAGAGAAGATGAACCCTGCTGGGACATGGGTATGTTAGTACCAGAACCATTATTCATCACAACACCTTGCATTCCTTGTTGCACCTGCTGAGGCATTCCTTGTTGCACCTGTTGCTGCATTCCAGGTTGCACCTGTTGTTGCATTCCTGGTTGCACCTGTTGTTGCATTCCTGGTTGCACCTGTTGTTGCATTCCTGATTGTACCTGTTGTGGCATTCCTGGTTGTAATTGTTGTGACATTCCCTGTTGCACTTGCTGTGACATTCCTGGTTGAGCCTGCTGAGACATTCCTGGTTGAATCTGAGAAGACATTCCTGGAGTGGGGATCATATTACCAGTGCCAGATGACACGCCAGTTGAACTAATGTTACTTATAACATTTGGATTTATGCCTGTTCCACTCTGCGTCATTTGTGGAATGCTTCCTTGGCTCATACCAGACACAGGCTGACCCATACTAACGCCCGCTACTTGAAGATTACTTGGGGGTTGTGAAGTGGAAAGGTTGGTACTACCAGACACATTAGGAGTTGCTGCAGTAAACGAGTTGAGTGGAGTATTTTGTATAGCCTGTGAAGTTCCAGTCACAGAAGTTATACCAGATTGCCCAGACGATAACATTGTTTGTGCAGGAAGGGCAGAAGATGCCATCCCACTGGATATCATGTTTGACATGTGGATACCGATAGGGTTTCCCCCCATTGATGGTAGACCCAAGGAAGTACCTCCACTGAGGGCAGCTGAATTCATCAGTCTTGCTTGAGACAAATTGTTGAGGATGGAACCTACTGGGCGTGATGACTGTGACATACTTACAGGGGGTTTTACTTCGGGTGCATCATTAGTAGTGATCATTTCCTGAGAGACAGTAGGTGGTGAAGATGTTTGTAAGGTAGGAACAACTTGAGAAGCAGGACGTGGAACAGATGGCATGTGTGGCATAGGAGGACCAGACACTACAGAAGTCACAGTGGATGGCTCCTACAGGAAAACGTATGTCATTTGAAATCAACATAATGAACTAAACACATTTCCCAAAAATGATGTACAAAAACTTATGCAGAAGACAGCTGGCAATAGGAAAATAAATGCAGTCGCAGAAGTCTTACAACTTTAACAGTTGCCTGAGGGATATTTCCATTAGAGACAGGAGGCCTATTCAGAATAGGTTGATTAGCTGCAAGAGAAATGTCATCAACTGATCAGGATTCATTAAGAGCAATATATAATGCCTTGTTTTTTAGAAAAGAGATTGACAAAGATGTCATTGGTAAAAACATACTAAGTAACTGTTCTAAGTACAAACCTGATGGGGCAGAAGATGCAGGCACTGAACTAGGAGGTAATGAAGTAATAGGGCTCTGGTTTGCTACCAAACCTGACCGGCTTAGAGCACCACGAGCCTCCATGAAAGTATCTGCAACTAGAACGAGGAAGTGAGGTTGCTTAATATCAACCGGGGGATCTGTCCCTCGAGCCTTGTGTTTACCCTGCAGCAAACATGGGAATAAACTAATATCATCAAGCTTTGATCTCAATCCATTCACAAACCAACTGGAATGATCATCTCTTATTTTTCAAATGATATAGAACAAATTAAATGTTGCATGAAAGTATAGATTATTTGAAACCTAAGACATAAACCAGATAAGCCAATAGATCATTAACCAAGGAAAAAAACAAGATAAATGTAATACAAAAGCAAGGAGAAACTGTGTCAACTACTAAATATATCTATGATCTCCTTCATGAACACATGAGAAGCAAAAGGTACGATTCTATAATCAGCAATAAGTGAGAGGAGGATAGATAATAAGAAAGAACGTTTTGTTTACCTCTCATTCACAAATCAGGCACTAAACATTATACAATGTGTGAACTACTACGTGTATCATTGACTTCGTTTACACATGAAAAGCATAATGTAGCATCCTATAACTCCCATAAGTAGCAACCAATGAGAGAAAGAACAAAGATAAATAAGAAAGCTTTTTTTTTTCATTCACAAAATTTCCACTGTTCAAGTTAAAATGATTAAAAAAAATCAGCAGTTTGTCTGATCACCACTACACCTAAGGTCAGTCGCCACAAACACAGTACCCACGCTGTCAAAATAAGCGACCATGTCTCTTTGTCTGCAAAACTCCTTTGTTTTTCCAGTAATTGACAAGAAAATCTTCCACCAAATACAACAATCTACCAGTTAATCTCTCACTTGCAACATATGATCACTGTCTTATGTTCCCTTTGGTAGACCAATAAATCATAGACCCCATTTACTGAATGTATACCTAGAACAGTCATTACACACATGGTCAATATCTGTATTTTCTTCTATATGTAATGTGATAAAAACCACTCAAGAAGAATCTCGCTTGAGGCAAACCACTAAGTACAAGAATCTCGTACTCAAACAAATTGGCTGAATAATTTTGATATATTGATAACCTCTCTGGATGATTACAGCTGACCCAAACTTAGGCCTAAAATAGGAGATGACTAACCTTCTAATTGAGATAATTAAGGCCCAAAATCAGGGGCAGATTTTTCTTATTCGCCTAGCTAATGTTTAGGACTCTAATTTAGCTAACTATTAAGACTCTATTGGATAAGGACTAAATTAATGACTTGGACTGAAATAACATGGACTAAAAAGAAAAGGAATTAAATAACATTTACTAGAATCCTATCATAATCCAGCCCCTTTATGTAGCAAAAGGAGAAAAAAAAATCCCTATAGTTTATACTATTTCCTTGATCAAACCCTAGTTACTCCTTAAAAGTCAGACTCAGAACAATACAATGGCAACAAAAAAAGTAAATAGTAAGACCTGCCTTGTTGACACTAAATCAAAAAAACAGACCTTTTTGTCTTAAGAGTTTCCCATATGAGAAGTCAATCTAAATTCGTCAATTATACTGTTGACCAAATTGCATTCTGCCATCATCTGATACACACTCAAAAGCAGAAAATCTCTTGAAGCATGGAAACTGAAATTTCAAAAGCTGTTCTTCGGACAATCTATTATAACAAATTCATAAACAAAATACACTTCTCAATTCAAACACTAATAAGTACCTCATTTTAATAAATTTAGCATGTATTTCATATGTTTAATAAACATTTGTGATGTTGCAACATTCTATTTTCACATGTTTGAGAAGCATAATGTAGCATCCATAATCCTCAAGTAAAATGAGAAGCATAAAAAAGAAACTAATATTACTTAATTGCATAATTGGATGCAACATTCTATTTTCACATGCTTGAGAAGCATAATGTAGCATCCATAATCCTCAAGTAAAATGAGGAGCATAAAAAAGAAGCTAATAATACTTAAATGCATAATTGGATAAACATGCATCTTACCGCACTATATATCGCTCTAAGCTTTTGCAGCTGTTTTGGACATATGACTGACAAAGAAACAGAACACTGAAACAGAAATTAATATAATCAGACTGCTGACTGCAAGAGAGCATTATATAAGAAAACAAGGGCTTCAACACAGTACTTGACTAAACCATTGAGCCACTGTCTCAGCATCATACAGGCGACTTTCTGTCTGTTCTTCAATATTTTTTCCCTGCTCCGTGTTGTCAATTTGCGGCCGATATACTGGCGTAGGCAACGGATATGGGTTACTAGCAGCAATTAGAATGCAGTGCTTTTTTCCTTCAGCAGTTTGCTGAGTTTGGTATCCATTTTGAGGGATAGCAAACATCTGAGGGATGTGTGAGTGGACAGAAAAAGAGTAATTAAAACCATAATCAAAAAACATCTAATGATGGAGATATTTGCTAAAATATTCAAATAACTGCAGAGCACTTGTGTGAACACTGAACATTTATGAGAAGCTAAGTCCATTTAAAATGAAGTATACTTCTATATATTTTCTAGTTAACGATTTATTTTATATATGAGATCATTACAAATTATAACCCCCTCATGGCCCTCACAAAATGAAAGGACTACTATAGATGCAGCAGCAATAGCCAGTCACAAAATTTGACCCAAAAATCACACAGTTAATCAACTATTTATTAAGATAAAGCTTATATTATTTTTTTTTGAATAGGAGATAAAGCTTATATTAATAAATATAAGCTTTATCCTCTTAGATTGTAATATAAGCTAAGCTTATATTACATCTAAGAGGATACTATACATGCATATTCTGGTCCTAGCCAGGTATGCCTGTTCACAGCGACAGCAGAGCAGATGTGAGATGAGAAATAGCAATCGTCCGATTTCTCTTTCAAATTCAGTTAGGTACATAAAACAAATGTGCAGATAGAAATGCGTGGATTTGGTAAATAAAAGAGAGTTAGGAATAAGAGGGGATCATATTAAAGTCATGTTAAGATTTTCAAGATTCAGAATACAAACCATTAAAGCCTCAGAAAGACCTTCCGCAATGGCAGCATTGTCTAATCCACCACCAGAAAAAGTTAGAGATGATAGCCAGCCTAAGAAACTGTCCACATCCCTAGTCCAGCTGCTCCTCTGTACAACAAAACCTGCATTAACAGAGATAAGAATTTAAAAAAAAAAAAAAACACTCTGCAACCTCTTTTCCTCGCATATTTGAAACAAATCCAATTCACTTTTAGTTTTAGCCATCCACATCAACAGAGAAAATGTAAAGACTAATAGCTAAATTGCCAAGAAAGTTGGTCCCTCTCAACCAGTAGGTTGTAACAGACCATGTAACGATCTCCAAGTTTCACAAAGGTTTTCATGCATTCTGAAGGACCTAAGATGAACAGTCCTTTATGGTACCGGTAAAATTTAAAAGGGTCATATATACATACCTGTCTAATATTGAAAAATAATATAAAACCTTTCAACACGGGAATTTAGATATTTTTCAAAAACAAAGATATGGTAAATCAACAATAGAAGAATACAGGGCCAAGTTATGCAATTCAATGAAGAAAAAAGTGAGGCAAAAACAAAAGTGACAACGGATCTATCGTCTAGACATGAGGCAAGAGGCAAGAGAACAACGCCTCATGAGTCATGAATGTAAGGTGCAAGATCGTACATTTTCTAAATATCAATTTTCAATACAGTATCATGCGAGTTATGTAAAGCGAAAGAAACCAAAGCACTAACATGAAAGGGATAATAAATATAGATCTACACAAAACACATACCAGAATAAGGACCGTGAGAATTAAACATCACAAGACCAAGCTCAAAGGTGGATCCAGATGCAGAAGCAGCAGGTTTCTACACTTCATGAACAAAAAAAGTGACGGAAAATTGATAGAAGTAGCTTGAAAAATAATGATGGAATTTCAGAACATTATGTAACATCTCAAGTACAGCAAAGACAGCATTATCTGCATATTTTTCACAAATCCAAAATCCAAATGAAAAAGCCTAACAATAATAAGGAGACATTGTACCTTTGTGCATATGCAAATTATTAGGTCACGCTACTTGAAACAACATGGGAAAAAATGATTCAAACTCAAAGTAACCAAATTGATCCAAACCCATAGTAACTTTAATTCTTATAATCTGAACTACAGCAGACCTACACAACCTGAGTTATAGTCAAGCACCTTTTATATGTATTATTAGCCTGGATCCAAATCTTCCCAAACCAAACTCAACTTGTAAATCCAACAGATACGTCCCCCCAAAATCACGTTGATATATACAAATCTATAATATTAGAACAACTGAGTCTCTCATCAGTACACACGTCTGAATGATATCTTTGAAAAGGAACAAAGGATGAGAAAGTGCAACTGTGCAAGAGTAGAAGAATACCTGCCCTGGAATCTCGCTTCCACAAAAGGATCTGGATAGATATAAATATACTTCATGAGAGATGGCTACCAACAAGGCATCATTTAGTTTCATAATCCAAAAATTACACTAGGACTAAAAAATTCCAGACATAATTGTTTGTCTAATTAAGCATTAACTCAGGAATATTATGCATAAAATATAGGAGTTATTTAGTTGATCAAACCTATGTAATTCAACCACAATAAAAAAATATAATTTCAGAATAATTCAGTAGAAGTTGCCTTCATACCTCCAATTTCATTTTATAACCAAGGTGCCAAACAAAGGTTTCATTTTGAACATGACAAAAAAGTGAGTCACAATCCATTCTCTTTGGATCTGTTTGGTGTACACGTATTATTCATTATAAGAGATTTTTTAAAATAATGGATTGTGGGTTTACAAAAGATTAGAATGCTCTAGAAGTAGTAAAAAGGTACTACAATACATTTTTTAACATAATGAAACTGCAACCGAACAGTCCTTTTATTCTTTTCTTCCTCTTTCCCACTCACTCCTGCTTCAATTACCCTTTTACTACTTTCCCTCCCCTCCCTTCAGTAAACTCCAACAAAGTAAACAAGCACAAGCAACACAAAAGATGTAACAGAAACAAGGGGAAGAGTATTCCTCATATCCTGGATGTAATTTCATAAGAAAGGTAGACAATTCAAAGTTTTTTCCTCAAATTATCCATTTCAAAGCTTTCCATCACCACTACAGCCATTTAAACTATGGTGAGACTAAGATTATTGGTTATTTTAGTAGTGAATTTTCAATTTCAATTCCATGAAAAGAGAAAACAGGAACAAAATCACTTTCTCAGTTTATCCATCTGAGATTCTGAGACTAAGATCAAGTCCAGACGCATGAATATTTTGAATTAAATAGCCAGCTAAAATGCTTTGATTACCAGAGGGCAATATTATATACAGCTCTAACGTTGAAGTAAAGGCTCAAACAAATCCAGAGGTCAAATACAGTGAGATGCTGGATACGCTCTTCTTCCTGACAGTGGGCTTACTACTAACAAAAAAATCCCTCAGCTGATTGGCAAAAGGTGTGCAACAGCTCAGAAGTTGGCATTTAGAACATGTTGACCAGGAATAACAGCTGACATAGTGCAAAAACTCGGAGTCTGATTAATCTACAAAGGAACCTATAAGAGCTATAGATCAGGATGGGGGTTCTTGCAGAGAGACCTAAAATTGGATTCTAGAATGACAAACTAAGAGATTTTGATCAGAGAAAGGATGTTCGCATGATCATAAACATCCAAAATGTTTACAATATAGATTTTGGCTTGCTTAAGATATCAGGAGTCAAGAAGAATAGTGTCCATTTGTTTAAGACTATGAGGCAAATTAGTCAGTCCCTGATAGCCTTAATTTCTTTCTTAGCAACACAGATTGCTAACCAAGTATTAGTCAAGGATAGAATTCACGTATCTACATTATACATAGTGAATATCTTTCTTCAACTGCTCATTCTCTTGAGGTACAGGATGAACTAATCCCGATTGAGGAATCAAAATTATCAACTACAAAATGGATATATCTTTTCTATATAATGTGACAGTAAAACATGGGAAAATTTGTTTAGGATAAACAGAATGCCCTCTGACTGGCTACACGTCCATATTAACATTTTGATCGGCTTTAGTTGTGGTCCATCAAGCGTGATTATTCTTCACAGTGCAATGCAATGCAATGCAAAGCTTTTGTTTCCGGATAATTGCAATGACGTTTTGTTGAGTAAAAGAAGATTAACGAAAAGAGCTACAGAAACCAGAAAGAAAAGAACTAAAGAGCAGAACTATAACGAACATGAAAAAGAGAATTAGTGAATTAGAATCTCTTTTCCTGTTATTCCTCGATTCGACCCTTTGCCAACATCTCCAAAAGAGCACAAAAAAAGAAAAGTGCCCGTTTTGAAGAGATTTCAGGCTTCAACCTCTCTCCCGCAAAGGATATCAGGATATGTACAATCGAAGATCGTAGCGGCCCGCAAAATTAAGCAACAATTTCAAACCCTAAAGTTGCTGGAATTGGAAATACGCGTGATTGTATAAGCAACGAACATAGAATTCTAGAAAGGTGAAATTGTTTTGACAAACCTTACGATTTTCTCGATGTAATCGGAGACAATGGAAGGCCAGTAGAAACCGAGGGCGGAGGTGCCCTCAACGGCGACGATCAGTTGCTTATCGGCCGCCGTCATCCCGTTGGAAATTATGTCAGAAGGCCGAGGCGCTCTGCTCTAGGGAGAGATGGAGCTGTGTGTATTCCGTCGTATATGGATGGTTTCTCTCAAGTCCTAAACGAACCATGAAAGTGTTTCTTCTCTGCGTGTGGGGGTTTCTCTCGCTTTCTCTACACCAAGTCAAAACCTGATTTATTTCGATAATATTGCGCGATTTTTAGTGCATAAACGTTACTCCCTCCGTTAATAAATACACCGTATTTGACTTTCTAATATATTTTATTTATTAAATAATACTACTTGTTATTTTATACTCCCTCAATCTCTAGATGTTTATCCATTTTCTTTTATAATTAAGGGAATATATTCTTAAAAAAAATTCTATTTATGTTTTTAGTAAATTATTAAAAAGAAAAAAAATTAAAAAAATTAAATTTAATTAATTAATTATAAAAAAAAATTTAATAAAATTAAGTACTTTCTTGAGATTTTTTTAAAATTTAGAACAATAAATATTCTTTAACAGAGAGTGTCAAGTGCCAATTTTTAAGACATACTAGAAGGCTTAACTGTCCGATGGACGGTTTGAATTTTTTTCTATGTTATGTTGAAGTCCGAGTCGTGTTAAAAGATAAAAAAAATATTATGCATAAAATTAATATAAAAATATTAGATCAAGGTATTATTAACATATATATAAAAAAAATTATATACTTGGATCCCAAATCTTGTTACAAGATAAAAAATTATGCATAAAAAATATCAACATATAGATCAAGTTATTATCTTATAAAAAAATGGATATATAGAAAGAATGATACAAATAATTGTAATATTTATTATTAAAAAAATGTAACATTATTTTATTAAAAAATGCCACGTGGCGCAACTTTTTCAACAGACATGGTTTTTGCTTTATAATGTAAAGTAGATGGGTCATTTGTTTCCGGTTCCAGTGTCCTCGCTGATGATTGTCCTGTCCTTGTATCGGCGGCTCGATACCCACAATGGCCTAGCCCGTTCAAACTACCCCTCTCCTCCGCCGTTGCCCAGCCTAACCCATTGTCTTCATCAACCGAGTTCATTTCAGACTGCTCGGCCTCCGTCGTCATCTGCTCGATCCTCCACACTCCACCTTGTTCGCCTAACCTCCCGTCGTCAGCTGGTGCAACTTTTTTGCTTGGCCTTCGTCATCGTCATTTCTTGCCTTAGAACAGACATGTTGCCAGAAAGAAAGAAAGAAAAAAATGTTTGTTTGGGCTGCAAGCCTCCAAGGCTGGAAAGTCAATACGTTTTTTTAAAATAAAAAATATATAAATATCGCAAGTACTTTTTACTTGCATTTTGTGTCTACTTACATTACAAGTAGACTTGTCAATTGGGTCAAGTCGGTCGGGTTTAGGTTCGGTTATTTCGGGTTCGGTTTTGTTATGGGTCACGACTCAATCAGGTCGGGTTGTAGCGGGTTTTCGCTCGGGTAGAGTTGACCAGCGATTTAAAATATTATTTTTTTATGATTATTAAAATCAATTTTTTATTAAATAATAATTTTTAATTATATTATATTATTTTCATTTATTTTAATAATAAAATATATTATAATTTTCAAAATAAAATTTAAAAATTCTATAAATACACTAAATCGATCAATCTAACAGGTTTCGGATTTCAACCCAACGGGTTTCGGGTTCTATCGGGTCCGGTTGATTTCGGGTTTCGCGTTCAAATTTTCGGGTCTTGACCCTAAATTATCGGGTGGTTCGGGTAGGGTTAGCGGGTTAGGTCAGCTTTTGACATCTCTAATTACAGGTAAAACCTTTATATTTTACTTGTGATGCAAGTTTGACATCTTTTCTTGCAGGATAGCTCGATGCTTATTTAATGTACTTATTTTTTCAGGAGTTAAAGCTGAGTTTGATATTGGACCGAGTTGTATTGTGTCAAGTTGATTGGTGCTTTGGGGATTAGAAGATCCTTCAAGCTTCATCTCAATGGAGGGAACATCAGTTGTCCATTTCGCACACCCAGAAGGGGTCGACCTGCTACCTACGACGCTATTGTTAGTGCTTTACTCACCTCGATCTCAAACTCTTATTAGTCTCTTTTTTCGGAGATTTGTATTTTTTTAGCTTATCTTGCTTTCTTTGACTCTCTTAGCCGTTTTCGGTTGCCTTTTGCTTACGACATCTCGGCTTACCAAATCTGTTTGGTATCCGGATTCTTACCTTATCAAAAAGGAAAAAAAAACAAAACAAAAAAGTGTGATTATATATTAAAACTAATTAAAAAACAAAACAAAGAAGTGTGATTATATATTAAAACTAATTAGATGTTTGGAAATTACCTACTTACGTTATTAAAAAAGAAATTAGTTAGAGTAGGTGGTTTGTATTTATGGTGTTGTGTATATGACTTTTGAATAGTGCTCTAGTGAATCACCCTCTTAGAGTAAATCATGTCGTTAAATTATAACCATCAGATTTAGATAAATGGAGGGTGAGGATTGAATAAAAATAGGGTGCAAACATGTGTGATAGAGGTGATACACAAGATCGAATTTTAAGGGGAATTAAATTAAATAGAGATTTTCAATATGATTCTGTTTCTTAAAATTGTGCTATCCCGTTTTTAATTTCCACAAATATTCAACCATCTCTCCTTTATCCATTTACGTACAGTTCTTTTCTCGATCTCTCTCTATAGGTAACGATTGGGAAATCGTTGAAGGACGCTGGTGAAAACCACAACCATCGTTGTCTTTCACTAAATTGGCAAGTGAACATTCAAATACTTGTAGATTTATCGAAAAAACTAAGTCAATTCTAGCAGAAATTTGCTGTATTAGGTTAAGGATGAAGAAAGTAGAAGTTAGGTTTTAATAGGCGATATAATTTGTTTTGCATTTGGGTTTTTTGTTGGGTAGACTATATTGAATAGGTTAAATCAGATTTTCACTTTGTTTGGTCCAAAATTGAACACATGTAAGATATGCAATCCCCCCAAAATTGGTGTGTTCGTTGATGTATGTTTTTTTTTTTGCAATGAATAGATTAAATGGCGAGGTCTCCCAAGGTGAAGAAAGACACCAAGCGCAAGCATGAAAAGGTATGATTTTTTTATTTAAAATAGCATTATTGTTCAAAAGTATATATTATGTTGTTCAAGAGAAAAAAGGTGTTGTTCGAATCACAAAACATTAGTATTATTCAGTTCATTGTAATGTGTTATTCTATTGTGTTTACACAGTATGTTACATAACAATATGGAAGATTAAAATATTTTTCAAAGTATTCATCACTATTTTTCATAAATAATAAAGTGTTTATTCATAACATGACTTTATACAAAGGAGCTGAGATATGTTTTTCATACATGTATGGCATGTTTTTCATATATTCATTATTTGTTATTCATATGTACGTATTTTGTTTTTCGTATATACGTATTTTGTTTTTCGTATGACCGACAAGGGATAATGATCAATATTATTCACAATAAATACTATTGTTTTTCAATAGTAAGGATTAACTAGATAAGCATATGAAACAAGTGTTTTCAATTTGGATAGTATGGTTTTGCATCCTTGATATGTGTATGACAGTTTTGCAATTGCTTTTCAAGTATCACAATATACTTTTTCACTTTGGATGGTATGGTTTTGCAACACTGATGATATGTGTATGACAGTTTTGCAATTGTTTTTCAAGTCTCACAATATACTTTTTCACTTTAGATGGTATGGTTTTTGCATCACTGATATCATTTGTGTTTAACCGAGTTTTCAAATGGAACAGGTGGTAATGATCAACAGTTGGACATTGGAGAAAAGTCAAAGAGCACCAAGGTCCTATTAAAAGACTTCACACTAGGGAACTTGTTCCAAATGATGATAATGTTGATGTATTTGACCTCGGTCAAAAAAACAAATTGTAATTCATAAGCATGTAATTGTTATTTTAAAAGCAGTGTAATGATTATTGATAGCATAAAATACAAAGAATCACATATTTTTCATAATATTAAAGATTGTTTTTCAGAAGCATTGTAATCGTTATTCAATAGTATACATTATTTATGTCAATACATTATAATAATACTAGTGAAAACCATTGTATAAGTTTAGTTATTCAGGATGAACAATGTTATTTTTCAACTACCTTTATTTAGTTATTCATGGCAAGACGAATACTTATTCAACCTAAATAATGCAAACGTAAACATGTTCAATCCTACTATTAATCAAAAAATCATATTGAGTTTTTCAAACAATAAAACTGAGTTATTCAAACATCGGCTATAAATATTATATGATTCTATAATTATCTAAACCATCATATTGAGTTTTTCAAATGTTGACTAATGGATATTCAATGATTCTGCAGAGGTTTTATATTTGTAAAAA